>LR991025.1:18113386-18458509 GCA_905163495.3 Cosmia trapezina | reverse complement strand
AAAAAAAAAAATATGACGTGTAAAAGTGATTTCGATATCCTATTTACAGAATAAACAATTTCATTTCATTTCATTTCATTTCATTTCATTTCATTTCATTTCATTTCATTTCATTTCATTTCTTCATGTAATACGTATTACATGAAGCGACTTGTATTCAGCTGCATCCGGTTAGACTAGAAGTCGACCCCGACATAGTTGGGAAAAGGCTAGGCAGATGATGACGAGTCTTCCATATGGAATCTGAGACTTTCAGTTTAGAGTTAATTAAGTAATTAAAATAACCCAACGTAAGAGTACTGCTTTTGTAACCCGCTTTTCATAGTTTTTATAACTCATTATACTATCCATCTTGACGTATATTGTCAAGTAGCTGGATAGAGGCTCTATTGAGCTTTAGCCACCACCAAATATTTACATTCTACCAAAATTTAAATACAGCATGAAATTTAAAACATGCACCAAATCGAAATTGGAGATTGTACTCGAGATAATCATTATGAACAACTTTTACTATGGGATCAAACCTGAAATACAAAATCATACTCATATACGCGAATAAAAATCAGCTGACCAGTACATTTATCTACATCAAACTCGTCAAAATGTAGTGAGCAGCTGATTTTTTTTACGATTTCAGGTTTGGTCGCATAGTAAAAGTTGTTCATAATGATGAGTAGGTACAATCTCCCATTTTGATTTGGTATGCACCAAATCAAAATCAATCATGTTTTCAATTTCATCCTGTATAGATTGTCATTTACCCTCATTCTCATTAGATCATTAACTCATTACACTCTAATAACTTTATGGTCAGTAAAATCTTCATCAATTGAAACTGATGTTCAATTAAATCCCGAAACATTGGTGGGTGTGGCTGAACATTTAGGTTATCACGAAAAGCGGTTCGAAAACTAATTCTGTTTGGTTTAGCTAACCATCTGGGCCCCAAGTCTGCTATTTTTTAAATTCCAACACAATCCCATTGTCACTGCATTGTCATTTTGCTAAAAGTTCGTAATCTGCTAAGTTCGTAATCTGCTAAATTCATAAATTCTACACACTTCATCATGTCATCTCAACTGGATGATATCCAATCGGCCCAGAAGAATCTCGAGGAGTGCTTCCTTAAAAAGATGGGTGAGCTTGAGGCACAGATCCAAAGTGCTGGACCGGCAAAGGACACCGTGGCAAAGATTGCTGAGGAGTTCCGGTCATTTCGTGAGCTTATGTTCGGCATGCTGGGACTTCTTAGGAAGCAGATCATAGAGTGCACTAGGTTGGTTGATGGATTGGAGACAAGATCTCGTCGGAAAGCTCTCATTTTCACGGGGTTTGTTGAAGCGGACAAAGAGGATTGCAAGTCTCTAGTGTTAGATGTCCTGAAAAACAAACTGGCGCTGCCTGATATCACCGGTTCTTCCATCAAAGTGTGTCACAGACTTGGAACAGCTAACAAAGGACCAACAACTAGCAGACCGATATTGGTGAGGTTCTCCAGTGTTGACCTGAAATCCACTGTTTGGAAGGCAAAGTCTGCATTGAAGGGTTCCACGGTCACAGTCAAGGAGTTTTTGACCCGGTCCAGGCAGACGGTTTTCAGCATGGCGCGCCTGCACTTCGGTATACCAGCATGCTGGACTCAGGACGGGGTTATTGCAATCAGATCCCCCGATGGACAACGGTATAAGATTTGTTCTTTAGAGGAACTCAATCCCTTGTTGGTTAAGTACCCTAAGAAGGCCGGGGAGTCATCTGCTGGTTCCGGAGGCAAGCCTGTTAGTGGAGCGCGTAAAAACTAACTGTTAACAACATTATTGTGTTTGTGGTTCTCCAATTTATCAGTTTTGTTTTTGTTAGTGACGTCAGTTCACATAACCGGCATAGTTGTTGTTCACGTCTACCTGCATACATTTTCTTATTTTCACCTCAAAACTACTTAGATTTCATTGTGTCGGTAATTTATTATTTTTGTGTTAGTAAACTAATGTTGCTCTGTTTCTGTCATTAATTGTCACTGTCACCTGTCAATCTTGAAATGTTTGACGTCCGTTCCACGTTTCTGTTGTTTCGTAAAGTGCGTTCTGTTTTTGCTCTTGTAAATTTGTCATGTATTCTTTTGTTCTTTGATTGTTCATAATATTTTGTGTTTGCTTGTGATACTGTCAGTTTCCTGTTTTGATTGATGTTTTTTTTTCTGGTTATGTATTACTTATATCAATGACATATTATCTAAGACTTATATACTGTACAGGGATCTTTTGGCGCTTGAATAACTTGTAAGATTTGGAAAACAAAACGCGTTAGTTCCGATTTTGGCCACGCGTCAAAGGATCCTTATATATACTGGTGGGTGGTGCACAGATAGTGGTGTTGCACCTAGAGCGAAAGCAATTTTACTTAGTTAAAGTACCTATATATTTAGTAGATATTTATATTTATTTTATTTATATTTATTTTTTTTATATTTTATGTTATCTGATGATGATTCTTTTTACTCTGCCATTGATTCCTCTAGCTCATTCGCTAATGCAAGTTTCAGCTCCTTGACTGACACACTTGGTGACTTTGTGCATCGGTGCTTCAGTCAACAAAAAGGTCATTTGTTTAATGTCTGCCATATAAATGCGCAAAGTATCCCAAGTCACCACAGTGATCTGTTGGACACCTTTGCCGACGCCAATGTCCATGCCGTTCTGGTTTCTGAGAGTTGGCTTAAACCTCATCTTCTTTCCACTACCTACTCTCTCCCAGGTTTCACTCTTATCCGCAATGATAGAATTGGTAAGGGAGGGGGTGGTGTAGCTATCTATCTTCGTAGCGATTTTCCTTTCAAAATCATTGCTTCATCTCCTTCACAATACCATGCTACTGCTGAGTACCTCTTTTTAGAGGTCTGCGTCAAAGGTGTCAAGACCCTTCTTGGTGTTGTCTATTGTCCACCCGCCGTTGATTATTTTTCTAATCTCGAACTGGCGCTGGAATCCGTAGGGTCAGAGTATGCACATTGCGTCATCATGGGCGATTTCAACACTGACCTTGCACACCACACTCCTCGATCCCATAAGCTCCTTCACATAATTGATTCGGTTAGTCTCCATGTACTTCCACTGCAACCTACCCATTTTAATATCTCAGGCGATGACACATGGCTCGACTTAATCCTTACATCCACTCCCTCCCTCGTTCCCTCTCATGGTCAGTGTCCCGCTCCTGGATTTTCCCATCATGACCTCATTTTCCTCTCCTATGTCCTAAAACCGCCTAAACCTGTCCCAAAAGTTCTGCACATGCGGTGTTTTGCACGCATGAATGTTGATAAGCTTCGTCAGGATGCTTCAGACCTCAGTTGGGATCTCCTTGCAGCGGCCACAGCTGTTGATGAAAAATTGCGCATTTTTAATCAGACTGTTCTTGGTCTCTACGACAAACACGCTCCTGTTAAGAAGATCAAACTTCGGCGTCCTCCTGCTCCTTGGATGACGACAGGGGTTCGAATGGCGATGAGGCGCAGGGATCGGGCCTTTCGCAAATTTAAAAAGGATCGCAGTGAAGAAAATCGGAGCTTTTTCAAAGCTGCTAGAAATCGGTGTAATCAGATGATACGCAACGCTAAACGCCGCCATATTCTCGAGAACATATCTTCTTCTTCACCTGCTGATATCTGGAAGTTCCTTGGTACTCTTGGTATCGGCAGACCACGTCATGTGGGTTTTCCTAATACAATTGGCCTTGATGATATCAACCGTCACTTCACAACCTCCTGTCATTTGGATTCCCAAATGTTGTCCCAGACGGTTGATTTCATCACTGGCCTAGCTAGTCCCATCATAGAACCATTTCGCTTCTCTCCGGTCTCCTTGGACGAAATTAGAAAGATCATCCTGTCCATAAAATCCAAAGCTGTGGGCTATGACGGCATCAGTCGTAATATGATCCTTTGGATCCTTGATAGCCTTCTCCCTCCCATTGCCCACATCATCAACTTCTCTCTTGATTCCGGACAATTCCCATCCCTGTGGCGTATGGCCTATGTCCGCCCACTCCCTAAAATTTCTAATCCCTCCCTACCCTGTCACTATCGACCCATTTCCATTCTACCATTCTTGTCTAAAGTGCTTGAGGCCTGCGTACACAAGCAGTTTGCAGGGTTTGTTCACCGGAACAAACTTGTCAGCTCTTTTCAGTCTGGATTCAGGCCTGGGCACAGTACAGCCTCCGCTCTCCTCAAAGTGACTGGTGACGTTAGAGAAGCGATGGAGGATACCAAGGTTACCGTATTGGTATTAATTGATTTCTCTAACGCCTTTAATGCCGTCAGTCATGATATTCTCCTTTCTATGCTCTCTCATCTTATGGTTTCGTCCGAGGCTTTGGAATGGTTCTCTTCTTATCTTCGGGAACGTCAGCAATCAGTTCGCGTTGATGAGAGCTCGTCGAGTTGGCGTGACTTGGATGCTGGTGTTCCACAAGGCGGTATTCTTTCTCCATTGCTATTTTCCATCTTCATTAATTTTATAACTCACTGTCTTCGGTGTTCGTATCATCTTTATGCTGATGATCTTCAATTGTATGCAGCTGCGCGGGTAGAGGGTTTGTCGGACGCTATAGCGGATGTAAACCGAGACTTAGAGGCTATCAGGAAGTGGTCTGATAGTTTTGGGGTGTCAGTAAACCCCTTAAAGTGTCAGGCCATTGTAATTGGAAGCTCGCGCATGTTGGGTAGGGTGACGCTTAGCTCTCTTCCTCCTCTTACTTTCAATGGTACCGTCATACCCATTACCCCTAGTGTGAAAGATCTCGGTTTACATCTTGACTCGACACTTAGCTGGCAACGTCAGGTCTCCAGTGTTAGTCAAAGGGTGAACGGTACTCTGCGGTCACTGTATCGTCTGAGAAACTTTTTGCCTGCTAAGACGAAAACTATGCTTGTGCAGACTTTGATTTACCCTATCATCGACTATGGTGACGTGTGCTACTTTGACTTGAATGCGGTTTTGCTCAATAAGCTTGACAGACTGCTCAATAATTGTATCCGGTTCATATTCAACCTCAGAAAATATGACCATGTGTCGAGCTATAGATCTGAGCTCAAATGGATGTCCATTCGTCAAAGAAGAAGTTTACGTGCTTTGACCACGCTTTTCTCCCTTCTTAACTCTCCCACTCCTCCTTCTTATCTTGTGTCTCACTTCCAATATCTATGTTCTTCACACGCTAGGAATCTGCGTTCTTCTAACAATCTTCTTCTACTTTGTCCTTCTCACACTTCTGACTTTGTTCATTCTTCCTTTCATATTCAGTCCATTCTTCTTTGGAATGCGCTTCCTCCTGATATCAGGACGGCCACCAGTCGGTATGCATTTAAGCGAAAATTGCAGAGTTATTTTCTTAACCAATAGTGTAGAGTTATTGCAACATCTCTCTCTCTTGAATTTGTATATAATATGTATTGTATATATATATATATATATATATATATAATATAGGTATATTTTATAGTAAGTAGGTATGTATGTTTATTATTAGTTTATAACCTATTTATGTATCTGTTTATGTAGTCTATTTATAATTAATTAAGATATATTTTTAGTGTTCTTTCTATTTATGCCTCTCATACTGAGCACCTGCCATAATTCTCTTCACCACCCTTGGTTGACTGGTAGAGAATGCCTAAGGCATTAAGTCCGCCTTTGTACAAATTTAAGTGCGAAAAGTTTAAATAAATAAATAAATAAATAAATAATTTCATACAATGGAGTGTCAGTGGTTGACCATTGGAAAGTCATAATGACGCCATTATGACGCCATTATATTAGTAGATTACCAAACTTGTCAGAATCAACAATTATGAAATCAATGATAGACCATTCTGACACTATTGTAATAGCAGACTTGAGGCCCTGGGCATTTAACCCGCTGCTAATAACAAATAATATATAAAACGGCTTTTTTTTTAATTGCCAAGATAAATGTAAAAAAACCGGTCAAGAGCGAGTCGGACTCGCGCACCGAGGCGCACCTCCGTTCCGATTTCTGAAAAAGTGTGCAATTTACAGACATCGTTTTATTTCTCCTGTAATCTTTACATAAATTTCTATCACGTAGAATAATTTCAGATTTTTCTCTTTGCAAACTTCGGAGATAAGGGGGTGGAACGGTATTTTTTTTTTACATTTTTCATCAAAAGTCGAAAACTAAGCGGACTAAAAAAAACCCGTCAAGTGCGAGTCGGACTCGCGCACGAAGGGTTCCGTACCATATTATATGTTTAACAATCGCAAAGATAACTTTTTACTTATTTTATGATGATACTGTGAATTACAAGGTTATTTTTTGCAGTTGCAGAAAATCACCCATGTTTAAACAAAATACCTTATGAATCGCCGTTTTCAGTATTGTTGATTAAATACAGTATTCATGGTACTTACATGGTTTATAGAAGTTTCAAATTCCTAATTTGTTGAATTGTTGCGCTAGAGCTCGTACAAAAGTGGTCTAAAATTTACAACTTTTACGGCCCCCTATTTCTTAATTTTAAAAGATAAAAAAAATATGTTTGTACTCTACTCAATGAGTTCTAGACGATGACACCCCACATAACACATAATCAGCCTATAATGTTCCCACTGCTGGGACACAGGCCTCCTCTCGGTGAGAGGGAGTGGGCCGTAATCCACCACGCAGGCCCAGTGCGGGTTGGTAGATGTCACATGTCTTCGAATTTTTGGTTCTAGGACATGCCGGTTTCCTCACGATGTTTTCCTTCACCTTTTTGAGAGCAGCGGTGATGAAATAATGACATGACACACATGCTAGATTAAAATTTTTATTTTTTTTTCAAAATGAAAAGTTTATTGTATGGGGACCGACACCTTAAATTTTTAACTTTGCTTTATGTTTATTATTTGTTGTTATAGCCGTAATAGACAGCGGAGGCTTAGTAAGTTTGTACTGGACTGTACGTGGTTGTCTGATTTCATGGATTTTATTTTTTTTGCGCGGAACCCTAATTATTTTTCTAAAATAAAAATAGCCTAAGTTACTCCTTAAAACATCAGCTATATGCCGTCAAAATCGGTGAAAATTCGTTTGGCAAGTTTCCTAACTTGACTCAAAGTACCATTTTTTTAATCGGACTGCGCTTTAAAATTCTTCTATACAAACTTTAACATCCCTAAACCTCATTTGAGGCGTAGTTTTGAAAAACTAATAATGAAAAACATTATTACTTACTTATGCAAGTATTTGTGCTAAGTTTCAAGTTCATTAACCAAATTAATAAGATTTTTCATATAATTAATTTACTTTAAAGCTTAATTTTTGGTCTCAAGTATAAAAACTGAGTTTTGAGTTAATCGGACCGCGTGTTAAAGTTCCTCCATACAAACTTTGACACCCCCAATCACTCCTTAGGGGGTAGTTTAGGAAAACTAAAAATGATAAATTTTATAATTTACTTAGATGAATATTCGTGCTAAGTTTCAAGTCTATTAACTCAAGGGATAGGATTTTTCATACAAACTTTCATACCCTGTTTTACCCCCTTAGGGATGGAATTTCCAAAAATCCTTTCTTATTGGATGATTACACTATATAAGGTATCTATGTGCAAAATTTCAAGTCTCTAGGTCCATTGGTTTGGGCTGTGCGTTGGTATATTAGTCAGTGACTCAGTCAGGACTTTGATTTTTTTATATATATAGATTTACCATGTTATTTTAAGACCACAGACTTCTTATAGGTTTTCCTGTAATCTACAAGTATAGAACTAATTTCTATATTTTTTTCAAAATTTTACGCTCAGTAGTTTCGGAGATAAGGGGGGGAATAGTCAATTTTCGTCTATTTTCTTATATAACTTTAAAACAATAAATTTTAAAATTAAAAAAAAAAAATATGTGAGACCCTCATAGTAAGCATAGTAAGTCACTCGGTACAGTTTACAAAACTTTTTTTTTTAATTTTCTTATTTTCCCCCTAAAAGTAGTTTTCTTATTTCCTCATATTCAAAATTCATATATTTACTTTAGCTGTACGTGTTTGGGTCACAGAAATCCATATGTGTACCAAATTTTAACTTAATCGGTCCATTAGATTCGGAGCAAATTGGCTGTGACAGACGGACAGACGGACAGACAGACAGACACACGAGTGATCCTATAAGGGTTCCGTTTTTTCCTTTTGAGGTACGGAACCCTAAAAAAGAAAAAAATGTTTGAGAATGTGCAAACAGCGCTCTTTCATATGATACCCCACGTGCCCTAGTAACCCCACTTTTAATTTTTAAGACCCCTTTACAGTCACTGTTGCAAAAAAAACATGAATATTTTTATTTCTTTCTTATTTGCAAAATAGTTGGGTAAACGTAATCTAAAACTGTTCCAAGTTGATAGCATTAGTAGTTCTTGAGATATCCAGCTGTGACAGACAGACAGACAGACTGAGTGACACCATAAGGGTTCCTTTTTACCATTTTGGTACGGAACCCTAATTATCCGAGGGGATTGGCGCTGATAGCCGAAATACAGGTTTTTCCTAGTTCAGCTACAGATGCTTAACTCATTTGTACTCAAAACTATCCTATATTTAATTGGTAAACATTTGTAAAATAATCTAGAAATATAATAAATACTTTAAAACAAGCCCGATTATATCAGGGTTGCTACTGAAACACACAGAGCAGTGCTGAAATAACTCATGAGTTTCTTTAAAAAAAGCTTTTCTAAGCTGCTGTCTGCAATTAGCATATTTTTCCGTTTCACCCAAAATATTGGAGTCCGGTTAATTTTTTGCTGTTCATTTGAACAATTTACTACTTAAATTTAATTGACACTTCATTTTAATATAATGTTCATTTTGCTGGTAGTTCTTTCATTCGAATAATTTATTAAGACTAAATATATTGGACAGTGAGTTTTATTACCTACATTTGCGAATGTTGCTAAATACGTTTTTTGCTAAATGGCTTCAATAAAAACGACATTTTTTTTTTTTTATATTAAAACACGTATACTAAAAGATAAATAATTAAATAAATAAACTAAAACTATAACAATAAATGGAAAAAAAAAATCCACTATTACACAACTCAATAATTTTTTTAACTAAAAGTCCCTGACCGCTCCCGGCCCAAAAGTGCCCATCACACTCGCCGCGTTTCCACGCTGGATTGCGATGGCCAGCCTCTGCACCAGGAACGATCCGGAACGCGAGTCACCAGTCGACTCTATGAGCCTTCGTCCAATCTCCTTTATTTATCCGACATTTTTTTAGTCCACATACCTAATATCATTATTCTCAAAACTTTATACAGGTGTGCCGTCTGCAGACATCGAAAGAGCATGATTTATTATGTGTGCCTTCACTCGTAACTGTTGTACCGAAGTACGTATTAGATGTTTCGGAGTGTCGCCCATCCACACCGGGTATTTATGAGTGCTCCTCCCCTCGCAATTCCGTCTCGACTCGAACAAAGATACAGACGTGACAAATATTCCGACGTAAACTTGTAATTCTATTTTTATAAGATATCTATATTTAACACGTCGTATTTAAACTTGACTTTAGTGTAGACGTGAGTTATTATGGCTTTATTAAATAAAATTTGCTAATAATGCCTAATATTCCAGAGTGAGAATATTTGAGTGGTTATGGGTACATCGGACCTTTGGATAAGTCTTATTATCTTTATTCCAATTCGTACAGGTAGTTTCTAAAATAATAAAAAATCCAAAATTAGGTAATTTTGGATTTTCACTTCAAGACCAATATTTTTAAAAAAAATTACGAGATGGAAATGGAATAAAACCATAAAATATCTACTAAATTCTAAATTCAGCAGGCAAGTGTAATGAGTCTGAAACACTGAATCAAGTCAATAACAAACTGCTACGAAATCATAAAGCAAACAAATGAGTGCTACATCTTACGAGCCGTCTAAAGAACACCGAAACAACGAATTGCTGATATTTGGAACTATTTTGGGAGTGACCTGAGCGAAAACTTACACAACATCTTACAATCCAAGATTTTTTAATACATGCTAATACGTGCTACGCTTCGTAGTTTGCTTACTACGCTCCGGAGCTACGAATCGTTTCTTTTTCGCTTCGCATGGCAATAAAAGTTTTATGCGTTGAATTCCTGAATTTTTGGCGACAATACCAAGTGGTTCTATTTGCGTACCTACTGAACATTCAAAGATACCATTTTGATGACGAAATATTTCATATAGTTACCTATGTACGTTCTGATTACCGCTGAACATTTAGTCGCAGTACTGTTTCGTTACTCTGACTAACGTATTTTGGAAACTAAACTCGAACTCTACTACATCGGTCCCACGCTTCAGCCATTATAAAGCTGACAGTCATCTGTGACAAAAATCATGACGTCACACATACCTAACTACCTACCTAAATTTTTAATAGTGAGTCAATGTACTATACTGATACTACTCGAGAGTCAGTTTAAAAATAGTATTGTTATAAATAGAATGCTAAACGAAAATAAAATAGCCATGACGAATATTTTTTTTAGCTCAGACTTCTCTTGATTTGCGGAGGTCAGACAGCCAATTATCATCATCAGAACGGGTCGAAAACGTCATCGCAGAAGGACTTTACTAATACAATCGTAAATAATATGAATATATTTCAGTTTTAGGCACCACACAGTTGACGTGTTGTATTTCTAAGACTTTTCCAGACCTACAGTTCAATGTGAGCATTAAAACTTGGTTATTTGTGGTTTACTTGTTTTCTTGTTAGTATACTTAAAGGTAAGTAGGTACCCTATTATGCAAAATAGGTATTTTATTTTCAGGACTTTTCATATTCTCTTCTTTCTTATTTTTCTCACAAAGATGAGGAAATCCAACTGTACGTTTTTGTAAAACATATCTATTTTTAATGTCACGTGTAGGGACAACACGTTGCGAACGTGTTTTTTAAGAGTACATTTTATTTACATTAGAGTATTTATCGTGTAATTCACGGTAGCCGTACGTTTATGTTTACAGTTTAAATAATCTCGAGTTACCGTACTTAGGTATTGAATAATAAAACATCATCTTTTGCGAAGTGTTGTCTATTGCTTAAAAAAGTGCTGCTTCAAATGTTTAATCCACAAACAAATGAAGTTCCTGAATCATCCAAATACATTAAAAAATAGAATTTTAACTTATTCAGGTGTCGTGACTTTGTTTGGCTACAGTTCCCTCTTACAATTTTTTTTTTATCTTTCTACAGGTCATTTATACGATCACTCACTTGGGAGCAGAAACAAGCAAAGTGAGTAAGTAATTCAAGTGAAATAGTGCAAGTATTTTTTCTCCTCCTGTATATAAAACGGTCGGAGAACTTTCACCATCGTCGATCACAATCGTTGTGACAGAGATAAAAAATTGACCAAGTGCGAGTCGAACTCGCACACGAAGGATTCCATACCACCGTAATACTACGTTTATTAATTAGTGAAAAAAACCCCTTTTTTTAATTTTTTAATTTATTAATTTTCATTATTTGTTGTAGGTTTCACATCTGTGAAAATTTCAAATGTCTACCTATTACGGTTCATGAGATACAGCCCGCTTACAGACAGACGGTTATGTCTGTCAGGCTTAGTAATACCCTTAAAATACTCAAAAACACAGGTGTTTTCGTACGTTGCGTAAATTGCATTCAAACTTCAGATCGCCAGATAGACATAATATAAATTGGCTAAAACTCAAAAAATCAGCGTAAATTGTCTGGCGCTTCGCAACAAATAGCAAATACCTATGTATATAGTAACATGTCTATAGCATGGTTCTAATATTATCCTCAACAAATTCTTAAAGTAAATATTGAGCTATTTGAGACTGTCTGGTCGGTAAGACTGCAGCCAGGTGCTTGCTGTGATTAATTGTTTCAATTAATTAACTAAACCTATTGCAGCTTTCTGCTGGACTTAGGCCTCTCCCAGATTGCGTCACCGAACTATAACCACATCATATTTTATCAGCTTGCATTTTAGTTATTCGGTCATCAAAATGCATACACGGTTACTTCGGGAATTCTTCTTTATGATTTTCAAAATCCCAAAAAAGTCACTAGTACCTACTTGGGATCTATTGTCTACTTTAATAGTCTAGTTCCTTACTAGTGACCGGATGTATGGAAAAATATAACATGACTACTAACAACCAAGAACATAAAATAGACATTTATTTATTTTATTTAAGTATACATTATACAACATAACAAATTTAAATAAATCTGAGGTGTTGTAGAGCAAAATTTAACAAAACATAATAAAAAATAAAACTAAAACTTTTTGTAATAAGATGTCACCACAAATAAACACTTTTTATTCTTTTTTTTTCAAATAAAATTATATAAAAACTAGCGGACCGATGCTAGAACCCGACTGCAGCGCCACCTACCGGGTCCAATTGTATTTTCAAACCATCCAGGAACCCATTGAAATATTCACACAAAATTTCATCCAAATCGGTCCAGCCGTTTAGGAGGAGTTAGGTGACAAACACACGTACAGAAGAATACGAGAAATTAGCAAAATTTACAAAATAAGAAACAATGTAGAGATAAAAATATCTACAGAAAAGAAACAGAAAATTAGATGCACACGTGCAGCTTTATTTTAGTTAACCAGAAAATAGTGGACCACAATACTCGTATAATCCAGTAAGCATATATTGCGCATCTCCCGATATTCAACCGAATGGAGCAGGAGGTCCGTACGACGATCTGAAGTCAAATTCTAAAAATCATCAAGTTAATACTGAAGCTCGTCGTATTCAGAGTACCAAATTGTTAACGCTCATCATGACTCACATCGAAAACAAGTAAATCACTTCCAGCGATGAAATGGAAATAAAAACATCAAAACAAAATGTCAGCCATTAATCATCCCAAGAAATAGAGTTAACAAGGTTAATGGGTGTAGAAGTAACGACCAATCATAGCTAATTGCATCCTTGCGATTTCATAACCCGAGGCTTCAACATCCGGCGCTGAACACGTTGCTGAACGTTGGGTTTTGCACATTATCGATTTTTAGTCGAGCATTGAAGTTTATGGGTAGAGTCTGTCAAGCGAGTTGTGTCCCATGAAAAAGGCGGCAAATTCAAAAATCTTACAGGTGTCAACAACAGGTGTAGATAAATAAATAAATATCCTTGGACATTTCACACAACGCCATCTAGTCCCAAGCTAAGCAACCTAATGCTTGTGATAAGATAGATAACAGTGTTGATACCTGACTACCCATAAACTTCAATGCTCGACTAAAAATCGATAACGCACGATAGCGATAGCGTACTAACGCTGAAAATACTTGAATTTTTTTAAATAAAATATGTCTTTGGGATAAATTAAAAAAGTGCATTTCAATGTAGGTATTTATTAGTCACAATTAGAACTAAAATCAGAATCTAGAAACTCAATGCCTTCATAAGAGAAATTACTGTCAGTATCACCACGCACAAAAATGATGAAGGGTTCCAACTCCGTGTCGGTTATCGTATCCCTTACTTTATGTTTGTTTTCTACATTAATAATGTGATCTTTGCATTTTTCCATCAAATATATTTACTTTCCATTCTTCTTTAAATTTCCAAAAAGTATCAAAATGCTGTAGCTTAGTAGAACAGAAGTTGTGACAATCCGTTTGACAGATAATAGAATTGCCATTATAAGAAGTCAGCTAAATGGTCGTGGACACGACTCGCTTGACAGACTCTAAAATCTTTATTTTAACCATACCTACGTTCAAAGGTCTCCAACATTGTTTTATCCAAAATTTGGGGTCGACCCTCAGTCGTCATCTCATTATTCTTCTTCCCCTTTCTAGCCATACATCATACATCGTTTCTTTTTTTTTTTCTCTGGTCTTATAGCTATCCACTTAATACTTAAACTTTCCTCACGACACGTCTCTTATTCCTCTGCATCGCATGCCCATGATGGCCTAGTTCCACACCGCTTCTGTGTCACCAGCCCGTAGGCTGCCTCCAAAACAGCTAAATATATTATGCAGAAATCCTGTGCATTGCATAAGTTGACACTCGACCACTGCAAAGTAGGCCAACAAGCTTACAAAAACACTAGGGTTCAAAAAATCTAGAAGCATCTATTCTGATATCAGACACATCTAAAATAAACAGTTGTTTTGCCTGCAAAGTCTAGGTTGTGCCATTGACATTACAGCGTTCAACAAACTTGAAAAGATCATCAACCTGCGCATGAACAGCACTTTATATTATAACACTCGTTACCTTTATGAGTTAAGTAAAGTCCTGATAGATATCAAGGATGAATACTTCACGGCCAAGAAGCCATATAGTAACGTGTTGTTGTAAGATTATCCTGTCTACGCAACCAAAGCCTCAATATGTAAGAGCCTTTAAGCATTGATTGCTATCTTCTGTCATTGAACGAGGGTGACAGGCAGCAGTAGACGATAGCCACCACAATATTACACGTATTATGTTTAAGTCATCATATTATTGTCAGTAAATGTCTACTGATCAACATGCAATGGTCTTCCAAATGACTATGAACTATTTTGCCGTATTTGCCTGACCCAGCCCGACAGTTTGTAAGTAGCAGACAGGAATCAGACAGATCCGCTACATATCTCCTCGATTTGTCATCCCATAGAGGTGTATAACTGACGATCATCCTAATGACTAAAATTCCTTACCAAAAATCATGCGGTACTGTTTCCTATTACTTAGAAACAACATTATCAATATCTATAACCTTTAGAAATAAATGAATTCAAACCGCAATATTACTCATATAAAATTACGTACTATAACAATACTGCAACTTTCTTTGTTACCAACATTTCAGGTGCAACACCCAGTAAATGTCAGTTATCAGTCGTCTCGTATCACGGTGTTGATAACCGGTGCGCATTCTACTGTATGTCAACAGCTTAGTGGCCGATTCCATGGAACTCATCCAAGTACAAACATTGATAATATAATAGTGACAAGGATGCTCTCACATAAACAGTAGGTAGTATTGCTGTTTTATTATTGCGCACTGTTTAATGTACTTTCGTAGGTAATGTATGGATAACATGACACTTCTTCGAAATATTCGTCTGATAAGATAAGTACCTGTAAATATTCATAAATAACATTCCTAACACGTATAATCACACTGGTTTTCACGAAAACAAATATTCTAGAATAGGTATGTATGTAAGGTGTCGGTCGAAGATAATTGTGTACTAATTTAATAGGTCCTGTCTACATTACATAATTATCTGTCATAACAAATATCTTTTGTTCCAGGCACTTTACTGCTTGAAGCATCGGTAAACAGACAGCAGAACTCTCTTTAAATTTTGATGACTGAATATAATTAGTCATCTAAATATATTGGGAGTTCTGGACGTAAGGAGTCGTAGTCTGCCCTCGATTACACCTCCATTCCAGAGGAACCATGGCTTGGTAAACACTAGTTTTAACATGCAAAGCTGAAAGTGTTAAGGGTCTTGCGAAAGTTGCACCTATACGTCAATTCATACAGGTACTATAAGTTACTGTGGTTAAAAGTAGAAAGTTTTTATATAATGTCTAAGAACACTACAAATGCCCTAATGTATTCAAAAATAGAATTTGATCATAAAACTATCAGTATAATCTTTCCTAATAAAAATTACATAATATCAATTTCACCTATTCTGATTGGTGCCGTAATATAATATAATCCTAAAGCAATTAAAGAAGATCACAACTAAACCAGTCGGCGAAATGGAAGGCATCCATGAGTAACATGTGTTTATAACTAATCTATAGCTAGGCCTATAATTAATTTAATAATCCTAATAACTACCTCAGGGCATTCAAAATAAAATAAAAACTTTTCTCGGGCTATTAGACATAATTGATTTCGGCGCTCGATTAAAAAAGTAAAAAAGCCATAATTATCGACAAGTCGTTAAAGACGAATTTAACCAAAGCTTCAAATATGCTTTGGTCGGGAAACTAAGCATTCCAGGCACATAAATCACCTGCTAATAACAATTTTAATGTTTTCCTGAGGTTATTCTTACCGGATTTGCCGCAGCGCGCGCTCCCCAGCACCACAACTCTTATTCGATTAACTGTCATCTTCATTAGTCCGTTTATTAAGTCACTGCACTTAATTTAAATGTTTGTGCATTTAAAATCTGCTAGCTGCAAATCGTATTCGTATATACAAAATGTTCGAAACAAGATCGCGTTGGCGGCAATATCAGCTGTGATTCAAAGATGGCGGACGCACGCGCGCACAACGCACCTGCTTGCGAGCGACTGCCGTCAAACGAAATTGGCGCAAGACGCATTCAGGCACGTCTATTACTACAGTGAGGAGTGAGAGACATGTGAATATAAACTCATTTGCCTTTAGCTGTTTTTTTACGTTGCAGTTCAGCTGCTGCGTTAATTGGTAAAATATTGAAAAAAACCTATGCCCTGGTCCAGTAATCATTACTACTTCTATGTAGACTGTGATGTTCCCAAAACGTCAATTTAAGGTTGCAATAGAAAAACAGCAATTAATTTTTAATAATCTACTCCAAATGATTTTGCATATTTTTCTATTGTTAAGACTGATCACAATGAATGTTTTGATAGAGATGTTGTGGACCAACATAATAATATTTGATCATTGATGCCAGAGTTTACCTAGAGTATAGATTTGATGTGCCAAATTGACGAATGTAGCGTGCTTTACATACGAGATCGAAAGTTACCACACGTTTGCACTATTAGAGTAATTGGGCTAATGATGATTGTCCGATGTCCGTCCAACATTTTTTGCGTTCTATTTCTATCACAAGATCCAATAATAACGTTGAGGTTTGCACAAAAAACATTGACAAGCGTTTAATGGCCTTAAGTGAAATGTTTGACAGAAATGGACAGTAATCTAGGAGTCGCCAATTTGTTGGACATAAAGAAACGAAGGGTGTTGTCGCGGTACTATCAGCAAATATTACGGTTAGGAGAGCAGACTGTGCGCTTAATCCGCGGAATGTATGCCAACAGCCAATACGCGCCGACATGTGATATGATATAATGTACAGTCCACTACTAAAGTGATACATAAAACCAGTACTCCGGTAGCTGCCCAGTAAATTGTTTTACATTAACCTTGAAGCTTGTGTAAGCAGATCTATTTTATAAATTGAGATTTTTACTCTCAAGCTTGAGGTTTGCCAGTGAGCAATTTACCGCAGCATTCTTGGAGTCAGATTAACAGACCGTGTTAGGAACACAGCTCCGACAACACAAATCGCCGACGTCACCCAAAAAGCAGCCAAGCTGAAGTGGGACGGGGCGGGAGTATTTACCGTATGTCGAACAAGTCATGGGCGAAATCTACCACTATGTGACTCCCAGAAAACGTCCGTCGACATCGAGGCAGACCCAAGAGAAGATGGCGAGACGAGCTTAAAGCCAATAGCCAGGATTGGCCAACACTAGCTCAAGATAGAGAGCAGTGGAAAGGAGAAGGGAGGCCTTACAGTGGAACAACACAGGATAAAAACAATCACAGGAAAAATAATAGCAATCAAGAAACACTCACTTCAGACATGATAAATCGATGTATAACTGAAAGCAATGAGTATTGTAATGAGCCAGAATAAGAGCCAAATAAACTTCTTACTGATGCTAGCAATGCTTGATGTGATGGTCAAGAATATTTTAAACAGGAGACTATACTAACAGGGCGTATCACTGACTCAGCGAAACCCATGACTAAAATAGACTGAGCTGTATTTTCCAAGTTCATAAATGTCTTGATTAAATCTGAAGAAATGCAAAAAGAAAAAATTAAAATTTTCAACACAAAGTGTTTCAAAGAAGAGATCGCAGCAAATTAAATACTACCTACTTACTCAAAATATGGTAATGGCTAAACATAAGTAACACAGATTACACGTCAAACAGACTCAAAACACTTCTCATATAAACTGTACACATTGACACAAATATTCGTATTCATGCAGTGCAATCGTAGATTGACCAACAGAACAGCCAATGTTTTACAAATTCTTAGCTCTAATGCACCTTTAAATTATTTAACAATACTTGTGCTAATATTTGAATAAAATTCGATCCGTTTTTGTTGCAAAATAGTTCAGATGGGGATATTTTACTGTTCCTTGCGTTCTACAGTTTTGTTTTGTTTTAATAGGGCGCCCTAACGGTTTCATATAGAAGAATTTTAACAAGCTCTTTGTTAGCGTGCTCCTAATGTCGTGTCGCTTGACTGAATAGCTATGAAAACATAAAAACATAGATGACATCGAAACGATACGCTGCATATGAAGTGAGTAGACAAAGGTTTTGTTTCGAAGTTATTGACTGAGTGGAAAATATTTACGTTTGGATCTAAAACAAATACTAGACAAGCCTTTACAATAAAAACATTGACACTGATAAAGCTTTTAAAAACGGCGTGGACGACAATTTCTGTTGATATTTCGTAAAAGTCGAAGTTTCAGTTGATATACGACTGTTATGTAGACGAACCTTACAAAAACATGAAATCCTCTACGAATAAGTCCATGAAACACCTTGGTTCACATTTGGATTTACAATCCTTTGTGTTGCCAAGTCACGAGAGTAGAAAACATCAAAGGAACGCTAGAAAAATTGCAATTGAATTTAAAACGAAACTTAAATACTGGCTGGCATACAACATTGTAGATGCGCAGTAAGTTTAGAGGCGTCAAAATAAAAATGTAAACTGAGATGCGAGGCAGACGATGCATGTGGAGATTGTAAGACTTCTTTGCGGTTTGAGCCTTTGAGCCTTGTGATAGGGCTGACGAATAGTGGCATGTAAAATGAGTTTAAAGGTGAAATGCCTTCTGAAATAATAGGATTTAGAAAGGGAAGAGGTAAACAACAAAGTAATAGATTAAACAATCATTAGGACAGTAAAGTTCACAGTGATAAATAAATAGGTAAAATGAGCATTAGAAAAGACTTTTTTAAAGAAGTAATAATTGATGCAAGAACAGGAACCACTAGCGCAGTGAATAAAATATGTATTTCTTGCTAAGCTACTAACGAATTCAAAGCCTTACTACGCTATGTTATCTACACAGTGCAACTTTATAGATTACATCTCATTTTTAAAAGATGCATGAGTTTGTACTTATTCTAATCACAGTCGATTAGATATTGGAACCCGTAGTAATAGTTGACGTAGAGCTAGACCAAGGTGAGGGACTGATGCAATTTGCACAATAGGTACATAATTTACTTCCAGATTGACGTAGAAATCATAGTCACAGCGTTTATTTCCATTCACAATAATATTATTAGTAAGCAGGTTATCAGTATGACCCACAAAACGTTAATAAATCTTATCAAATCTGTATTAGATAACTGATTAGTCACGCCCACTTCTTTATCGCAATTAAACGTCTGTTTGTAGTTTTTTATCATATTGATAAAATTGAGTTTTATTAGTAACACTTTAACAATAGGTATGTGATCCTATTGTTAAAGTGTTACTAATAAAACTCAATTTTATCAATTTGATAAAAAGCTACAAACAGACACGCACTCCTGAAAATAAATAAAAATATCGTTTATTTTTCTTTAACATCATGGCACATATGGTTACAGTTATGTATCATTATAATATGGAGCACGAAAAGTGGCACAGAAATGCGGTTTCTCATATCGCGCATTGAAATGTTGCCAATTTAATAATGAAGTTGATAATTTAAATTATCTACCCCAGAAAAATATAAATAGTGAAAGTATAGTAGCAGTACTCTATCAACAAGTTGTCATTCTGGGAATCGACAGCTACTGACTTGAGAGCCCATAGACTTGAGAGCTTTTTTAGTAGCAAGGATCATATTCGTCGCCTTCACTAAAATGATGGATATCGTGTTACCAAAGCAAATAGATTTCAGAGAAGAGCTCAATCTCAAAGTAAACAGTAGGTATTTTCGAAGGAAATGATGTAATTCTCGAAACCGTTATGTATGTTAAGTAATATTACTTAAAACAATTATTGGAATTGCCTCGATGATTTAATTATTTACATTCAAGAAGTAATACAGCTACTGCATAATAATCTAATCCCAGCACGTTTCTAGGCCAAAAACGTGATCAGCAAGTTTAGCTTTTTTTTATTAATTAGTTGATTTATAATAATACCCAATGTAAAATTAATCTTGTTGATTACATATTTATTTTTCTTCTAGCTTTTATTCATAGAAAAAAATTTAGAATACGACTCGTATTCTAAATTTTTCATTCTTAAATACATAATTGGATGAAAATAATAACCATGGAAATATTCCATGGTTATTATTTTCATCAGTTATTATTTCACATAGAGTAACTTCTTATGAAATTAAATTTCGTGGGGTCACCCTCACCAGCACCACTTACAATGCGTGCCACGAAAGATGAGACTTGACACACCACGTAGTTTGACTTGCGCATAGACTATAATTCTCTGATTCTGATTTATAGGTCCCGCTCATTAGCGGTATGAGGTCTGAGACGGGAAGGGACCGGGCATCATCGGGGCGGCGCTGCGGGAAGAGCGCGGGAGGCGCGATACTGCGCTCGTCAAGTCTCGTCTTTCGTGGCACGCATTGTATGCTGGTTGCTGGAGAACCACGTTCTCCAGCAACAATACTATTTCCAAAGTTGGTACCCCATAAAATTAAGCCTATTCTTTCCTCAAATGTGTTTAAAATAATAAACTCCATACCTCCTGTCAATACACGCTGTACCTACTGTAGCAACAATACGATTGTGTTCATCCATCCCGACGGGTGCCTGAAGAGTCCTCGCGGTGGATCCTGTTACTCGAGCAACGGGGATATTATTCGGTAGCCACCCGATCTTAATCACGCCGCAAAATAAAAAAGGACGAACAAAATTCGAAACTAATTTCCGTTGTACACGAACGAGTTTTTATCGAGTCCGTGTCTTCACTTAATTTTTAATTTATTTTCGGTTAAGCGGCGAAGGTTCTTGCAGGCATACAGTACCTATATTTGGCTTAAAGAAATTCGGTCAGTTTACCGCGAACGTGGATGTGATGATTATGCTGCATGGGTTACTGTCTGTACCAGCTTGTTTCTCGAACAACAAATACATTTTATTAGGTACGTTTATGATAACATTGGTAAGTGCTACGAGATCTACGACTGCTACGACATGCTACGAACTTTACGTTTCATTATCCGTCATGCCGGGGCTACACTATACGGACATCGCCGTTGATCATCGCGTTGAAGGGCGATAACCGTAGCTACCACTAATTTGACAACGGCATTCACATTGCCGATGTAGTTACTATACTCTATGGCCTATGGACGAGGGGTGTGAAATTGTGAATTCAATGAGCATTGACGTTGACCGTTCAAGTGTGGCCACTCAATTCATCGCGTTGAACAACGGAACAATTACCGCGATGTTTAAAGCGCATAGTGTAGCCCCGGCATCACACAGGAATGTTAAAGTATAAATACTTTAATGATCGTTGAAATATAAAACACGTTTTGTGCTAAATAGGAAAATTAAATTATGCATTCAGTGTAACAGTTATGTAACGCAAAGAAATTTCACATTAATAAGGAATGTGGCTAAGCCTGTAGAAATTAGTAAAATAATAATATCGACGCTTATTAAGTCTCATGAATACATTAATGACGAATAGTAATCAGTTTTACATTTTATTGGATTCTGATTAAATTTGCTGTTATGGTATACTCAAGTTAATTAAGATGTGTAGTAATTAGATCGGGGTACCGTTTAAAGTATGAGTAGGTATAAAGTAGGAAACATTATGAGCTCAATTAGCTATTTACATTTCCAATTATGGTTATGATACCACCCGGTCTCGGAGACTTCCTCGAAGACCGTACGGAGGCTCTGGGAATAAATTACAGATTGTAGGTATGTACTTTTACTGTGTTTGTCAGCTACGAGAATGATGTGTCTGAATAACGACAGGGGAATCCTACTATGGCAATTATCTTATATTTAATTTTAGCTTATTAACATAAATATGTACTCATTCAAACAATACATAATTATATGCATTTTAAACTTAGTAAATACATACCTTTTTTTTTTTTTTTTTTTTTTTTTTTTTTTTTTTTTTTTTTTTTTTTTTTTAGGGTGGGAAATCATCAAATAACTTCTCCCGCTCTGGGTGGAGCGGGAGGGCGTGTCAGACTTTTACTGACTAAAACCCACCCGTGTTCCTTCAGTTGCCTATGCCAGGGCCGCGGTAACCCTTTCAGACAACCCGAAACACGGCTAAAATCCGGCCATTAGGTTTTTAAAATTGCAACTTGAAATTCTATAATTTAGATTCAAACAAAATAAAACCAAACATTCCAATGAAACTACCATAATTAAAAAACAACTTTTGAAGCCCACCTTTTATATTTACATTAATTATCTTCCAATTACAGCTTCCACTTCGAAAAAGTGGGTAGTTTTTTGTGACAGACTTGGCCTAATTTCTACTGTCGAGTTCTTTGGACTGGTCATCGCACGTAAATTTATCTCCATCAGACCATCAGCTACATGGACTGAATCATGCAAATTACCCGTTAAGGCTTGTCCGCCGTAAAAAGCGCGGTCACTGTCGGACTGCATAGAAAAGAAAGAGAAGCGCGATGACACAACGCTTGCAAAATATGAAGTAATTATCGATTTACAAAAAATCTATTGATTGGACTAGAAAAGTAATGACATGAAATCATTCCTTATACTGTGTAAATTTATTTAAAACACTTTTAATGAAAATTGTAGGAGTAATATGTTAAAAACTAGAAAAAATAGACAGAAATAGACCTGGATTTAGATTTTTTTTCCCTTAGTTCTACAAACTAAAATAGCTTTCAGGACAGATGAAATCACTTCTTATGTGTTGTAGATTGCTGTGTATTTTTTCCTATCTAAAAGATGCTATAGTTACTGTAAAAGATGGATACAAAGTTACTTAGTTTCGCCGTATTTTAGGAAGGAGAAGCCTTAAGAACAAACATTCAGGATAATTGATGGTTCCGCAGAACTTTTTCCATTGATATTTTCGAACTGAATTACCTTCCATGCTACATTCAGACAAGTTACTCAATGAAATTTTTAAGTAGGTAAATGATTTTGAAGTCAACTGAAAGTGTTACGTTTGTTAATATTATTTGAGAGTAGAGTTTCGATACTTGTAAGGAACTCCAGAAATGAAATTATTTCTTACCGATTTCGCAGTTCAACCGTGTGATTAAAGTAGCGGTCCTTAATTATTTTTACTCTTTAAAGAACTTAATGACGAATATTATTATGTGCTCAAATCTTTAAATGCGACTGTGTAAGAATTTACTTGAAATGTCAAAAAATATGTAACACTTGACGGGACCTGAATACAGAGGGATATTGGCTAACTTATAGGTATTTTTGGCAAAAATGCAAGTTTGGTCAAAATAAACGTTTTCTTGTTTTATGTAATAACTATGCAAATATTTGAATACTTATAAGAATAGCGCAAACAAACCTGTTTGTTTAAATGATACTGAACTTTGTTATTGCAGTCTTTGTAACCAATTGCACAAGGTTAAAGTAAAAAAAAACTATGGAGGTACCATACATATTTAAATTCTCTTCAAATATAAGCAACGAGTAACACCAGTATGCTAAAAAAACTTGACGTTAAAAATATTAAAAGCTACTCCTACTGTTCAGCAAAAATCCTGGTTGTCTCTTTCTGAACGTTCTGTAAGAGGAACATGATGAAAGAGAAGTAAGATGAATGATAAAATGATAACTACGCATGATAAGTAGGTATCCAAAATCAGTAATATATTTATTAATAACTAGCGACGCGCCCCTGCACGCACGGTTTTTACAACATGAGAAAACATAGAGATTTCTTTAGTATATGCAGGTTATACATAATTATAAACCTTTCGGAATAAAATCTCCAAATGATGGTGAAAACCGCATCAAAATCCGTTGCGGAGTTTTTAACAACAACGCCGTCACACAGACAGACATACACGAAAAGCGACTTTGTATTGTTTTCTATGATTTGCTTTTGTTTTATGCCTAAAAAGTTAAACTCCATCCATACGATACCTGCGCCTATTTAGACGGGATTCACACCTCCGCCGCGAAACTGCATTGCGATTCGAATAGCAGAACGTCATGCAAGTCAGTTGAATTGAACTACTGCGGTTTCGCTGCTATAGTTTCCCGGCAAATGTGTGATCGCCTGAATCATGATTTGGGAAAACCGATGAAAAAATTTACTATAAAATTTACTATAAACTATTAAATTATCTTCCTGGATTTGGTAGCTACTGGAACTGGTAGACAACTACGTCAGTTTCGTAAAAGCGCGCAAATTGTTAAAAATTACCTAAAACTCTTAGAATTGGCACGTATTGATTGACTAATAGTTTCCTACCTTGATCATGAACTGATCTAAACGTGAATGGTTAATTTTAAATAACGTTTTTCAGACACCTAAAAGAAAAGAAGCACGTAGGCCATCCAATTTTGTGTCCAAATGCGTCATAGACACATTGTATTTTACGCTTAAAGCTCTGCTAACGGGAAAACCGGACCAATAACGTAATTTTTAAACAAATATTTACTTTGACTCTGCGTTTGCGAAAATTTAACATACAATGAGGTTTAAGACTTGACGGAATACTTGCTGCTCTTGTCATTGAAATTGGGATATTTGTTCAAACAAACAAACAAACAGTCAGACATCACTCAGTATTGTGTTTTCATTGACACCCAATGTATTTTCCCTGAATGTGCGGGAAATTCCAATCCTCTAAGAGCAGCATCACACAAAACGAGTACAGTCACCGCATAGCGTTTCGCCATCGTAAAGTTTTCGCAACACTTTAGTATAAAACAAATATAATTATGATTTCCATACATTTGTTCTGGACACAAAATGAAAAGAAATATGGACGTTACGTAGACCCTGAGGTTCGTGCACAGGGTCGCTCTTAGTCAATGTTAAATACACGATCTATACATTTTATCCCTACAAATACTCACACATGGCGTCCAGGCATTCCAGCACACACTCCACTAACAAGAAGTCCTACAAGTGTGGTGAGATTCGCGAAATAATGCGAGGATGTCACGCGAAGTGCCGGATGTCCCAACCATGGTACCCAGACACCTTACATGTCCAAATAAACGACACACTCAGCGCACGCACTCGCTCTGATGAACCCGTGAGATAACGTCACTACACGTGGTAAGGGATTTATATACGTAATTTATTTTAGCACTGACGTTTTTTAGCTTATTGATTTTTTAACCGTCTTGAGTACAGGTGCAAGTCGGTATTGAGAGTTATATTTTAATTAGCAGTTAGAATTTGTATTTATAATTAGAGCTCTTATAGCAGGGCAGAAGTTAAACGTTTCCAGCGAGAGAGAGAGACAGAGCTATATACGACCTATAGCACCGTCACTCCCTCTCACTGGAAATATTCAACTTCTGCCCTGCTATAAGAACTCATAGTAAGCCCCCCGAGAACGGGACGTCAACGAGAAACTTGATTATTCGGCCATAGTAAATGTACTGTCGCTACTTCCTTGCCGTCATGTGTTTTCTCGTTGACATACCGTTCCCGGTGCGGTGGACAAACAGTCTTAGATCATTAAGACCTTCGGGTGCATCAAAAAAACCTCCTCGAATGACGATAGGCACTTAAGCACGTCTAGTGCGGACTAGACACAGCCTCGACACCAACTTTGCTGCTAAGCTGATCTTTCCACTACGGCATGAACATAATTATTTTCGTCGATTTCGGTGCTGACACCAATGATAAAAAAACCGGCCAAATGCGAGTCGGACTCGCTCGCGAATGGTTCCGTACCACCATAGAATATGTAACACTACATATTCTAAAAAAATACTTCAGTTTTAAAAAAAACCGGTCAAGAGCGAGTCGGACTCGCGCACCGAGGGTTCCGTTCCGATTTCTGAAAAAGTGTGCTATTTAGAGACACCGTTTTATTTTTCCTGTAATCTTTACATAAACTTCTATCACATAGAATAATTTCAGATTTTTATCTTTGCAAACTTCGGAGTTAGGGGGGGGGGAACGGTATTTTTTTTTTACATTTTTCGCCAAAAGTCGAAAACTATGCGGCCTAAAAAAAATTTAAAAAAATGTTTGAGAATGTGCAAACAGCGTTCTTTCATATGATACTGTTACAAAAAAAAATATAAATATTTTTACTTCTTTCTTATTTGCAAAATAGTTGGGTAAACGTTATCTAAAACTATTCCAAATTTTAAGTTGACAGACAGACAGACAGACATGTCTGTCTGCCTGTCTGTCACAGCTGGATATCTCAAGAAATAGTTGGGTAAACGTCATCTAAAAATGTTGTCAGCATTTTCAAGTTGATAGCATTAGTAGTTCTTGAGATATCCAGCTGTGACAGACAGACAGATTGACTGAGTCACACCATAAGGGTTCCTTTTTTACCATTTTGGTACAGAACCCTAAAAACGTTTCTTGTATGGGAACCCTTTTTAATTTTTAACTTTATTTAATTTTTATTATTTGTTGCTATAGCGCCAATAGAAATACACAATCTGTGAAAATTTCAATTGTCTACCTATTACGGTTCATGAGATACCTACGGCCCGCTGACAGACAGACGGACGGACAGCGGAGGCTTAGTAATAGGGAAGTAACGTCTATAGGTATGTAAGTAATCATATTTAATTTAACTCATAAATAAAATGAGAGTGATTGATAACTTGACCCTGTGGCCACATAAAGAACAAAATAATTTTTAAAAAAACTAGTAGGTTAGGTGCCTACTTTGGCAAAAGCAGTAACACAATCAACCTACATGATAGCTCTAGATAAATTGATTCAGTTTTCCAGTTCAGCGGATCATCAATTTTCTAAGTACAATCTGAGATTGGCTGCTCGCTGACAATATAATTAACCCAGTACCTAACATCCAGGCTATGTGGAACATGTTAGGTAATAATGGCAGCTCCAATTATTCTTTCGCATATTCTGAGAAAATTATACAATTTCTGCAAAATGTTAAGTATTTGGTGGAATGCCAAGAAGTGTTGATATGACTATTATAATAATTGTAAATGTGAATTAAATGAGATTAAAGTGACATATTTCTGCCTGGTCCTACATAGTCCAAAGGCTTTGATCAATATGGTAACCGTAGGTATAATATATAATACTAGCTTTTGCTCGCGGCTTCGCCCGCGTGGATGTCGGAAATTATCCTACGAGAAAATACTACCGAGATGAAAAGTACCCTGTGCGCCAAATTTCACCTAAATCCGTTCGGTTACGCATTACAATACCGAAATTTAAAAGACCGTATTTTAAAATACCTATGAAAGAAATTAAAGGCCGAATGATTGATTGGTCGAAAGTTTAAAAACCCGAAAATTCATTTGCCCCGAAGATCCATCAACAACTCGAACAAGTTTCGATATAGGAAAAAATGTCTTGATGCCCCTGACGTCGACCGTCTAGGGTTAGGGTTTTCGTCAGGAGTTCGACGGAGCCCCGCTACGCTCTGCGGGGTTTAAAGGAACCTAACTAACCAAACCTCGGGGTGCCCCTGATGTCGACCGTCTAAGGTCAGGGTTTTCGTCAGCAGGTCAGGGAAAAAATGTAGGACTTCAGGAACTTTACATAGGTACTTAGATCGGTATTTTTCATTTTGGTCAATTAACGAGGAGTATTGGTATTTCGTCCATTCGGGATTTCGTCCCGTCGGGGTTTCATCCTTTCGGGCATTTGGTCATCGGTATTTTATGTTTTGATGTAACGGCTATCGGCATTTAAAACTTTCGGTATTTTGAATTTCGTTGTTTTGGACGTCGGTATTTCAGTCATAGTTATTATCTATGACGGGATTTTAATACGTACCTACCCATCCGTTCAGCCGTTTTTGCGTTATTGAGTAACAGACATCCAAACATACAAACTTTCACATTTATATATAATATTAGTAGGATTGTATTTACTACATAAATAGTATTCAAATCGTATACAGGAAAATAATTTCTAGTAACTACTCTTACATAAACCCTAACTATAAGTATTACCAGACCTTTAAAATATGTACACAACAAAAAGTATCGATTGCTTATTGTTTTATCGCCTCGTGCCATTCCGAAAGGTCGGTAATTTTTTATTGTCAATGTTTCAGAATTGCAATATAATTCTTGCTTTTATTTGTTCCGAGAAAGTCGATTTCTCCTCTTACCTTTAACCCTATAAATAAACGTAGTAGTATTAAGCCTGAAAGCTTGTCTTCAGCACCAATCTACCATTATTCTGTTATAGGTAATAACAGTCTTTAGCGAAAGTCTTATGTGCAGCATTAGTTAGATATTTACTAGCTGATTATAAGGCTCTTTACATTTTCCATTTATGCTACATTTGAAAGCATTTTGAAAATCCACGCACCTGTCTCTCTTTTTACTTTTAGATAGCGTTTATCAGCAACATAACATGGTGCGCGTGAGCAAGGCAACGCCATAAATACGGCGGCGCCGGCGCTGCGCCCTATCGACGAACACGCCCTCTAGCGAGCTTCGCACCACTGCGTCATATCGCGTTAGCCGATGTTACCTCATATGGAAGTACACTCGTAAGACTTGGAGACAAATTCGTAGAGAAAGCCACACCGTCTAATAGTTTTATTGTAATTTTATTTTCTCTTATGGCTGCGAAGAACCAATATCTGCAGGGAGACATAATTCTGCGCTCACCGTATAAGCCCTGGCTGTGATAACATGTTTTTATATGCACACATTGATATTAAAAATTGATTTTATTTTCAGAAAGCGTGTCAGATAGAATCTATTCGATATCTGACTGTTACATTTTTATACGCAGTAGAGATACGACAACTTCATTCATGTCCACGTGTATGAATGTTGACAATACAGACTTTGGACTACAACGTCACCTGAAGATAAGCAACATACGCAGCTGGAGCTCCAAGAATAAAGGGCGATAGCCTTCCAATAAAGAGCTGCGATCAATCAATAACAAGTAAAGTAAATACAAATCCAAACTGTCTTACAGTGTAATCTGTTTACATTCAAAAAGTATCCACAAATACAAGCAACATTACAAATCAAATAAACATGACAAATATGAACCAATTTGTTTGGCACACTGATGTATATGGAGCGGTTGCAGCAAATCCATATTTTTATCATAATCAGTGTGCGTGCAAGTTCAAGAAAAAGAACCGCGTGGATAACATGACGAATTACTGTGTATGATTTCAATTAGTCATGGGATTATTTCTCGTTACTCAATACGCGAGTGCACGGGGAGGAACACAAAGGAGATAAACAAAGCTACACGTTAGTAGCTGACGCCTCAGTAACTCATGCTACGATATCGAACGAGCTCAGATCAGTTCTTAGAATGCAATTCGAGTTAGTGAAATATTTATTTACTGTATCAGGTTCTGGGGGCATAAATATAACGCACTTCAGACTTCAGAGCATCTCTGATTTCGTTGTAAAGAGCAAGCTTTTTAATTATGGGTTTGCGATGGAAATTATTTGTGGTCATGAAACGCGTGCGTATTACTAGGTAGTAAGTATTAAGTACTATTTTTTGAGACCGTGATAAAGTATGGAGATCACTTTTTCCAATGGCAACGTACAAAAAATATTAATAAACATCTGTTGATGTGACACATAACTGTTTACGGATTAACGGATTTGTGAGAAGTTGTAAAAAAGATTATAAAGACTGTCCACGATGTTTTTGTTTGACAGATCGCAAAATGGCCAATTACAGGCTAACGGTTATTTATTGAGTGCCAGTGTAGTTTTTGATTGAGTCAGTAAAAAGTTGAATTTAAAGATTCGGATCAAGTTCAACGAGTTCTAAAAATAAAAAATAAAATGAAAAGTTCCCGATTTAAATTCGCGAAGTCACAACCAAAATTAATATTGCGCTTTGTCATGGTCTTTCTTCGCTATAAGTCAAAGGTCAAGACGTATTAACCGTAAGTACCAACCCAGATGGCCCACCACTTAGTAAGAAGACACTCCACGTGCAGCTGTAACATGTTCCAAATCCCATTAGATTGTTTATGAAGCCAATAAAACAAGGCCAACATATGACTCCTTAACCCTAATCGGCAAGTGACAGACCCTGTCTTAACGTCATTAGCGAATCTACTAAACTAATTACCACGAGTCCACGACCTTACAAAACCAATTTATCTTGACCTCTTATGAAAGCTCTGCTTGCAAAGGCAAAAGCCAACTGAACGTCAAAAACAACATTAGTTCAGTAGGTATTTGATTTAGTTCAGTAGGTATTTGGTCGCAGGTCAAGATATACTGGACTCGACGTAATTATCAAAATGCGACAGTTAAAACCCATTAGTGGCAATAGAAAAAAAAATACATTAACTTCAAATCTTATTTACGTATAACGGTAGGACCCAAAATTGGACTTCGATAATTAGGTTGTTTAAGGTGAATTCGCAGTGGTGCCCACGAATTTTTTTGCATTTGCAGGTCCGGGTCAGGTTGTATGTTGATCAAAATATGATTCGCGACTATAACAAATATGTATTTATGTATTATATGCAAAGAAATATATAAAACAGATTATAACCATAAGAATCATCAATACATCTCTCTAAGTTAGATTTGTTTTAATATATATACAAACGTTTTTCCATTTTCCGCAATCAGATTTCCAAGTATATTGTCATACTTATCTTGACATTGTCATCGTCGTGAGTGCATACTTAATACATAAAAATTTAATTGCAATATTGTAAGGTCCATAAAACACATATTTTCAGGAACTCCCACCATTCACGCTCTGAAACTTTTAATCTGACAATGCAAGAACTTTCAACACATTTTTGAGTTTCGAAGTCATAAATCACAAATTATTAACTCATTTATTTCGTAAACAGTGTGCAATACACGTTGTGGTCGGCAACTGAGCGAGGGGTGTGTAATCACGAGCTCTATCGACACGCCGGGAAATGCAACCGAGAAATTATCTGATCCCTCCCATAACTTACGCTAAAATACTAAAATTGCTTTCGAGAAATCTTTCGGTCAGATCTTCACGCTCTCAGCGCTTATTATATTCCATTACGATACCAATAATAGCTGAATACTATTACAATTCTCTTTAAGCACTAGTTATCAACACATCTTAATTAAGAATACCAATATAGATTATTGAAATGCGTTCAATATCAATAAATTGAACCTGCTGTACTTTATCCCGTTAGCGTCCCGTTTCGAAATTGGTTTGTAAAACAACTAACTCGCTTTGACATCGCAAAAATGTAATTTTGGTTCAATTAAACAAAGATAAAAACGTCTCTACTACGCCATCAGTAAAAAGAACGGGAAGAAAAACTTGGTTGAACCTCTTATATCAAGCATAAAAACTTGCACAAATATTTGTATCAAATGTAACTCGCCCAGACATTATACGGAACCTGCAACATACATTACTGCAACATAATCTCACTCGTTCGCATTTTATTTTCCTGCGACCGTGACTATCTGAAGGCTAGATCGGCCGTCACGGGAAATAGAGTTAGCGCTGGTAATATGACACTTGAAACCTCGGATACGACTAGTCATCATCCATTATAGCTTATTCGCAACGATCTCGCCTCGATAATGTATCTACTTAAATTTTGCTATGTCATTTAGAAAGAATTTTATGCATTTCGTTTTGCTTTTGTTGAACAGAATTGCCTTGGGGTTTGATTCGCATAGAACTTGAATTGTTTTGTGTAAATTATGGACCAACCTATATAGTGATAGACAAACATGACGGTATAATATATTGTCATGTTTGTATATCACTAAATAGGTTGGCCCATTATTATGTCTATCACTGTAGATGCCACCGAATATCTACGCATAGTTATTTTTCACGTAGTCAGTGCAATCTTTTCGCCACTAGTCACACACAATCCAACTACAAGATTCTAGTGATAAAACAAGTTTTAAATTATTACTCTTCCATGTCAAGTAGCATCCCTGGTCCTCATTCCTCCTGTGTGCGTAGCAAGGGGCGACAATGGTTTGGCTTACAAGTAGGAAGTTCACTTGTTTGCTGATATCTTCATAATGGAAAAATCTCGTTTTCTTAAAAGCAATCTTGGGAGAAACAGAAGGTCAGGTCATATGGGTAAAAAACAAGCCATGGATGTACAAAATGGTAAGGAGTATGCAACATTTTTTTAAAAATGATACTAAAAATCGCTTACATAAAAACAGTTTCTCATTCTTCAAGTCATTTAATCACAATGTAAACATAGTCTGTTCAAATCATGACCATGGCCCCCCCAGTCGAGTAGAACAGCCGTAAAGCAAGTAACATTCGCCGTACATTTCTATATACCGCAGAATTTCCTTCAGCGACTCTAAAGTGGCATGATCCAATAAATATCCTCGTATTTAGGTTCGATTTCCGATCGGTTTATTTCAACATTTAAGTCGGATCACGAGTGCTTTCGATACGGTACACGAGAACTGTTTTACTTGAACGATCGTTTGCAATGTTAGCGCAAGTAGACCGACCGACACTTTCGGATGCTTTGTGGAGATAGGAAGGGAAGATGTAAAGGTGACGTTGGCATGTGTTATTCGAATCATGGGTCATATATCTGCAGTTCACATTTCGTCCTCCCGAAGAGCCTATGTAAAGGTTTTTTGGTGAAGTTATAGTCCGGTGAAGGACTACTCTGTTGAAAACTTCGTCGAGGCTCCAAACTCAAGCTGCCCTGCAGTTAGGTTTAAAATTAGACGATGAAAGTAGAAGAATAAACTTTTTACGACTTCTTAAGAAGAAACAATTAACAGCCTTCATTGGGCCCGATGTACGATTTAACATAACTTTTTACCCTACTCTTAAAACCAACCCGTTATCTCACATCTAACTTTAATGTTAACAGCTTATATTCCCCATCAATTCCGATCAGTTATTGAAAAGTAAATGCCCTACGATACTGAACCGTAAAATCGATTTAGCATTGAATACCAATTTCCATTACTCAGATATTGGCTAACAGATCATAATCGTGAGTATTTGTGAGCTATTATAAGGAGCGTATCCATGCGTTTGTTATTCCGAGTACATTCGTATTTTAGTTGAGAACAGGCCCGTTACCGGGTGAAGAGTGGCGAGCTGGCAATGTTGGCGGTGTGCTACAAAGACTTCGTGCTCCATAAATCGGGGAGACTATGACCTTCCGAGGTGAGGAACGGCGCGGCGCCTGCTCGTCATTGCGAAGCTAAATGCCGATAGATATCGTTATTTGGGATTGGATCCTGTTGCTTTGTACAGTTTCCATTGGAATATTGCCGTAGCAATAACTGTATTTAAAACTGGGTTGGTTCTTAAAACATTTTCTATCGGTTTTTATTGGACACCTGTTCCGACTTTGGCCCCTACAATACCTCTTTTTAATTTTATTTTGTCGTCTTGCCTTACTAGCAACTCTTTAGTTCTCTTGTTTAACCTTTCATTTAATTTTTCATTTTGAAGTAACTATGTTTAGCTAAGCTGCTAAGTAGGTATAGCTTTTTTAAAATTTCCTAAATCCAAGTTAGAAATCTGAAATACTAGATAGAGGTTTAGACGAGACACTGGCTGTGTATCGAGGCTTTATTAACAATTGAAACAGATAACGTTTTCTGTATTTATTATTATATTGAGTCGTTAGAACAACTCTCTTCTCGTAAGGTCACTTATACACGATACATTCTAAACAACCTCTTAAATACTCCTTATTAAGATGACTTATGTTTATTTTAGTTTAGTTAAACGGAAAAGTACAGTCAGATTTTTTTGCTTTAACACCTCTAAACTGAAGCTCGTACCGAAAATATTAGCTAAACCGTTGATTGAGTTACTAAATAAATATTGGCCCGAGCTTAAGTAGCAAATAACTTAAGTGAATTGCAAACATTAGAATTTGGTTTTAGGTACCTATTTTAACTTGAAAATATATTTTGGACCGTCGCAGTCGCCGTCGCTGGGGAATACAAAGAGAACGTCTCTCCCTACTTTCACATAAAAGTTAAGAAGGTTTTCCTTATAATTTTCAATGGCTCTGTGTGACACATTAGGTCGGAGTCTAAATTGTCAACTCACATTTAAATATTTATTTAAATCACTATGCGTAGAAAAATAATCACAACATACAGGGTGTATCAGGTGTGTTTCAATTTAAGGATGTGGTACAGACCATCAGACTATAAATAAATAATCATTTATTTCAGGAAATTATTGAAATATTAAAAGATTAAGGAGACTATGGAGAAAGTTGTTCAGTTTGATGGTCTGTACCTTGTACTTACCATGCCCTTCAGTTTGACGACACCTTTCTGATACATCCTGTATATAGGGTGACTGGTAATTAGTGACCGATACCTAAACCCATGATTGTGCTCATGATAACAAACAACTTTTACTATGGGACCAAACCTGAAATCGCGAGAAAAAAATCAGCTGCTCCTTACATTTTGACGAGTTATGCGAACATGAATGTATGGGGCAGGTGATTTTTTTTTCGTGATTTCAGGTTTGGTCCCATAGTAAAAGTTGTTTGTTATCATGATTATAATCATGTGCTTAGGTATCGGTCACTAATTACCAGTCACTCTATATAAGTATTTGAATTACTTTTTCTTCTTTTATCTCTGGAGCATAGTGGGTTGTGTGGGTTCTATACAGGAATTAAGAAATAGAATGCTACAGAACTGTGAGTTATTATAACAATATAGTCCTCCAGATCGAATTTCGGCCATGGCGACCAATCTCAGCGGTGACTAGCCTAGTGCACAAGTCTGTGCGCAGACACATGTGCACTCTCTCTTCCCTCACTCTCATAGTTCAAACCAAAGGGATGGCAATACGACACGAACGATTTCAGGACCAACGGCTTAACGTGCTTTCCGAGGCACGGTATCACACCGCTAACTTACAAACTCCGGGCCTCCAAACTGTAAGTACTCAAGGTACATGTTTTTACTAGATCCCTTTTATTTTGGCTCATTATATGACAATAATAATCATAACCATACCCATTGTCAAATATTCTTGTTAAAATTGTGAAATTTGTGACATTTCTGTACTTTTTTATTGTTATATTTTTTGTTTTTTAATTTTAATATTGTTTTCGCATGCGGTGTCTATCGATTCATATTATGCACTTGGATTGTATTATGGCTTTTGTTAATTGGTTGAACAGTATAACAATTGTAGATATACCAATAAATAAAATAAAAATAAAATAAAATCTAAGGAACTGCGTTTACGCGATATTTGAAAGAAAACCCATCGATACATTGTAATCCAAAACCCGAGCAAAGGAAGACATCTTGTAAAATAAATTATATCTTTAAATGAGCCTACGTTGCACGTTGACAACGAACATCATTGACAATGAATCTGATAAATGGCCGGCGAGACCAAATTATAAGCTGATGACACGATAAGAACAACAAGAGATGATTATCTTATAACCTTTTATGATAAACTTTACATTTTACTCCGGCTCGTAAGAAAACGAAGCAAGGCGGGTAATTAATGAGTAGCAGTAGGTAGTAAGAAATACAAAGTATAGGTAACCTACTTAATGTTAATGCTGGGGAGTTTATTACGCCACTTGTTCTTCCCAGATAGACCACTAGGAAGTGGTGAAGGGCGGGCGTTTTGTGGGAACTGTCGTATGTAATTTTGACGTTCGAAAAGTACTGATTCTCAGCCTAATTTGAATAAGTGACTTTTGATTTTGATTTTTTGACTGGCACGTTTGCCTCATTGGTCTATTGGCCGTAAGCGCTACTCACTGCTGAGCATGAGGTTCTGGGTTCGATTCCCAGGTCGGGCAAAGTGTTATTGGGTTTTTCCAATTTCAAGTTTTAAGAATTTCTCAGTAGCAGCCCGGAGTCAGAGGATTTGAGTCTGGTTTATCCATAATAGGCTCGCCCTCTATATGGGACTTAAACATAACTGACAAAATTGGGTGAACGCTGTTCTATTGGACTGTGCCTAACCCTTCTGGATGTTTAATGGCACGAATAATATTTTACATCTACTCAAGTCCACTGCTGGACATATTGGTTACTAACATTCATGGCCAAGATTTCCTGATGAAAATTGATATCTGTGTCGTTTGCTTGTTGTCGTTAATTTGACAAAGGACCAAAGAACAAGGACAGCCTTCAGAAGGACCACGCTGTTAGTCAGTTGGTGATAGAGCCAGAAAAAAACGACGCCCTAGAAGGACATAATATACCTTATGACCTTATTGGTGAAGTTCTTCAGAACGCTCAGGTGCGAGTATTCAGATGCACTCGAACGTATACGAAGCAAAAGGAGTAGTAACGGTCGTAGCAGGTGGCGTTCTGTATTTTCTGCCTACTCCATGGGATAAGGCATGACTTTATCTATGTATATAAAAAATATCTATACATATAAAATTCAAAGTCCTGACTGACTGATTGATTGACTGACTGACTTATAACAACGCACAGCCGAAACCGCTGGACCTAAAGACTTGAAATTTTGCACATAGATACCTTATAGAGTGTAGGCATCCACTAAGGAAGGATTTTTGGAAATTCCATCCCTAAAGGGGTAAAATAAGGGATGGAAATTTGTATGAAAAATCTTATTCTTTGAGTTAATAGACTTGAAACTTGGCATAAATATTTATCTAAATAAACTATAAAGATTGTCATTTTTAGTTTTCCTAAACTACCCCCTGAGGAGGGATTGGGTGTGTCAAAGTTTGTATGGAGGAATTTTAACGCGCGGTCTGATTAACTCGAAACTCAGTATTTATACTTACAGACCAAAAATAAAGAATAACGTGTAACAGGGTTTTTCGAAAATGTACCCCTAAAGGGCTGAAAAGGGACAGTCAATTTTACAGGGCAGGTTTTACTGCGGGGCTTGATTAACTCGAAAATAGTTGTATAATCTTTCGGTGAAATATCCCAAACGATCTTTTTTAATTCCATCTCTGTGGGGGTGAAAACAGGGAATATAGTTTAAATATGAAAAATCTTCATTTGGTTTGGTTTGGCAAGTAATAAAGTTTGTCATTAATAGTTTTTCCCCCAGAGAGAAAGGTAATGGGGGCGGTGAGGAGGGAAAGAGGGAAGGGGAGGGGTGGTGAGGAGGGAAAGGGGGAAGGGGAGGGGTGGTGAGGAGGGAAAGGGGAAGGGGAGGGGTGGTGAAGAGGGAAAGGGGGAAGGGGGGTTTGGTGAGAAGGGGGTGGTGGGTGGGGAGGGGTAGTGAGGAGGGAGAGGGAGAGGATGATGGATAGAGGGGAGAGTTATGAGGGTGTAGTGAGGTGGAGGTTATGGAGAAGGAAAGAGGGGAACGGGAGGAGTTGGTGAGGGGGTAGAGGGTAGAGGGAGGGGAAAGCGGTGAAGGGGGTGTGAGAGGGGAGGGGGAGGTTAGCGGGAAGACGATGTGATGAGGGGGTGAGAGGGAGACCGGCTGAAGAGGGTGAGGGGGCGGTGAGGGAGATGACAGGGGAGGTTAAGAAGGGTGGGAACCGGAGGGGGTGAGAGGAGGGTTAGAGTGAGATGAGGAGGGGTAAGACAGAGAGGGGGGAGTACCTTCACACCTTAAAGTTGCTATTTGTATAGCACTGATTCATTGAAGAAGCCCAGCCCTACAGAAATTACCGAAAAATAGAAAGTCGGAAACTCTGAACGGCACAAAAACAGGAGTAAACTCCAGTCGTGCGTCGGAGCTGACACACACTTTTTTTTGTTTGTTCGACTGATTGATTGACTGACTGACTGATATATCAACGCACAGCCGAAACCGCTGGACCTAGAGACTTGAAATTTTGCACATAGATACCTTATAGAGTGTAGGCATCCACTAAGGAAGGATTTTTGGAAATTCCATCCCTAAAGGGGTAAAATAAGGGATGGAAATTTGTATGAAAAATCTTATTCTTTGAGTTAATAGACTTGAAACTTGGCATGAATATTTATCTAAATAAACTATAAAGATTGTCATTTTTAGTCTTCCTAAACTACCCCCTCAGGAGGGATTGGGTGTGTCAAAGTTTGTATGGAGGAATTTTAACGCGCGGTCTGATTAACTCGAAACTCAGTATTTATACTTACAGACCAAAAATAAAGAATAACGTGTAACAGGGTTTTTCGAAAATCTACCCCTAAAGGGCTGAAAAGGGACAGTCAATTTTACAGGGCAGGTTTTACTGCGGCGCTTGATTAACTCGAAAATAGGTGTATAATCTTTCGGTGAAATATCCCAAACGATCTTTTTTAATTCCATCCCTGTGGGGGTGAAAACAGGGAATATAGTTTAAATATGAAAAATCTTCATTTGGTTTGGTTTGGCAAGTAATAAAGTTTGTCATTAATAGTTTTTCCCCCAGAGAGAAAGGTAATGGGGGCGGTGAGGAGGGAAAGAGGGAAGGGGAGGGGTGGTGAGGAGGGAAAGGGGGAAGGGGAGGGATGGTGAGGAGGGAAAGGGGAAGGGGAGGGGTGGTGAGGAGGGAAAGGGGGAAGGGGGGTTTGGTGAGAAGGGGGTGGTGGGTGGGGAGGGGTAGTGAGGAGGGAGAGGGAGAGGATGATGGATAGAGGGGGAGAGTTATGAGGGTGTAGTGAGGTGGAGGTTATGGAGAAGGAAAGAGGGGAACGGGAGGAGTTGGTGAGGGTAGAGGGTAGAGGGAGGGGAAAGAGGGAGGTAGCGGTAAAGGGGGTGTGAGAGGGGAGGGGGAGGTTAGCGGGAAGACGATGTGATGAGGGGGTGAGAGGGAGACCGGCTGAAGAGGGTGAGGGGGCGGTGAGGGAGATGACAGGGGAGGTTAAGAAGGGTGGGAACGGGAGGGGGTGAGAGGAGGGTTAGAGTGAGATGAGGAGGGGTAAGACGGAGAGGGGGGAGTACCTTCACACCTTAAAGTTGCTATTTGTATAGCACTGATTCATTGAAGAAGCCCAGCCCTACAGAAATTTCCGAAAAATAGAAAGTCGGAAACTCTGAACGGCACAAAAACAGGAGTAAACTCCAGTCGTGCGTCGGAGCTGACACACACTTTTTTTTGTTTGTTCGAACGCGCTAATCTCTGGAACTACCAGAAGTAATAGCGCGGGCAGGCAATGCGATGCGAAGGGTGGTTCGGGTTAACAAGAAATTTCAAGCGGATGGGCAGAAGTTATCTCAATATAATAAAAAAAACTCATCAACGCCCAGCCCAAACCCTTGGACCTATAAAGCACGAAATTTTGCACGAGGTTCCCTTTATAATGTAGACAAGAAATAAGTAAGGATTTTTGTTCCCGTGTGATATTTTCCGACATCCACGCGGGCAAAGCCGCGGGCAAAAGCTAGTCTATGTATATAATACTAGCCGCTGCCCGCGATTTCGTCCGCGTGAAATTTCTTGCCTCCGACCCACCCCGTCGCATCGCATTGCCTGCCCGCGATATTGTTTCGTTTCCATTTAGCGTTATTTCTGCATTTTTTTTTTTCTTTAGCTCGGCACGTAAAGGTCCTAGAGAGACGCTAAATATATGCCTAGAAAGCATTGGATTTGGGCTATAAAATGCAAAAAGAATTTTTAAAGTCCGACTGGTAGTTCCAGAGATTAGCACGTTCGTTCACCGTATCCCCTTCCCGCTAACCTCTCCCTGCCCCTCTCACCCACTCTCACACCCCCCAAACCACTTCCCCTTCCCCCTTTCTCCATCACCACCCCCTCCACTCCCTCTCCTTCTCACCTTCACTTCCCCCTCACCAACACCTTCCCTCTCCCTCACTCCTCACCACCCCTCCTCTCCTCACCAACCCCTGCCCCTCCCCTTTCCTTCCTCACCAGCCCCCCACCCTCTCCCCCTCTTTCGAGTTAATCAAGCCCCGCAGTAAAATCCTCCCCTGAAAAATTTACTACCTCTTTTCACCCTCTTATGGGTAGATTTTCGAAAAACCCAAGTTATTCTTCATTTTTGGTCTCAAGTATAAAAATAAGTAGGTACTGAGTTAATCGCGGCGCGAAGTCGCACGGAACGCGTATGGCATTTTTATACTCGTCGAAATTAAATCTCCGATTCGAATGAATTAAAAAGTATTTTACTGCTGCATAAATACCCTCGATGATAAAATTATTTATTTGAATAAGAATTAATACTACGATACAACTGTAACCAACTTTTGTTTCTAACGGCGGTCTAATTAAATTTTAGAACACAAAAGCTGCTATTGTGACTTAACTATGATAGTTAGATATATTGCCTCGCGGATTATTTTGAAGGTAATGAATACTTTAATCATGTAGTACATACTTTTTATGTATCATCAATAGTTTCTCAGCGCACGTCAAATAATGAATTTTATAGGAAACATTTTGCTACATTGGGTTACATTATTGCAATTTTCTTAAGGATCTCTAAATTTTTTTTAAATAAATTATGGCCTATGTTACTTCCTGATAATTTAGCTTTCTATTGGTGAAAAATGGTTAAAATCGGTCCAGTAGTTTCAGAGCCTATTCGGTACAAACAAACAAACAAAAAAATCTTTCCTCTTTATAATATTGGTATAGATATAGATAGATGTAAAACGACTAGGTAGGTTATTGAGACGTGTTTCTGAGGCAAAACGTAACCTCTCCAGCCAACACAATTATTAAATTTTTGGAAAAATAAAGATTATTATTATGATTATGATAAATACAAAATACGATGTGACATTAATGCCCCAGTAAATTGTATTTATCACAAAATATTACACAGTCCTAGTCGTTCAATGTTAATTCGAGAACAAAGCGTTTTCTCCCAATTTTAGGTAATCAAAAATAAGTTGTTACAAACTTCCCTAAACGAGTAGAAATAACACTAATTGTGTGGCCACGTTTAGCAGTTAATGTCAAGCTAAAATAACAGCAGGGCGTAATGACAAGTAGCCAAGTCGCCACCTACGGACATTAGGCCCAGATTCCACCAAAGCGGAGATGTGCGGAGATGTCCGAAGTGGAGACGAGAAGAGGTGTTTTACAGCTAGGGTGTATCCACCGAAGCTGTGCGGAGATGCGTATACTGGCTAGACTGGAGCGGAGATGTGTGCTGGGTAGAGCGGAACTGAGCTGCGTGCGGCGAGCGTGGGATGTTCAGGGGGCTTACTCCCTAAGTCCGTCCGTTCATCCGTCCGTCCGTTTATCCGTCCGTCTGACTTAACGATCCATCAAAACAAGTGTAAAAGTTAAATTTTTCGGACGGGCAAAAACACATCGGGAGTAGGGGCAACTGTCGTATCGTGTTGCCATTCATACTTCGTTCGGGCCCCGGACCAATCATCTATCCGTAGGTGATACGGAGTAGGAAACGCACGTAACGAAAGCCGAAACTACGGGCTTCGTCTTTAGGGAGTAGACCCCCTGATGAATGCACAGTTTTAGCGCGCCGTTTCTCGTCTCCGCTACGCGCCGTCTCCAGCTTGCGAGGCACATCGCGCCATAAAATCTCCGCTCAGTGATCTGAAGTTGAGTGGAGACGACATGTGTGAATAACGAAATTGTATTGGTTATTTAAAACACATCTCCTCTTCTCTCGTCTCATTCTCGCTTTGGTGGAGTCCGGACATTACGGTAACCTGTTTACCTTTGTTGACACTTATGACTTGTGCGGCATCAAACACAGACTGCAGGTCATATTAGTTGTGTCCCGTTGCATTTAATATGTGTGACAAAAACAAAAAATTTTAAAAGAAAATTTAAAGAAAATCCATTGCAAATTCCATGAAAACGAGATTGTTTAAAAATTCTAAAATTGATTGATTGATTTTTATTTAAAGATGAGTAAACTAAAGATATTTTTCTAAATGTAACCTATAATCCGAGCATTGTTAAAAAGGCTATTATTAACATACAACATGTATTATTGATATTCTTAGTGTGACTATTTTGTTAATTAGTTTGCAGACCCACATTTTTAAATTAAGCTACTTTATTATAATTATTTTGAAATTATTATATTTTTCGATTATTAATTATTGTAACCAAAACTGTGTGAAGTTAGAAATCAGCTATTCGTCAAAAGGAAACATTGAAGAAGGTACAGATTTTTTTTTTGTTTGTGGTGGTCAGTTTAGTATCAAGCAGGGAAACAGCAGCTCTCCAAAGTGTTCGAGGTAGGTACAATACCAGCAGGAAATCAATACGCGTCCATAACTCGTCGAAGATCACATTGAATCTGGATTAATCGAGTTCAGACCGGAACGTATTATTGAAATGTGTGAAAACTCACGTTCTTAGTAGCCCATGCTATGCCACGTGCGTCTACTAAGTGCTAGCAATTGTTTATTGTTTCCTACAATTAACTCCGCCAATTGAACAATTACACTTTGAACGTCAACATTCCACCTTATGTCTCTATGAGACAAGTTCACGGTTACTACTACTCTGTACAGAATTTACGAGATCTGGATATAGTTGCATCCCTAGCTAGACGAAGAAACTCACAATTATTGAAGCAAGTATGATATTATAATTGAAGTGCATCGGAGTGCCAACCGACAAAGATAAAAAAAAAGAAAAGGAGAAAAGGGAGAAAGGAAAGATTTTGAGGTATAATTTAATTTATTTTTGATGACTTAAGTTTTAATGTATTTTTGATTGTAATGATGTTATGAATTTTATTAATTTTGTGAATTTTATGTAATTTGTACATTGGGACTTGGACTAGCCTTTTCCCAACTATGTTGGGATCGGCTTCCAGTCTAACCGGATACAGCTGAATACCAATATTTTACATGGATCGACTCCCTATTCTGACCTCCACAACCCAGTAACTGTGTAATACGATACCCCTTGGTAAGACTGGTTGTCAGACTTTCGGGCTTCTGACGACCCGTAACGACTGTTAGATCCACGAATGACAGCCGGGATTCCGATGCACGGAGGAGTCTCGATATGTAAAGATGGTCACCCATCCACGGACCAACCTCGGCAAGCGTAGCTTAACCTGATATATTGAACCGCGCGGCTGTTATTACTTAGCCACAAGCTCCTCTGGTGCCTTATTAAATAAATAAATAAAATAATGTGATGTATTTTATAAATCCCATCTTCGTTTACGTCATAATCAGTCTTAAATGCCTGGGACTAGTGCTTCTCTGTGCGGATATCAACAGTCAAGTCATAATTAGGAGGGAAATTGCACTTCCTTGCAAAAAACATAAATTCTCCTCTTAATGTTCTTGTTATGGCCTCTTAAGAGCCTAGACTGGACAAAAGCCATTCAAGCCAGAAACAATAGCAATAAATTCATATCAGTTTCACGCACGTAACCTTTAATTACGTAAAGAATATTCCAAGCATGACGTTACATACGCGTGCCGATAATTACTTCGAATATCTGACGTCACACCATTTAAATTATATTTAAATGCAAAATAATGCGAAAGTATTGACCAATTATGCGAACTCAGCCCTGCAGTAACCTTTACGAGTTCCATGTCAATGGCCTGGCCTGGTCCAGGAATGTATTATGTCACAAGACGACACAAAAAACTAATTATGATTTTGCACGCTTAAGGAGATTGGAGACTCCTAAATGTCAGTATGATATTAATAACGAAACAGCTGAATATTCTCAGCCTGTACAATCGAGTGTAAAAGGGATTTCCTGCAATTTATTTATCATTGTTAAAAGTATGCATTTTCTTCGTCTTTGTTTTATAAATAGATTCTGCTACCTCCCTTAGCTTTATCTTCTAAATCTGAACTTGCCTCGAATTTCCTGAACAAACATTAATATTTCCGATTCATACAAATTACACAAAGTCTTATCAGCATATCGGCTCAGTTGGCCACACAGACTCATTCGTACTCGTCCAAAGATGGCTGTTCCCTGTGACAGGTCGCTATTATTATAATACTATGATTACACATCGCTTGGAGCCGAGTTATTAATAAATAGTTAATACGTACCTCCCCACTGTCCACAAAGCGACCAGGGGCTTTAAATCATAAAGTAATTACCGTTCTAAGATAGGCTTTCTTCTTGAGATTGAGAAATGAGTCGTTTAAAGATGGGCAGAGATATAAATCACTGCTGTTGTTGCTGATAGTACAACTATAGGATTTAATGTCTTTAACATAAAGGAATGATTGGATGTTTGATTGTTCATTTATTTGGTCGATGTACTCTCTGATTTAGTTTTTAGTTTCGACAAGACCAGCTATGTGCTCCAGCTGCTCCATTATTTCTGTTGAGAGCTATTTTTTATACGTCCCGACTACTCCCGACGAATGGAAAATACCCTTGAGTGAACAACCCACACGCAAAACCACGTGTAACATCACGTTGCAACTTTATAAATTCTCCACAATATCTTAGTTAAGTCTAGCCACGCAACACTGGGGAACGAAAAAACAAAACAATCCGAAGAAAATTTATGAAGTGTTTATTATTATTATGTAGTGTTCACCAAATTGCCGAGATAACTCACCGTGTGTACTCCCTACACTTTCACGTGTTTGGAAACAAGTGAAAATGGAAGTGTACTGGAACAAAGGTCCTTATGTATCTTTTATTTTAATTATTTTCTACTTTGGATGTTGTTTTTTGAATTATTTCAAAATTTTGTTATTTAATTTAGTATTTAAAGAGTTTATAAGTATTTTGAACGAATAAAATAAATGGGTATATAATTTTGTACCCAGTTTAACTAACAGCGTGAAGTCTTGGAATGTTCAAAACTCTTCTTTTTATCCGTTTTCATTCATGGTTTTCGTCAAAAGCATTTTATTGCCGTACACTCAGCATTTGATTACACGAGATCAATATAGTCCCATATCCATAAGTATGCAACTATGCACATGCGCCACGTAGGGAAAGTCAAAGAGCCCAACAGGACATCATAACATCTCGAGCAAAGCCGCGGCACGATAAGCTACATAGATTATAATTAAACCAGTAGTCGATAAATTGTGAGCAACAAGGTTCGCGATGCTTTTCATTTCACTTTCTAAGTAAATACATCTATAACAGTCGCTGTAATTTTCAGTAGAGAAGGGTTATTTATTGCATGAATTTTCTTTTCATCTTGAATTAGTAGATTCTGTCTCTAGTATCTATGATATAATCGGAAGTATGATGCATACTTATCATAAATTGAATGATACTTCCGTGAGAATACATAATAAATATTCAGTGAAATGGGAAACGGACAATTTTCTTGTTACCTTAGACGCCACTTATGTCACCGCAGGAAGTGAAAAAATACGTATTTTATAGTAAAGTAGTAAGCATGAGGAAACAATTTTATAGTAATCTTCATAGTTGGTGACATTTTCAGATTTTTTCTGTTGAAAATCGTAATTAACACTCGTATTTAATCAAGTAAAAGTAATTACTTCAGTACAAGTAATTGCTCAAGTAATGATTTTCACTGTATATTTTAGTAATTGCTTGAAGTTAGAACTTTCAAAGCTTAGAATTCTTAGCCAAGTAATAGTCACCATTTTCTTTACTTAAGAATTCTACCCTCAAGTAATGACTTCATTATTAGCAATTACTATTAGGAAGTAATTACTTGATTATAAATACGAGCCTAAGACCTCAGACACAAAAGTGGGTAGGTACATATCTGATTTATTTATTTTTCTTTCAACAAGAAGACTTCAATTATAATCAACCCTATACATATTGTTTGAAATGCAAAAATTGGGCCTTTTTTTCACGGAAACATTATGTAAAGAATAAATTGAAGACAAAAAATTCGAAAAAATTTGGTATCGGTCAAATGAATCTCTCCTCTTGAATTAGGTACGGCATTTTGAATTAATCTGGCTCCAATAACGATTTCTTGTTCGATGTTAACTTTCAATTCTTGCAAGGTTAGTGGTTTGTGTTGGTAAACGCGAGATTTTAAAAGCCCCAAAGAAAGAAGTCTGGCGCCGTCAGATCTGACGATCTGGCCGGCCGGTTCAAATTGTCAAAACGGGAGATTACACGGCCAGGACATTGGTGTTTCAAAATCTCCGTCATTGCCTGAGCTGTGTGTATCGCTCCATTGCATTGTCAACTAATTTTCTATCGCGTCATTCGTTTAATGACCGGTATGTTGTGACAACGACTCATGCGCAACGTCATAGTGATTAGTGTCCCATTTCCTCAATCGACTCACATACTTCACCGGGAAAACGGAAATTCCACGAAATGTAATTTTAGATTTGTTTTTTTACCTTTATCGACGTCAAACTCACTTCGTCCTGTGATAAATACCAACTTTGACTCCTCTTAAAAAGAGCAAAGACAAAATTCGTTTATTCTAATGAGGAAGGCAACTGTCAAAATGGCGCAATTGTAGCTAGTTCCCAACACAAGCTAATAATACAAGGCGTGAGGTGGTTTTATTTTATTTTTGCGAAAATGACGCGTTGTTGTGTTCCTAAATACTCCAAAATTGGAGTCCACCATTTCCCAAGAGACCCTAAACTTAGAAGATTGTGGACTAAAGCTATTCGTAAAGATTTAAAAAAAATTAAAACGGAGTTCGAAACATTTTGAAGAAATTGATTACGAGGAAATATTTAATCCATCCACTGGCCCCACGTTAGGTGCCAATGTAGGTTTGGAACCCAAATAATATACGGATACCCATATATTTGGACGGCCTACGGTTTTAAATTCCGACACTTTCCAAGTTAAATACTTGATTAAAAATATTGAAATAACTGAAAATAACGAAATAGTGAAATAAATAAACCATTTATTTCAGGCGACACAGGCCCAATAAATACCTTAATCTAAACAAATACATATTTGAATATAAACAAAACCTGTGTTAATAAATAAGGGTTACGACTATGTTAGTCGGCGTTCACACGAGCGTAATGAAATCGCGGCGGGATTTTATCGCGCACTGGATTTTCAACTCTCGTTGTTGAGCCGAGTGTTGAGAATCCAACCTAACAAAAACAGAGTGCATCCCAGCGCGACGAAAAACACTGCGGCCAAAAGTTTTCTTCCATGACGAGGGGCAGATACAAGCACCACGAACGCCTTGAAGTTGACTTTGCGGAGCGACTCCAGTAACTGCACCCTCGGCGTGTACCTCGTCTTCTGACGCAAACCAAAAAACCAAACTCATGAATGAACGAAATGTCAAATTTATTATAGGCCTTAGGGACCTAGCTATGATCACACTATCTACAATTAGCTCTGCCCGACCTTCCCCATTAGGCTAAGATTCAGCTCAGCTTTATAACGTCAAAATTACTTAAGATTCCACAAAACGCCCGCCCTTCTCCATTTCCTAGTGAAAAAGAAGAAGAGTGACGCAACACACTCCCCAGCATTGAGAGATGAAATTAAGTCTTTTGAAAATTAGCAGATAAATAAGGCTGACAGAAAAATTTCGTACCTAACACTTTTCGATACGGGAATCGATTGTGGCGCGGTGCGATTCATTGGTCAAGTCAACAAACTTTTATGAGCCATGGGGTCCGAGTACCCACTTAGTTTTTCGAGACATCGCCAAGAGGTTGGTTGACTCTTCAAGTGACCAGAGTCTATTGTTTCGTTCATTCGCCACGACACCACTGGTGGTGTCGTCGGGAATGACAGAAACTACTATTCCCCACGACACCACTGACTGTATTGTGAGTGATGTCCAGCTAATTTATATATGTAACAATGATTGGTCAAAGAACCAGCATTGCCATACAACGTGGCTATTCCTTTTGAGCACTTTTCGTGTTGACAGCGATGTGGATGAATTTTTTAATGTCCTTTGATTATTTCCTATCCTTTTTTATATGCTTTGTACATATTATTATTATTTTAAGACTACCTACTACCAACCCTAAGTGACACAACTATTATTGCACTGTTGAATTTTCAACTCTCGGCACTGTTAAGCCTAGCGTTGAAAATCCAACAGTGTACTTTTATTCAGGGATTCGTTTAAATGTCACTTAGGGTTGGTGAAAACGGGCATTAGCTTATTAAATTATGTAAATATTACATCTTAGAAATTGAAATAAATGAATGCCAATAATTTTATGATGTTGGTGATTGGAACTTAGCTCTTTACTTCAAAACCTAGCCCATTTTATAGTGACTATATGCTAACGACACTATTATTGTTCAGACCACTTAGTTTAGACCGGGGCAATATCCTTTTAAAGACGTAAACAAGCTCTCTACAATACCAGCATTCTTATTTTTCTTTAACTTTTGCAATGATTACTTGATTGGCATAAATAACTGGCAATGTAGCTGTCCCCTTAAAATGGGAGATAAAGACATTCACACTCTTTATTTATTACTTACACTTGGAAACAACTTTTAAATTTTAATTAACATTTTAACATATGCTTGTAGTTTAACCAAATTAAGTTAAAGCGTACCTTAAGCTGGCCAATAAATTATTCTTGTAGGAAAATACTGTATTTTTTAAAGTGACAGCTAAAAAATAACGCGTCATAGTGACGTGAATATGCGATATAAGAACTTAAACTTACTTTTTTCAAGAAATAATGGGTATACAAAAGAACCCACTAAAGTCTAGTGGACTTACTCGTTTGGAGATATGCGTCTGATGTGTCAAACATTATTACAAATTCAATCACCTTCAAATAAGATGTAAATTAAACCAGAATAGTCCTAATTCGTAGCACAGGAGGTGGACGCTTAGCTGTTACGGATTTTGATTCTATTGTACATAAATCTATGTCATAGAAATTGATACTGCAATACTCTGTACCTAATATCCTTGAACTCAACACATCACTGTCACTGCTCCGTTGAGCAAAAGCAATGAATAACTCTTAACTTTTTAGCGGACTCGGACAAAGGAAAATGCGAGAGTAAACGCAGACAATATAACTAATGCAAGAAAAAGAATATTGCGAAGTATGGACATCAATATCCCTTTATTAACACTTGTGCGAGATTCAGCCATGACTATGAGTGCCATGACACTGACATCGCAGGCGAACGTTTATATGCTATTCATTGGAGTTGAAAGCGCCGTCAGTGCGGACACGAATGGACAATCAGATCGAACGCATATCCTTGTTCAGTCACAATCACAATGCTTTTCTTTGGGTTTCAAATGTATCTTTATTCGAATAAGAGTAGGAATGTATCGTTCATCTTTGTCTTTAATAAACAACAGCGTTAATATTTAACGACATCTTCTTGAGATGGTGGAGCACAAACTGAAAACAAGAAGTTCAGAACAGAACAGAGCTATTTATTTGTAAACATAGGTAGAATTACACAGTGTGTGAGATGTTATAATATTTACATAAAGGCTCTCTATGTTTTGCCGTTAGGCGTATAAATATAATTATTAATATGTAATCATTAATATAATTATAAAATTGCCGATCAAATTAATTAAATTTTATCATAATTTTAAATAGATACAGCGATGTCAAAGTCTAAATCAATTAAATATTTCCAATATGTCAACAGCAAAATCTTTTCAAATAATTATGTGAATTAGGAAAACTTAAAATATAAACACAAGAATGTCAGAACAGGTAATCTGAAGGAGGAATTACAGAATTGTCATCAAAATAGTCCTTTAACGAGTAGTAACATTTATTTATTAAAATTTTTACTAATACTTTTTTTAATTTGTCCAGATTTAGTGATTTTAGTGTCTCAGGCAGCTTGTTATATATTTTTGTGGCCATACAAAAAGTACTTTTGTACATTAAGGCTGTTCTACCATGTGTTATTTCGAGCTCTAGTTTATTTTTGTCACGTAATTTTCTATAGTAACTTTTGTGAGCTAATTTGTATTGCGAGATGTGTGTTTTTAATTAGTTTCACAGATATATAATGATGGTAGGGTAAGGATTTTTAAGCTTTTAAAAAATGGTTGACAGCTGTCGGAGGTATTTAGGCTGCACATAGCTCTGATACATCGATTTGAGCTCTAAATACAAGTTCTCTATCTGCTGAGTTGCCCCAATACATTATTCCATATCTAAGTGTTGATGCAACATAACCGTGATAGGCCATTAGTACCGATTCTAGGCTGACAGTCCTTGACAGTTTGTAAAGAACATTTATGCAAACTAATTTTTACAAATTTCGTCAGTCTGAGATCTCCAGGTCAATTTATTATCTATTAGAATGCCTAGAAATTTAGTGATTGTCGTTGGCTCTATTTGAGTCCCTAAATAATTAATGTCAAGAACCTTACTTGGAATTCTCTGGTAGAAATGCATGATTTTAGTTTTTTTCTAAATTTATAATAAGATTATTTTTGTCAAACCATGATATAATTGTACTCAATGTCTTATTTATTTCATTTTCATAAGTCATAGGATCGTCACATTTAACTACTACTGTGCTATCGTCAGCAAATAGCACCATAGGATGGTTTATCTGGTCGGGAAGGTCATTAATGTACAGCAAGAAGATGGGTGGTGGTTCGAACATAGAAAAGGAAAAGGAAACGAGACAATCTATATTTGAAGCTGTAGAATATGTATTAGAAATGTATGATTAAAACGCAGAATCTCATCTCAGTCTCAATCTGTCAAAAATGATATTATAAGTAAAAAGACGTTTGATATCACGCCGTACACTGACCTATCTTAGGTTAAATACAAAGATGAAATCACATCATAAAAACACACCCGAAAAAGGCTACGCTGATGTGGCCACTTTATGGCCGTAAATATGGACACTGATAAAGGTCCCGATCGACAGATACGTCAGCTACATAAAGTCGTAACCACCTGACGAGATGATGACACTGACAAAGCGCCAGCGACCGGCAAGTCTTATGATTGATGTCTGCGCTTTGATAACACGGAGTACACTAAGCTATCTATCTCGTTCAACATTGTAGTGGTTATTGCTTAGAAATAGCTATTAATATAGATGGGGTGCAATAAAGGCTACTTAAAGTTACGGTATAGTGGCTCTTTCCAACCATTTATTTTACTACTGACATATATATGAAGTTCCTTATTTGTTGCCAGAACATGAACGTTAAGAAGTTCCTCGACCAGACGAAAGTTTATCTGAGGATCTCAAAAACCGACCTTATGGAAAGAATAGATAATTTTGTCGAATCAATAGCTAGGTAAAACTCCGGAGTTTAAACTCCGTTTAACAATTCTTCAGAAACCGGGCATAAGCAAGCGAAGACATGTGACATCTCATGACCCGCACTGGGACCGCGTGGTGGATTACGGCCCGCTCCCTCTCCCAGAGAGGAGGCCTGGTCCCAGCAGTGGGAACATTAGAAGCTGATTTTGCTACTAAGGGCTAATTTTTCAACCGTCAGATAACTTTTATTAATGGAATAAATATAAATAAATAAATATATAAATAAATATAAATAAGTAGCGGTTTGACAGCTTTTGTATAGAAAATATGTCAATCTGACATATTCATTCTTCAGATAAAAGTTATCTGACTATTGAAAAATTAGCCCTAAGCAAAACAGTGATAATCAAGCAACATTATTTTATGCACTTGTCTCTGAAACAATGTTACAGTAAAACAATAAAACTAACTAAATAAAACTAAACGTTATAGAACGTTCAATATCCACCCGCGTCCCGCATAGCTTTATTGCGGTTTTTGTAATATCCTGTCTAGCAGTCGTCGAATCGTTCTTGTTACTATGTATTTTCCTTTATGTTCATTGTAGCTGAATAAAGCCACCCGGTGGTCACGAATGCATCGGATTGAATAACCTTTTATTTTACAAACGGCTTCCTATTGCTCATTGAAGCAATAATTCACGGGTAATGATGTAATAGAATACATTGTTGGTAATTATGCGTTGTTATAAGTCAATTCAAATATCGTAACTCAATTACTCTAAACATTCAGGAAACGTCAACGCACGGTAGCGAGCACTGCGTACTTGCAGGTACTCGTAGGTATGGTGAAGGGCTTGCATAATGGCTGCGCGCGCGCTGATAGCGGCAGCGGCCTATCTACAAGCGCGCTGACACAAGCAGTTAGGCCGTGTTCACACATCGCTTGTTAGACACCGCACAACTGCCAATTACCGCGACATACAACCCCCATACAAACTCACTTTCGCCACTGGACCCGGTAATAAGCGTATGTTCATGGGATTTTAAATTGCAAACGAGATGGTAATTAGCGAAAACAACCGCTAAAAGTCGTGGCATTTAACCACCGAGGGTCCTGTATGGAAATTAGGGACAAATTACGTCTCCACTCTTACTTTCATTTGTATAACAACAGTTACATAAAACCAGTAATTTATTATTTCTTAATCCGCTTTGTTGTCCTGTTTAAAGGGTTTGTGCAATTGTTGCGAATTGTATACAAAAATAATGTCGATTTATCAATCGGGTTGTATCGATTTTTGCGATCGATCATGACACGAATAGATCAAAACAGTCGGTCAAACGTATTCCATATCTGGAGCCGATAATCGTATGCGTGCCCGGGCCGAGCTTGGCACTTATGCAACTTATAAAATATTGCGAACTCATAAGCGCAGTGCGCCCGCGCCGCGGCAGCACTGAGATGGAACTGGAGATAGAGTTAATCTAATAAGTCAGATCTGAAGCCAGACGTCGACCGAAGTAATAACTCTCGGTTGAGGAGCCAGGGGTTAATTAAAAATAGCAACTTCAATCTTACGTGTCAGAGATGGAGTTAGATTAGGAATCGTCCGATTTATCCTATCTCAAACAGTAAAGCGCACTTCTTTACCAAGGAAGCGTAATAAATTACGAAATAACAGTAAATTATGAAAACGAACCGACCGAGCTTTCCCTATCGTAGAATATTTGTTCTAAAGTATTCAAATTCTAACATATTTGTATATAGTTGAGCAAACAAACAGCAACACTTTTGTAACACCCATTTACGCTTTACAAGTGTTTATTTCTTAACGTTCTTGTACTAATTACGCAGCGTATAAATCAACTGTTGGTTTTAGTGCCAAATCTCGCGAACGTATCGCGTTGCGCCGGAGTTCGGACAAACCTAACTAATGTGAAGCAATTTTGCACTTGAGAAATTCAAGCTATCATTTCGCAGCGTTCTTAATCGCAGTTGACTGCCAGTCATCACTAATCAATTTGGTGTATGTTCTCCGCAGCTTACACAAACGGCCCGCGAGCCAGGCTGGTTGCAAACCACGTAAGAGCAATTACAAGTTGGCTTCGATGCGTACGCGTGAATTGAATACCACATGCGTATATTTGTAATACGATTGCTTCAAACGACTTGCGTTGTGTGAAAATCCCGTTGTATCCAATTTCCGACTCTGTAAAGTCCTGAAACACAACTCACAAACACGCGAAACCCCTGATCGAACAAATCACGAAGAGAATCAAATGGCAGACAAGGATGTGAATAAATATGTGGGTGGAAATGTGAAATGAGGCATTTTACGATACGACAATGTGAACTGCCAATAAAAAGGATATTATTTTAAATCAGTCATCGCAACAAAGTACCGATCATGTAACAAAACCGTTTTATGACAAAGTTAAACGTAACTGCTATTGTTATCAACTAGTTAGAGAACATAATCCTTAATTGTATTGTTGGACAAAGGTATCTACTGGTTGACATTACCGCTAAACGGGACATTATACGGTAAGGAACGTAATTAATAATATGCCTGAGTAAGAAAATTACCATTCTGAATTGATTTCAATGTTGTTAGCATCATTTAAACAAACGCGTGTAAACAAGTTCATATTGTTTAACTAATAGTGCAAATCTTATTCTACTACACTCTGAATAAAAATTCAGTCTGAGCTGCAACATAAGTATCGTACGTCCCATTATTCCGCATCACTACTTACTTCAGCCGCGTCACGTGCGAGTACTAGAAACCTTGGGCCGAGCCACAGATAAAGCACTGATTCACTGGACACACTCAAAGATAACCGTAAGTAGTGATTTCTACCATTTATCCTGTCAATCACTGCTGGTTCCTAACAAACGCTGGTCAAAGGTGCGGGAAGGCCTCAATCAAATCAATGATACGGAGAAATGTAACAGATACCTTGTAACACATTTGAGTGTATAGGAACACCACTGACCCGCTTGTTTCCGTCAATCATAACATAAGAACCTACGGTAAGGTATTGTTGAGACCGTTAGTTAACTTTTATAAAGTACTGTGGCACGTTTCACACATTAAATAGAGTTGGTTCCTTGGTTCCTGATGACTGTCTGCTCGTTACGGACGTTCGTTAGCTCGGGCCCGCTTGGCCAGTTATCACGCCACTTCTCAGGAGTATTGCCATAGGAAATGCTCCGACTAGATTTTCTTCTAGTCGATTCGTCTATTAAGTTGCACTTAAAAATAAACAAGCTCCGAGACTAAGCACATTCACTTCAACTAAAATAAAACAGTGTGTCTTTGATTAATGAAGACTTGCACACATTTGCTAAGTTAATGGCTAATTAGGTATGATATGAGGCATATATTCCACCAAGTGTGAGGCACCGTTTAATAACGCATACTTATTGCTGATTACCTAAAGTGTCAAGCAGAGTTAAAATTAATGCTGAGACACTACTTGGAGCCATGTTTGGAATTAATGCTGGTTAAAATGTATCACAATGAACTATACTGACGGTTTTGCCAGTACAACAGGTAATGTTGTAATTCATAACACTCGCTTCGGGCTAACTTATTATCTTTTACTAGAATTAAGATTACCATTACCACCATACCAACAGCAGTGTTTACTGCATTCTATTAAAACTGTTTAGACCTCATTTTGTGTCTCATCAATTTATTATCACCTCTGGTAACAACGTTAAAAGCAGCTATAATCATATTTCGCAAAACATCCTGCAGCGTTCTCGCACTCTTTCGTTCTTGCACTCGAAAAAAATAAAAGCGAACAAGTTTCTAGTAATTAAGCCAAAAGTCCGTAAGGAAAGTAGGCCGTAGGTGTCTCTGAAATAGTTTCACCACTCATCGACTCTGTTCATATATTAATTTTCGGAGGTGAAGGACCGAGTTGCGTGTACTGTTTGCGTGCATGATCAATGCGAGATTCGTTCATTCGATTCCGGCACTTACCGACAGGCCCATCAATTTCGGGACACCTTCGGACTTCGCAGAACTTTCGCCAGAAGCACGAACCGAATCTGATATGTATCGGCAATGTGGTCATTAATACAACGGTGTGTCGCACTAGGTTGGACGTTGCAACATGTTACGTAGCAACAGTTTCAAGATATTTTTGTCTCGTTCAATTAGGCAGGGTGTGGTCATTGTCAACTATACTGAAACTGATACCGGTCAGCTGTTCATACTTATCTGTCATTGTGTAACATAAATTAAACCTACGATTGTTTCAACACGTCTTGCTCTTACTATATGTATAAGATTAAATGCTGATGAGAGTATTCGCTCAGAACGTACCATGAAGTCACGGCTATTATCCCTGACAGGTTAACTAGAGTTAAAATTAGCTTGCAAGCATTACTTGAAAGGAATCGAGTTTGCAATATACAATTACAATGGGTTCAAAGCGAAGAAGATTGTGACAGTGACAGGTTTGCAGTCCATCTCCATGCTGCCACAGAAAAAGTGTAAGACATACGAACAAAAAAGAGAAAAGTGATACCAGGCTTTCTTAGGACTCTCCTTTCTATATACATTTAAGGAAAAGGAAACCATCAATCAGCCAAAAATAAATATACCAGTTTTGGAAACAAAATTAAAACAAAATATTACTTTCACGCCAATTTTTGTTGACAGGTTGTGTGATTAAGACCAAACCTTCGATTAACGATGACGGATTTCTTCCGGATCAACATGATTAGATTTTGATGACAGCGGTTACTCTAACTGATAGAATGGATTAACTAACTTCCGTGCAAGAATTATCCATTTATAATGATTTAACTTACAAAGACCAAAATATAGATAAGTACCATTATTGAGTAAAGAGTAGACTTGGGAAACTTGAATGTAACTGTAATATAACAAAATAAGATATTCATATACCGTAGTGAATATAAATAAACGAAAAACATAAATATCTAGTTGGAGACTATTATAATAAATTATGTTAAACAAAAACTGCTCCACTGAGTGTTTGAGCGAATATTCGTCTCGATTGGTCTCGGCGCGCGCAGGCCCCCTGCTGCGCCGATCCCGAGTATATCGCCATCATTGCGCCATTACTGTCTTCCTTCAGCTACTGTAGATCAAACTCGTGCGCAACCCGTCACATTCATACTTGTAACGGTCCCCTGCAACTCTATACAATTTAAATAATGAGAGAACTAGTCACCGTTACGTGCGTAAATTAACTTCTGCTCCTGCAGTCCGGTGGCCGGTCAGCTTGCCTGTTCCTGACAAAAATATGTCAAACATATGCCGCCTCATAATAGTTTCACACGGTTTGTATGAAGCTTGCATCTGACAGACAGCTGCCCCACTTGTCACGAAGGTAATCTCCAAATTGCACGTGCCGTTGTACATTTTCCTTAAAAAATGAAACTACCAGTCTGATGAATGATTACTTTTCTTGAATATACTCATATTCAAGAAAAGTACAAAGTCGTCAAAAGCTTTTAAGTTCTTTACTTTCAATAATAGCTTATACCTTTTCTAGATAATGGAACGAATTTCTTTAACGCGGCTAGGAGTAAACTGGTAGAAATCGTTAGTTCGTCACGTAACGAAAAAGCGTTATGACCGAAAACGTCACTTTCAAGTCTCAAGTTTCAAGTGTCAAAATTTTTTGTTTTTGTACCTACTTATTTTTTTTTTTTTAATACAGGTCCATCTACATAGTATAATTTTTTAGGCTCTATAATAATACACTAGCTTCTTGCCGCGACTTTATCCGCGCGAAATTTCTTGTCCTCCCGACCCACCCCGTGCGTCGCTCGCATCGAATCGCGTGCTCGCGCTATTAGGTACTTACTTTGATTTCGCTTAGCTTCTTTCTAACTTTTTTTTTATTTTTGCTCGGCTCTTAGCCTTGCCTTCGTCAAAAATTGGGCTTTTGATAGCACAATTTTTGACGAAAGAATTTTTCAAATCCTACCTACTGGTAGGTACTTCCAGAGATTAGAGCGTTCAAAAGTGGGTATTAGTATATAGATACATCGAAAGAAGCTTCGTTCCAACCGGATGTCCCACGAGTCCCAAAACACCTCCCGATTTTTCGAAGTGAAAACTTCTTTAGGCGCGTTGAGCGATTTTTGGTAGGCGAAAATCTTATGAGTTCGCGTCACGTCAAGCGTCACGCGACATGCTAACGTGACGTATTGCGCTGTCAAGTTTTCACTTCTGTCGGCAGTCCCACCATATATTTTATCCTCACTTTGTTTATGTTGAACAGGGTCAGCAAAAGTCGATTTAATAACCGTGTAGCTAGTACAACAAAAAACTTTGAACACAGCTTTTAGATCTCAAAAAAGTTTAGAGGTTAACTTTTCATAATTCGAATAAAAGGGTGAAATTCAACAAGCATTGTTACAAGCAATTTAATCGTATTGCTTTTGTGGTTTTCGAGGCCACTCGTCATTATCATATATGTCTGTTTATAGTAATAAAACCCGTGATTGACAGTTAGAGGCCGAACATCAACTGAGTAAAAGTTTAAGAATTAAGAATCAGGTTAAACGTTTCAGAAAAAAAAATTGCCACGTCATTTGTATGGTAGCCATCGTCTAGCCTTCGCATTTCTATTAGTATTTTGCAATTAGATAAAATTGATTAGTATTTACCTGTCACTGGATTGATACATTATACATACGATGGTCACTGTCATAGTTGTTTTTTTTTTAATCTAGGTGGGATCAACTTTCAGAATCCTTTGTCAAGTAAAAACATTTAGGAGATGTGAAGAGAAGCCTTATCTGTATATTGTTAGCGCGTACCTCAATCCTTTTAGGGCAATACAGGAGTCAGTGACTTTACACAATGCAAAACAAAAACCGCCTCCATAAAGTTTTTCACACAAAAGGCGCCAAAATCATAATTTTTAACGTCCGCATTTACAGCATTATAACCCTGAAACATAAAAACGTCTGCGTTATTCAACATGAGTATTTACAGCCACCATTTTGTTATGTAGGTAACTGACATTAATTGTTAAAAGTGTGATATTGACACGGAATCTTAACTTTCGTCATGCTGCAAGTGATTTGGGAGAATAATCACACACGAAACACAGATTTGTTCATAAATTGATACACCGTTAACTTAATACGTTGTGTTCGGTTAAAAGGCGAGAAATTTGTAATTTTTTTCGCCGTAAGTTACATGCATCCATCATCTGTTGTTTTGGGAGACCGTTAACGGCCCGTCAGAACTTCAGCCTGGAGGGAAAGCTCGACAGAATTAATAGATTTCATACTTCACCCTTACATCGTCCTCCGTATACTTATAAGTATTTAAGTATGCAGTCGTACCTGAATTAAATCGGTAAGTGGGGCACGGTGAATGGTGGTCGTTTACATGTAAGTCGGAATACGTAGAAAATACAACGTAACGTGACATTGACCGGAGAACTGAGTGATAGAGTGTAGCGGCAGGGTTGCTGAAAGTAATAGTATATTTCCCAGATTGATTAGTGCTCTTAGTCTTGCTAAATTAAGCCAATTATGGTTTGGTTATAAACACTAATGTAGCGTATTAAGAACGGAAATAATCAATCATAGAAAAATAATAGTTGGATCTAAAGGCGAAAGCTTTACATAGGAGATTTTAATGCAATTTAATTGGTATTAATCAGAATTGGTTTTTGTTAAGTTTCTTGGTAATTTTACTTTTACATACAGCATGTATAATGTGGCTGTAGATAGTATAATAGGTATCTTATTACGAAAATAGACTACTCCGATGAATGGAAACAGCCACAATCACCTTCTAAATAAAGTTTGCCTCCCTCATTGTTCCCTTCAGTAACATCTTTACTATGCAACTAAACCATCACGATCCACGTAAACAGTAAAACTGTAGCATAAACCCTGTTGGAACTAAGAAAGGAACATAAAATAGTTGTTGCTCGTATTATGCACGCCCCTACGATGATTCGCGAGGCAATAAATTTAATGCAGTGGACAGCAAAATTGTTGTTTTGACCGCACGACTTTGCAATGCTTTTATAAAAACTGTATGCTTCCTTTAATTTAATGGCCTATTGACAGAAAACGTTCTGTTGGTTGTCATCATTAAAATTATGACTCGTTTTATGTGGTGCTAATTACTGTGTAGTTTTTACTCGGTTTTGTCCGGCGATTCGCTCTTTCTAGTAAGTTTACGGTCACTGACAGTGTGATACCTTGTAGTCGGCTGTGATGCAATAAATATCGTAATGTGGAGCGGCAATCCCACACTCGCGTCTTCTTTCCTAACACGGGCATCGCTGGGAGCAAAATAAAGCGGTCCCTGACGTTCGACGGGATGTCGTTTTACCAAAACGGTTAGCCGCACTACATAAGGAGCTCGCTCTTATACTTTTTAGCTTACTACTTTCTTAAGGTTTGTACGCTGTAAAATCGATTCGCAGAAAAACGCACATAGAAATAAACTTGCGCTTAGTAACAGTAGTCCTTACAATGATGCACTTTCTCAGTTTCTGATGCTGCAGTTTATACAGATTCATGAATAAAAATGTGTACCTATCCAAGTATCCACTCAGCCAAAGATAAGATGGTACACGACACGTACAACATAGTAAAAAATACACCTAGAACAGTCGTACGTGATTTTTTTATTTACTCTTCAGGAAAATTCCTAAAATACAACCTTATCTTTTCGGCATTCCGCAGTTCCTTTACGGTATGAACATTTGTCAGGTAGGGTCGCGTCGAGACGCCATAAAAGACAACCGGTAGAATGTTCGCGAGTCTCTGAGCCCGCACCGCGCCCGCGCCGCAAGCCACCATGCACACCATGTACCACCGTTGTACTCAACGAACGCATTTATTATTCCCAGATAGACATGATATTCGCTATCTTTACACACGAAGAAAACAGAAACAAGTTTTGCCACTTATTTTCGTCTTTATTCTCTGCGTGCATCTATGCATCCGTGCATCTTTAAATTACCCAACAGCCTTCAAAATAGAAAGGAAAGACTTTAACATTTACATATGATATGACCTCAGACTATGGTTATTAAAACCTAGTTTTGTTTAACCCACTCCGGAGACCCCAAATCTTAATTGTGAGTTTATACAAATAGTTAAATGGTAAAGATAAACAGTTAAGCAGTAACCGTTAAGCTTAATAGAGTTCTAATGTTCTAATATTATCCATTTTACCAATAAAAGAGAAGTGCAAGTATAAAAATGAGTTAACAATAAACACCTCCATATCGATTGATACTATAACCGAAGAAGCAGTGAATCTTAATTTAAAAGATACAAAACATAAAATTAAAATCGCACTAGCTAATTGCATTAATTTAGCAGTTAATAAACAGAATAATTTTGTTTACCTTTTACTGCGCTATTAAGGAGTTATAGTCAATTAATGCGAGCCAGATTTAGATGCAACGCCTGCAGTTTAGTCTGACGTCACATGTCAATACTGAGATGATATTTTATCCTTAAATGACAGGCTTCATCCTTAAAACGCAAAGAGAGTTAATACTTTCGCACTAACCAATACTGACTTTCATGTCGTCGGTTACCACAACTCCATTAAAATTAATTTCCATTTTCCAGACAGGTGGACCGATGACCTGAAGAAAACAGTTGGCGCAGACAGGATGTGGGAGGCGAACAAGTGGGTGTCGTGGAGCAATACGACTCGCGGGAGGCCTACTGCGACAGCCTGTTGATGTAATGTTACGAGTATCTTTTATTTTTATTCTAGCTCTAACCACAAACAATAAGTCTGAACATAAATCAAAGTAGAGAGATATTGGTGACATTTTTATCAAAACAAACAATTTGCATTCCATTAAAAAATCAGGCCGCAGCCTTACAAATATTTACACATCTGTTTCCTTTCAAAATTTCGTAACGAATGACGTAATAGGGAATTCCTTGAGTGGTGTGACGTATGCGAGGCGACGAACCGTCCGAAGTCCGGCAATAGGTACTCCTGCGCAGCGCCCTGAAAATGTCAAGAACTCTGAGTGCGGTTACGTAAACGGCCCAGTTACCGCTACGTACGACCTTTGCCGACACCTTTGAAAATTGACTCGTGTTTTAAGGAAATCTTGACACCCGTTATAGTTTGGCTCTTATTGGATGTCAAAGTTCACTATTGTTCTTGGAATCGAACGTAACAATACATTTTGTTTTGATTGTATTGCAGAGCAACTTTCGACGTAATCCGTAAGTGAATTTATGCAAGCAGAAATGTAGGTAGTAGGGAGGTAAGTAAATAACTTCGATTAAATAACAAGAATGCTGGCCAAAGGTTATTTGTTTTCGAAGAATCTACCTACCCAAGAAGTAACATCCTACTTAGTACCTACATTGGGAAGAGTCGCTCACTCGCTCCTGAGATGGGAAAGAAAGATGATACTTAAATAAGATGCTGAGGTTATAACTTTGCAGGTACCGCTGCTGGCGCTCATCTATTTATGATACATTTTCTATTCAATTCTGAAGTAGGTAGGTACATCAAACTTACAAAATACAGCAGCCGGTGAGTCTTGGTGTCTATGTCCACATAGACATAAAGTGCCACCGGCATGGAAATGACAAACACCTGCTAGACGAATGCCATTCTCTCACTCCAATCCAATTACTATTCATAAAACCACACTGAAATAAATTAAACATGACGTTTTAATAAAACAAATCTGGTGATAGTAAACATACGAACTCGGGGCGTGTCTAATGTTTACATAAAATAAATTAGAATAAACCGGTTTATTATTAATTGGAGCGTAAGAACATTACCGTGTGTGAGTCTAATTTGTGTAGTGTTACGTAATGATCGAGGTATAATACGAGTGTGTAACTTTAGATCGGCTAGCGGCTGTCCCCTAGCGTTAACCGTGCCGACTTATCAATACACATGTACATGTTCACACTTTTGCAACATGTGTTATGACCTTTTTAATTGACAGAAGGAAAGATTGTGCGTTATGCAAGGCGGAAGTAATAAGGAAATGGAAAAGAGTGATTGTAAGGAACGGGAGTTGGAACAATAGGAAAGTAAGAGGAATAGGTATAGGCACTTAATAAGCACGTGCTGTTTATGGTAGATGTAAACAAACATTAACCACCTTAGTACTACATATCAGAGTTATAAACTCATACTTAAGTACATCAAAGCACTGTATGCTTCACTACGATCCTTAGTCATACAGGAAATGCACCAGTAGGACTATTCTGTAAAAAATATCACCGTGAAAACCTATGTGAAGTATGAGCTGTCAATAGTGTCAATCCGTAGTATCAGGTGGAATGACAGCTCACTTCAAGCTCACTTCACCTACGTTTTCATGTTGAGATATTTACAAAATACATCGGCAGGATACTTCATACCTAAGGGTTTGCTCATTTTGAAGATATATTTATAGATATTTTTCTGTTCCTTTATGTTTGTCTGTTTATTTGTGTGTACATAAATTGTTAAATAAATAAATAAATAAATAAATAAGATAGCATCTTAGAATAGGATGCACCATAAAACAGTACCTACCATGCGTGCCACGAAAGATGAGACTTGACACATCACGTAGTTTGACTTAGGCAGTAGATTATAATTCTCTGATTCTGATTATCCTGTTTTTTTTTTTATCGTGGATAAATGCTCATGCAGTCTGCACTACCACGGCAACTACTACGGCGGGTATAGTGCAGTTATGTGGGACTCAAACCCACTAAAACTCCACGGTGTCCTCCTCTCTGCCGCTTACGGTGGGAACACGGGCACGCGTTAGCACTCATTCATGAACCCGCCACGGATGCCAGCACCGGACCCTCCTCTGGGGAGTATTCCCAATCACCGGCGCACATTGCACGCCGTGACCACCCCAGGGACCAAACCAGCACATGGTCGCCAGACGACCCCGGGTCTGAGCACCCTTGGTCCCCCCGCGACGTGTCAGGTCAGTGGCACCGCTGCTTGCCAATTTTCGGCCGCAGAGGATAGGGAGAGCGGCCAACGTCATACCGACACTCCTCCTCCTCTGCGGCCCACCGTGTCCGCCATCAGACGGTAGCGACCCCGTCAAGCCCGCGGAAGGTAGGGAGAGCGGCGGCGCACCGCAATACCGGTACTCCTCTCCCGCCGCGGCCGCCAACCCTCAGCCGCGATGCCTCCCATACTACCGGCTCAGTTGCGATGTCGCCCAACCGGTTCCGCAACCTTCTTGTTGGCCGCTACGTCGTCGGATTATCGGCAAAAGCCCTGACGAGCGACCCCCTCCTCGAGTTCCTCTTCGCTTCACCTCAGCCACGGCTACTGAACCCCCTGAGGAGGGGTCCTCGACAATGCGGGAACACACAGGGGGGGGATTATTCTGATTTAAAGGTCTCTTTATCGGTATGAGGTCTCAGACGGAAAGGGACCGGGTGTCATTGGAGTAGCGGAGAGAGCGCAGGAGGCGCGATACTGCGCTCGTCAAGTCTCATCTTTCGTGGCACGCATTGTACAGTAAATCAGCACTTCATAACAACTCATAAAAGACACGTATACTAAAATTTTACTGTAGAGATTAGTAGAAACAAAGACATTAAAGGAATCTAAGAGTATAACGTTAAGACATAGGTACTTACAGTTTGAAACTTCAATGTGTAAAGCGAAACTTATTGACAATTAAGTATAAAGTGTTAATTGCTACTCAAGACTACCGTTATCGATTAAGTTCTGTTACTATCGTTATATTATGTCTTTACAACTAATTGAATTGTACCGTTCGACAACCGATGACACCTTTGCAGCTTTGCCTTCAACTATGTTGTTCATTGCATACATGCAGAAGACAACCTGTAAGTATTGATACCTATTGGACTATTTATTCCCAGTCTGTCTGTAACTTGAGTAGAACTGGCGAATTGTGGGTGTACCTACATAGGTACTATTCACAGTATACACCCCTACCCAACCCTTTGAGGAATATAGGCGTGATGTTATGAAGGAATCTCATTTCTGCAACTTTTTCGCGCAACTGTCCTTTTGCGCAAGTGGATTCGCGCGCAGTGTCTATCGCGCAAGTGGATTCGCGCAGTGTCTTTCGTGCAAGTGGATTCGCGCAAGTGTCTTTCGCGCAAATGGATTCGTGCAAGTGTATTTCATGCATAAATCCATTCGCGAAAATGTCTTAATTATCGCGCAAGTGGATTCGCGTAAGTGTCTTTCGCGGAAAGTCTTTCGCGCAAGTGTAACAGATCTTAAGATAAATATCGCCAAGCGTAATGCGGTGTATTTTCCAACGTGCCGCAAGCAACTTACTAACAGACAGATACAATCACCGCACTTTTTATCATTAGACGTAGAAAATAGAGATTTCTACAAAACGAGCCAATGGCGCCAATATTCTATCAGTAAATAGGGGTGGTCGGCGGCGCGGGCGCAGCGCACTAAATCACGCACTAATAACTACCAACAGTGATACGATCGCAGCTTTCAATAATAAACTTACCCAATTGTGCCCAGCGCCTTTCATAGAAAGCACTCCGTGAAGTTCTTTACCGGTTTCGCTCCACAATTACTAGCAACAATGATATTTCCATTAACTACTATTCTAAATTGAAATTATCTAGATCAAGATCGTATTGTAAGATAGAAATGCATTTACTAACGCTTAAGTGTGGAAATTAGTTCTTGTAGGACATTTCTGTTATATTAATTGCCTGATAATCTCTGGATTTTTAGTAAATAGTTTATTTCTGTAAGTAGTTTTGTACAAACACTTTTCCACGTCAATCATATTTTTTAAAACTAGATGAGGTCGGCGTTTCCTCTCTGACTACTCTGAGAAGAAAGGCCGAAACAAACTCAGAGGTCACAGTCTCTTTTAAAGTCCAGACATAATCTTGGTCAGATCATGTGAAGACCATGTATATGGTGTCTGAAATGGTCTTTTGAGGACAGAACCACACAGATTGAGTGGACCTATCCTATCGAGTCAGTGCACGCATTTGTCAGTAATCGTGCAGCTCAACACAAAACTTAAGGAGCTCAACGATTCGACGAACAATACCAAAGAAAAGACATTTGGGTAGGCCGCATAAATTACTCGAACTGCCAACAGCGTATTAAAACAGCGTATTAAATTTTTCAAATGCCTGCTACGTTTTTTGGCGAAAAAGGGAAGCGTAGGCACAAGTCTTGATAGTAGATTAAGTAGTTACATACCATAGCGATCATAAAATTTATTGCAGTAGGTAAAATTTATACACTGACTCTGTCGTTACGGGTCATCAGAAGCCTAAAAGTCTGACAACCAATCTTACACAGCGTATCATATTACCCAGTTACTGGGTTGTGAAGGCCAGATAGGCAGTCGCTTCATATAAAATACTGGTATTCAGCCGCATCCGGTTGGATGCGGTTGGTCTGGAAGCCGACCCCATCAAAAGGCTAGGCAGATACAACACTGACTCTGTAAAGTAAAACAAAACATACCGTTTTTAAAAAGCATGACTATCTTCTGGTTGACTTCTGAAAAGGCTAGGCAGGCAGATCGATAATATTTCATTACACTATGAAAGTGAAATTGCTGATGTTGCTAATTTTATTATGAATATCTAACCTCTCACTAATTACCCATAAATACCTTATAAGCCTGAGTTTTCCAGCTGTAAATATATTAACTAGATAATACTTAGCTAATAGTATGATTCTATGAACGAGAAAGTTTTATTCTTGATTGATAAATCATAATGGTTGTCAATACGATTTATGATTTATTTTTGTCAACATGATAAAAGAATCTTCATCATATCTACAGTCGTTTCTTCAACTGATTTCTTTTATGATGCATATTTTGTTTTTGTTTATACCGGTGCATATCCTATAGCCCCCCCTTCCTATACTATTAAATGAGCAATATATAGGTACAGGATGTTTATTTTAAGATGTCAAGCCAGTGCGAGCTGATAGCAGAGTACCATACCTATCGATTTAACCCCATGTATGTTCTACGATTTTTTGTAGTTTTCGAGTTATATTTTTTTTTCGATATTTTTCCTGAATCAACGAGATGATGGTTTTAAAAATTTTTTTTTTTTTTTTTTGGGTCAACTTTGAACAAGGATGTACTAAATAGAGTATTATTTGACGAAATCGGTTTTTGAAAGCGGTGTATCTGAAATCTTGTGATTTTCATATTTTATCATATAATATTATCTTTGCATGTTTTTGTCAATCCTGATATTTACTATTCCTCTACGTTTAAGCAGAGCTCAGTTGATAAGTAAAAACATAAATTTTATACCTACTAATATCCTTAACCACTACCATTGATATGCAATGAGGGATCCAAAATAACTCGCAAACTACAAAAAAAAAATCGTAGAACCAATATGGGGGTTAAATCGATAGGTATGGTACTCTGCTATCAGCTCGCACTGGCCTGACACCTGAAAATAAACACCCTGTATATAAGGTGCTCTAAAAATATCTGCCACGGCTGCAAGTGAAGATAAATTATTGATCTTATGTCATAAATTTTTTCATACAAAAAATGTGCGTATAAGATTGAATTGTTTTATCAAGTATGAAACCGTCCCGTAGTAGTTAGCCGTTGCCACGCCGCCATTTGGTGCCCCAAAACGTCAATGAAGCTGTTCATGCACTGTTGCCATTCCTATCAAACAAAAAAGTAGGTACTCTGTGCAAACAATGGATGCACCCCGTCCGCAATCCACTGAATTCGAAGAGGAAGTGTTGGACTTCTTCCGGCGTCATCCTCTTGCGAGCACCAGGGACGCTGCTAGAGTCTTCATGTGTGTGCTTCTTAATGTGTGGGCCGGGATACTCAGCAACACACTGGCTAGGACCAGTGTTCTTGGACAGACTGAACGGGGATACGTATCTTCGTGTTTTGTAAATAACTTTAAATACGGTGCAATTGGTGTAAATAAGGTGATTAACTTTTAAACACGCCAAGTTACTGTAATTTATCGTTATTTGATATTGAAGGACCTAATTAGTTTAAAAAATAATAATAAGAAAAAAAATACGATTCTTACACTAACTTGACAGTCCAAAGCCTGTTTTAAGTGTGATGGGAGGTTACCATCTTATTTACGTCAGTTTTTTTGAAGGAATGTATTAACTGGTAAGTAAACTGTGCACTAAAAAAATAAATAAAATTAAAACAGTTTTGTTTCCCTGCGTATTATTGCGTACTTACATAATCGTAGTAGATTAGATAGTTAGGTATAGCCCGTGCGCATTAACATGGCACCTGGCTCGAATGAATTACCTACGTTTAAAGAACCGAGTGCAAAAAAATTTTGAATTTTATTTTAGTTTTTTGAATATCATCATTTATTTTGCGCTAAGTTTCTCATAAGGCGGTGAGAGCCGTAAAAACGTCGTTTTGTTTAGTGTTTTATTCGTACATAACACGTATTTAAATTTTGAAAAAAATATATTACTTAGTTCAGACTTCGATCTAGAAATTTCGGCCGTCCGATACACGATTACTTGCACTTTACTGCATCCAATTAAATCGCAAAGACAAGTCTAAATTATGATCTATATCTTATTTCATTTGATTTATATTAGGCTTTGAACAATAAAACTTATGCCATAATAAAGGTCGTAAAAAATGTAATTTATAACGGCTATCATAATTTGAAATATCAAAATATTTATATCACTAATTCCAATGTCAAGTGTTTTCAGCTTCGCAAACGCTCGCCCTGAGCCGTTTAGTCCCGAGCGGAACGTGACGGAGGTCGGACGTGTGCCAATTTTTCGAACCCGCCACCCCCGCTAACTTCTGTCACCGGCTGCGACCGGCACAAATTAGCATGTGTTGAAAACAGTTGAATTTGAACGCTATGACTATGTAAATAAAGACGTCACGCGCGCAAAAGCTTTATTGGTATTTATTTTTATCACGGCCTATGTTTACCAATCGCATCAAGTGTGTAAAACAGTTGAATTTGAACCCTACACTGGAGCTTATAAAGCCGCCTGACGCGCAAATTTTTGGTTCACTATTTTCAAATCTCAAATAGGTAGGTGCCACAGAATAAAGTTAGTACGGGTGGTTTTATAATGAATATCGGATAGGAAATGAGATTTCTTCATAACATCACGCCTGAATTCTTTCAAAGGGTTGGGCAGGGATGTTCAGAAAATAAGTAGGCCCTCAAATGTATTTTTCTGTATACCTACATAAATAAGATTTTTTTTTTAAATTAAGTTTTTTTTCTAATTAGGTATCTTCTTATTTTTTTTGTATTTCAAGGTCAAAATGAAAATCCAAGATGGCGGCTGCAAAAATTTCCAATTTTTCGTCATGGGTGTCGTTTTCGTGATATTTTAGGTCGCTAAAAATGATAGTGGGGTCAAAATGAAAATCCAAGATGGCGGCTGCGAAAATTTCCTAATTTTTCGTCATGGGTGTCATTTTCGTGATATTTTAGGTCGCTGAAAACGATAGTGGGGTCAAAATGAAAATCCAAGATGGCGGCTGCGAAAATTTCCTAATTTTTCGTCATGGGTGTCATTTTCGTGATATTTTAGGTCGCTAAAAACGATAGTGGGGTCAAAATGAAAATCCAAGATGGCGGCTGCAAAAATTTCCTAATTTTTCGTCATGGGTGTCGTTTTCGTGATATTTTAGGTCGCTGAAAACGATAGTGGGGTCAAAATGAAAATCCAAGATGGCGGCTGCGAAAATTTCCTAATTTTTCGTCATGGGTGTCATTTTCGTGATATTTTAGGTCGCTGAAAACGATAGTGGGGTCAAAATGAAAATCCAAGATGGCGGCTGCGAAAATTTCCTAATTTTTCGTCATGGGTGTCATTTTCGTGATATTTTAGGTCGCTAAAAACGATAGTGTGGTCAAAATGAAAATCCAAGATGGCGGCTGCAAAAATTTCCTAATTTTTCGTCATGGGTGTCGTTTTCGTGATATTTTAGGTCGCTGAAAACGATAGTGGGGTCAAAATGAAAATCCAAGATGGCGGCTGCGAAAATTTCCTAATTTTTCGTCATGGGTGTCATTTTCGTGATATTTTAGGCCGCTGAAAACGATAGTGGGGTCAAAATGAAAATCCAAGATGGCGGCTGCAAAAATTTCCTAATTTTTCGTCATGGGTGTCGTTTTCGTGATATTTAAGGTCGCTGAAAACGATAGTGGGGTCAAAATGAAAATCCAAGATGGCGGCTGCGAAAATTTCCTAATTTTTCGTCATGGGTGTCATTTTCGTGATATTTTAGGTCGCTGAAAACGATAGTGGGGTCAAAATGAAAATCCAAGATGGCGGCTGCGAAAATTTTCAAATTTTTCGACATGGGTGTCATTTTCGTGATATTTGAGGTCGCTGAAACCGATAGTGGGGTCAAAATGAAAATCCAAGATGGCGGCTGCGAAAATTTCCAAATTTTTCGTCATGGGTGTCATTTTCGTGATATTTTAGGTCGCTGAAAACGATAGTGGGGTCAAAATGAAAATCCAAGATGGCGGCTGCAAAAATTTCCTAATTTTTCGTCATGGGTGTCGTTTTCGTGATATTTTAGGTCGCTGAAAACGATTGCGGGGTCAAAATGAAAATCCAAGATGGCGGCTGTGAAAATTTCCAAATTTTTCGTCATGAGTGTCATCAGTGCCTCCAGTCAAAAACGGAATAAGTCGAGTTATGCCCTTTTGTTTTTATAGCACCATTGTAATCTACGTGTTCTGTTACATAACATATCAAAAGGACATAACTCTAGCTCCATCCTAACTTGTTTTTTCTATTACATCAAAGGCATAACTCGACTGCTTGTAAAGGCACATCCATCGATATCAAGTAAATTTCAGTGCATAATAGACACATCTACAAGAAATCCCAAAACACAATCGAGCGCAAAGGCATGAACACAGTTAATTTAATTACAAAAAGACACAACCCATGTAGTGCCATAGTTCTTTAAATACAGTAAGACATAAATGCAGATAATCCATTTGGTAAGCATGTTTGAAAGGGAACAACTGCATTTTTCTTCAGGCAGTGTCAAGCAGTAGGTATTTCTCCACTAAGCAGGGTAGTAGTGGGTGGCCAAACAATTACTTTTTAAAACTAAAGTATGTTTATTAAATAAAATGCATTATCTTCATAAAATGTTTTTTCTACGAATAATAAAATTGTAGGTCGATGTGCAAGGTACGATTCTGAACTATAAATATAATTTTAGATAGGTCCAGTTTCTCAATAAATGAACTGAAGTAAAAATTTTCATTTCGGTTTATTTATTGAGATAATTTTATGTTATGCGTACCTACCTATTAAAAGTTTTCTAGACAAACTTTTAAAAGTTATAATTAAAATACTGATATCACATCATTTCATTATAAGCTAGTATTCAATTAAACCGATCTTAGTAAGACATGTATCTGATTTTTGACACTATTTATTCGAACTTTCCGTTGTATGGTCAGAGCGTAGTGTTTGTTCATAGCGGAAAAACAAAACGAAACGCGGCAGAAAAATGACTGAGTTAGTGTTAAAACTATCTACTAGTGATAAATCAAAGTAATTCCATAAAATACTTACAATTTCAGTAAGTATTTTATGGAATTACTTTGATTTAAACTGTGACCTAAGCATATAGCTACTTATGAGCATTCATATTCTATCGACCTAGGAATAGAAATCAAACTTAGATTAGTAGTAGTAGGTACCTCCCCACTTTTTGAACTTTGTTGACGTTATTGGTATGAGTTAAATACATGGATTTATTCTACAAATAGGTCAATGCATTTTATAGACGCCCATTATACCTTACTGTGTTTGCTATACCACTAGGTACTACAGGGAAGAGCCAGAAATAGCATTTCATTGAGTGTCATCTAAGATACTTATAAGCGTGGAGAGAAAACGAGGTATAATTATAATTAGACATTTTTTGTTTGTTATTTAAATCCTCGACATCGATAGCAGAAGGAAATAAGTCGTTATATTTGTCCTAAGCATTTATATAATAAGGGAATAACTCGTAATACTACTTTAAATACGACCATACTGACTAGTATAAATAAAGTTATTTCATTATTACTTCGTTAATATGGGAACAACTGAAGAAAAACTAAAAAAAAATATAGTAGGAGTTACTGAATGTGGAAATGATTCCCATTAAATGAAAGGGCTATTTTTTACCTACAATGTAAGTTTGAAAGAAGTTTTGATTTTAATTGCGAAGTACTAAAAAACATCAAAAGTGTTGTTTTTTGGCTCTCCGAAAAGTGACGAATTTGAGTTGTTCCCTTTTTTACTGGAGGCACTGTCATTTTCGTGATATTTGAGGTCGCTGAAAACGATAGTGGTGTCAAAATGAAAATCCAAGATGGCGGCTGCGAAAATTTTAAAATTTTTCGACATGGGTGTCATTTTCGTGATATTTGAGGTCGCTGAAAACGATAGTGGGGCCAAAATGAAAATCCAAGATGGCGGCTGCGAAAATTTTCAAATTTTTTGACATGGGTGTCATTTTCGTGATATTTGAGGTCGCTGCAAACGATAATGGGGTCAAAATGAATGACTATCGTTTTCAGCGACCTAAAATATCACGAAAATGACACCCATGACGAAAAGTTAGGAAATTTTCATAGCCGCCATCTTGGATTTTCATTTTGACCCCACTATCGTTTTCAGCGACCTAAAATAACACGAAAATGACACCCATGACGAAAAATTTGGAAATTTTCGTAGCCGCTATCTTGGATTTTCATTTTGACCCCACAATCGTTTTCTGCGACCTAAAATATCACGAAAATGACACCCATGACGAAAAGTTAGGGAATTTTCGCAGCCGCCATCTTGGATTTTCATTTTGACCCCACTATCGTTTTCAGCGACCTAAAATATCACGAAAATGACACCCATGACGAAAAATTAGGAAATTTTCGCAGCCGCCATCTTGGATTTTCCTTTTTACCCGACTATCGTTTTCAGCGACCTAAAATATCACGAAAATGACACCCATGACGAAAAGTTAGGGAATTTTCGCAGCCGCCATCTTGGATTTTCATTTTGACCCCACTATCGTTTTCAGCGACCTAAAATATCACGAAAATGACACACATGACGAAAAATTAGGAAATTTTCGCAGCTGCCATCTTGGATTTTCCTTTTTACCCGACTATCGTTTTCAGCGACCTAAAATATCACGAAAATGACACCCATGACGAAAAGTTAGGAAATTTTCGCAGCCGCCATCTTGGATTTTCATTTTGACCCCACTATCGTTTTCAGCGACCTAAAATAACACGAAAATGACACCCATGACGAAAAATTTGGAAATTTTCGTAGCTGCCATCTTGGATTTTCATTTTGACCCCACTATCGTTTTCAGCGACCCCAAATATCACGAAAATGACACCCATGACGAAAAATTTGGAAATTTTCGTAGCTGCCATCTTGGATTTTCATTTTGACCCCACTATCGTTTTCAGCGACCCCAAATATCACGAAAATGACACCCATGACGAAAAGTTAGGAAATTTTCGCAGCCGCCATCTTGGATTTTCATTTTGACCCCACTATCGTTTTCAGCGACCTAAAATAACACGAAAATGACACCCATGACGAAAAATTAGGAAATTTTCGCAGCCGCCATCTTGGATTTTCATTTTGACCCCACTATCGTTTTCAGCGACCTAAAATGTCACGAAAATGACACCCATGACGAAAAATTAGGAAATTTTCGCAGCCGCCATCTTGGATTTTCATTTTGACCCCACTATCGTTTTCAGCGACCTAAAATATCACGAAAATGACACCCATGACGAAAAATTAGGAAATTTTCGCAGCCGCCATCTTGGATTTTCATTTTGACCCCACTATCGTTTTCAGCGACTTAAAATATCACGAAAATGACACCCATGACGAACAGTTAGGGAATTTTCGCAGCCGCCATCTTGGATCTGTCTAAAATGTCTAAAATGTGTCTAAAATGTCTAAAATCTGTCTAAAATGCCAGTATATTTTTGAAAGTTGTAGACAGATTAGATCTGTCTACAACTTTCAAAAATACTTACTAGAAAAATAAAACAAAATAAACTTGTATACTAATCAGTTCAAGTTTATCTACTGCATTGCTCTATTCTGTGACGCAACATAGTACCTACTCGAGTTCATGAACTCATGAGCGGTGCGCTTGGCGCGCGTTTCCCGCGCATCGTAATTTATTACGTATCGCTACTCCTTGCGGGGGCTGCGGTAAGCATTTAATACCTACGGCGCTTGCTTTCACCCCGCCATAACATACTACTTTACGATGCTTTAAACGTGACAAAACATAGTGTTTAGACACAATTTTGTTTTCGATCCAGGTGCCATGTTAACGCGCACGGGGTAAACGAACTAGTCAGCTTATTTCTGTGTTCATTCATAGAAGAGTTAGAAAGAGATAGCAGTTGTTTTTTATTGAAGAAGCGACACGTCACGCGAAGTTGAACGACGTTATGCAGAATAAAGTAATGATATGTTATTTAATTACTTTATTTTGTCAAACTGATTTAACTATTCCGGGGTACAAAATTTCTTCACTATTGTAATCTATATACACAATACTATCTCCCATTGAAGCGGTGGCAGATATTTTCAGAGCACCTTATATATAAAGTCCCATTAAAATAGGTGGACAAATTTTCACAGAGTGGTCACTTGTGGGACCAAACCTGAAATCGAGAAAAAAAAATCATCATTTTGACGAGATTGGTGTAGATAAATGTACTGAACAGCTGATTTTTTTTCGCGATTTCAGAGTTAGTCCCATAGTGAAAGTTGTTCATATTCATGGGTAGAACACCCTGTGAAAATTTGTCCAGGCACCTGTTTTGATGGGACCTTATATACAGGGTGTATGGGACAGCCTTCCGCAAACTATTAGGGTGCATTGAGCTCCTTACTTTGAATCATATTCCATCGGAAATTTTCTCTGCAAATTTTTTTTTTAATCGTTTTTTCTGTTACAATTCCTTTATTTCAATGTAAAAATTCATTCTCTGTACGCATCAATCCATTTATGTAAATAAAACACCAAAAAAAAACCAGCAATGCATGTTGAAATACTCTAACGAACGACGCGTGAAATCAGCTGATCACTTTCTGCCTAGCTATAGAGTTCATCGAACTCACCGCATAGCTATTATCTACCCCTCCCAACCAGCAACAGACGCTCCGATTTGTGCACAAAAACACAAACAAATCAGGTTTATTTGATTCCAATAACGTTCCTGAAATAATTTCATGTACTGGTCATCTTAGTATGATATACTGAATTCACTCCATCAGTCTGCGGAGGGCTGTCCCTTACACCCTGTATATGTAATCACGTTCTCGAAAAGGGCTCTAACGATTTCGATGATAGTTGCAATACAGGGGTTTACGGGGGACGAGCTCTGGGAAAATTCGTTTTCTTTATTTTCACAATAAGCAATATTGTGAAAATAAAGAAAACGAATTTTCCCAGAGCTAGATTAGAAGTACCTATTTGTATAATTGGAATCTCGTACTCGAAAACGGCTCTAACGATTTCGATAAAAGTGGCCATATAGGGGTTTACGGGGGCGAAAAATCGATCAAGCTCTGGGAAAATTCGTTTTCTTTATTTTCACCCGAGCAGAGCACGGTCGACCAGGTACTTATTATTGTAAGAGTTAAACATAACCTATCAACCGTGCCTTCAGTTATCAAGCGCTTAGTTAAAGTATTATTAATCGTCCTCTCATTTCTAAATAACGCAAAATGAGCACCTATTCTAATGCGAAAGTTTTGTTTAGAGCTTTAGTGACCCTGGGTACAGATAATATAATACTACGCTGGTTAATGCAGATTGACGAGTTAAGAGGCCGTATACGAAATTTTGTCGATTTGCGTAATTTTGCAGTCGTAATTTTACAGGCAAAACAGTGTATTTCTAGAGGTTTTAATGCACAGCATAAAATATCATTTCAATTATGATCGAATGAATGATCGCGAGCTACATCTTTATTTTGCGTCGAGTTTAATATGCGAGAATTAGGTTGTTTTAAAAGATGTTTTAGTGGCAAATGTTTTTAATTTTTTGCATTTTTTTTTCAGGAAATGGATTGACTTTGAATTGAAGTTTATTTCTGTTGTTTTAATTTTATGAACGAGAGTTCTGCAAAAAATCACAAAATAGTTGCCGGTTTAGGTCGATTAATCAAAATTAAATAATAAAAAAGTAGCTCATACATTAGATCATAATTGCAATGATCTTTCTTGTTGTGCAATAAAACTTATAGAAATAGTTTATTATAACTGTAAAAACACGTCTGTAAAACACATAAATCAGCGAAATCGGCAAAATTTCGTGTAAAGCCCCTTAACATCTAAACTGTTTTAATGTGTCAATGTCGCAATTTAAACTATTATTTGTACGTTGCATACAAGGTACTTAATTTATTATTATTATTATTTTTCTATATGTTTACATATCTCGGGACCCTGGGGTCCCGGACCTTTGGAAGGCATACGAGGGGCCGAAGACAACTCGCAGAGGCCCCTTAGCCAATTTTAAATTATGAGGAGGCACCAACCGACAATTATCCCTGTATGCACTATGCACGTGCACCCAAGGACAACCCCCGGTTGGTGCAGGACTATTGCAGAACATGGAAAAAAAAAATTGGGCTATGGATTTTGGTGGTTGTGGACTGATTACCTAGAACTATGGAAACACTATGGCCCCTGCCTGACTAATGTTTTGTATACACAGATAAAATGGCAGGGGGTGACTTGCACACTCAGTAATGGGCCCCCGAAAACGGTCGCTAGCACATAGTGTCGTAGCGGCAAGGGGGCAACATGTCCTGAGGTGCTTGTGAGGAGTGGAGAGGTATCCCACGGTTCTCAGAACAATCCCAGAGCCCGGAAGATGGTCAAGATCCCTACAAACACTTACTGGAATACTTCCTTCCTCCGAGCACGTTTGCTCTTGCGAATCTCCACTCAAGCCAGCCAATAAAGGCAAGAATGAGGTGGGAGCTCTGTTCCCGTCAGTGTTCACTCCAGCCGGCCAATAAAGGCAAGCCAGAGATGAGGAACAAGATTACTCCCGGGAGATAGGGTCCGTGGGGTCGCTACTGCCCAACAGCTCGCCACATGCTGCCCTGCGGGTTTCTGTATCTCTCTTGGTCTAGCTCCTCACCCTAGACCGGTTTTGGCAAAGTGAACTCTACCAGCACAGGCCCAGAGTTCGGAGCGCGCAAGCCCCACCACGACGTCAACGTAGAGATACGGCGGTGGGGTTATTATTATTATTATTATTTTGGTTAAACACACTAGCAGCTAATTAGCTGATGCGTGTGTATCAAATAGCTTGGAGATATTTAATCTGTCCAGTCGATTCTTGAAGCAGTTCAGTGAGGGAGCCGTCACAACAATTTCCGGGAGCCTATTCCATGCAGTTACAACTCGGTTAGGCAAGAAATTTAGTTCAGTTGATCATGACCGGCGAACTACCTACCTATGTAAAACATAATGGGAACCCAAAATTAATCCTTTTTCCCCTTTCAGTTAGGTACGTTTTGCTTTGGCCTAATGAACATCAAGAATTAACAGATAAATCAAGCACCAAAGAATGCTGAATGTTGAAACACCAAGATTGTCAGCGTGGTAGATCATTATAATTAAGCCCTAAGGAATCACAATCAGAAGATGTATTAAGGCTCTTACAGACAGAGGCGATATCGCGTCGCGACGCGATATTGTTCTACGGATATACCTAATATAGCAAAATCGCGTCGCCGACGCGATATCGCCTCTGTCTGTAAGAGCCTTTATGTGTGTATTATTTTTTTTACAGAGAAGAGGTCAATACTCAGGCCGCGTTAAAGCGATCGTCGCACGAATACGTGATCGGTCGCGTGCATAATGTCACTTTTTGTTCGGAAAACCGGAAAGCACACTATGTCGGCGCGACTACGCGTTCAAGTTCACCGAACAAAAATTTCGAACAATCGTGTATTCGCGCGACGATTGCTTTTAAATAGGACGCGGGGTATATCGGTAAATAGATGAATCCTACTATCCTACTAATATTATAAATGTGATAGTTTGTATGTTTGGATGTTTGTTACTCAATCACGCAAAAACGGCTGACCAGATTTGGATGTAGTTTGACACAGAGATAGATTCTTCTGTCTGTAGTCTGGAATTGCACATAGGCTGCCTTTTTATCCCGGAAAAGTTAACGGTTCCCATGTGATAATTTCCGACATCCACGCGGGCGAAGCTGCTGGAAAAAGCTAGTAGGTACATAAGTTTTGAGGAATGCATTCCATAGGTAGATGCATTTAATTGCACTTTCCAAATCGTTTATTAAAACGTACGTTTAATAAATGACAGGGGAATAAGCGGCTTGCTCAGGCGCATCACACGTCACGGGCCACACGATAAATCTTCTTTTGTTTAGTTCGTGTAATATGTTATAAACAAACACGCAGGCGGCGATGAGACACGCTTGGGGTTTGACTAGCATGTGACCGTGGCGATGGTTGGACCCTATTTCGAAATATGACGAAATAATAATGAACATAAAATTATAAATTTTGGACAAATAAGCTGCACCGGCCACACATTAATACAACTGGGGAACCCAATTGATGCAGCCCACTGTACCAACCTATCAGGAAATTGTGTATCTGTGGGTGTGTCTGCCGGTGTGTCTGTATGTCTTTGAGTGTGATCTGTATGTCTGTCTGTCTGTCTGAGGTGTGTCTGTATTTTGTATCTGTCTGATCTACAGCAGACACAAAACACAGACACAGTGTCTGTCTGTCAGTCTATGTGTCTGTGGTTTATATATGTATAAGTTTTTTTTATTGATATTACCTACATATCAAAATTGCCATAAAAACTCATCTATGAAGATTCACCAACTAATAAATAAGAGTTCGTACCTACCTTTATGAGTTAAAATTCTGGACAAACGATAATTTTCAACGTAGAGACAAAGTTCTGTCTATTTCTTTTTGTGTGCAGTGAAAAGGAGGCGCCTAACATTATGATCATTAAGACGAACAATGTGCGCACACGGCTATGTGTTTAATTATAATTTGTAATAAGCTATGGCTTGTAGCTGTAGACTGATCGGTTTATAATTTTTATTTATGGATAATATATGGCCGATTCATATACGTTACTCTCCGTTAGTGTTAAAACCTACACTCATGTATGAGATAGATTATCGAAGAAGTCTTTGCTTAGGAATTTATTGCAAAACTTATTTTATAGCCGCGAAATTGTAATTGAAATGTCAACGACGAAAAATTAATTTTTCAATATACTTCCTCGAAAACTGGTTCATATCGCACTACGATTAGGTTCACAATGCAATGTATTTCATACGCGTGCGATTTTTCATTTTCCAACACGTGTGCGGGAATAAAAATTGTCACAGATAACTTATACCTATACTTAGTCCAAATTGGTTCAATGTCTCTATTCACAACATAACAACTAAACTATTCTCCATTCGGAGGTGAGTGTTTTTTTTTTAATCTCGGCAAAGAGATATTCGTCTTTACGCCGTTAACATTTTTTGAATATTTAAATAATGTTTATAAATAGAATATCTTCAAAAACCATGATTATTACAATTTAAAAAAACGTTTAAGAACAAATTAACATTTATAATTTTGTGTGTTAAACTCAAAAATATTTGAATTATCTATTTTTCATATTAGGCTGTTTATCGGCTTTATACCTTTGTTTCTTCTTCAACCTGGCTAAAGCAAAGCACGAAAAAAAAAGAAAATTTAAATCATAGTTTCCTAATAATTCATGACAAAAATATTTTTCGTTATTTTATTTTATTTCTTCAAAAGTGTGTTGAAAAACGTCGCTTGATACACGTGGACATTTGTTATTGCATCCGAGGCGGAATTAACAACCGAGCCGTAGGCGAGGTTGTTTTTGAGACGAGAACTCTACTTGTATCAAAATGTACTAAACCACAATAAATTGTCAAATGAAAAAACATCTACTGATTTAAAATTATAATTTCGGGTTTAAGTTTTAAAATAATCAAATCAAAGTAAACAATTTGAAAGTGGAATCCAAAGGTACGTTAACTGATCCATTTATTTACATTTTCAAATCACTAGATACCACTGGAATAGATCGTAGTTCGACCAAGTTACCAAAACTTTATTGGATACTATTTAGATGTTTAAGCAAACAAATATGTCTGTGCATAATATTCTGTGTTTCAAATGGCTGTACTTATAATAGAGAGATTATTACAGTAATTAAATTTTCTAGTCAATACAGGCTTATTTAAATGACATTATTAATGCAATTAATAATACCTCGTACTAACTACTTTCGGTTTACTTAGTGCTGATACATTGAGTAGCTACTTAAACACTACATTGCAAAGCTTTAGTAGATAAATAGTTTAATTAAGTGCCTAAACACTTGGCTGTTATCGGCTTGATTGATTACAATGCTATGAAATTTTAATTGACCAAATTACTGTCATGGCCTCTATCAATCAACTCAGACTGCAGCAGCTATTCGTAGTTCACTGCTGGATAAAGACCAAGTTGTGAAACAACACACAGCCACGACATTCAAATCCGTAAGCCAAATTCCAAGCCTATAGCTATTTAAACTGTCCAGCACCCTAATTGCGTAACACACTATCAATCGGAATCGGTTTCATTTTGACAGTTCAACAACATTAATTGCGTTTTTAGGGTTCCGTACCAAAATGGTAAAAAAGGAACCCTTATGGTGTCACTCAGTCTTTTTGTCTGTCTGTCTGTCACAGCTGGATATCTCAAGAAGTACTAATGCTATCAACTTGATATTTAAAATAGTTTTAGATGACGTTGACCCAACTATTTTGCAAATAAGAAAGAAATAAAAACATTTATATTTTTTTTGCAACAGGGACTGAAAGGGGGTCTTAAAAAATCAAAGTGGAGCTACTAGGGCATGTGGGGTATCACATGAAAGAGCGCTGTTTGCACATTTTCAAACATTTTTTTTCTTTTTTTTAGGGCGCATAGTTTTCGACTTCTGATGAATAATATAAAAAAAAATACCGTTCCCCCCCCCCCCCTTATCTCCGAAGTGTGCAAAGAGAAAAATCTGAAATTATTCTATGTGATAGAAGTTTATGTAAAGATTACAGGAAAAATAAAACGATATCTCTAAATGGCACACTTTTTCAGAAATCGGAACGGAACCCTCGGTGCGCGAGTCCGACTCGCTCTTGACCGGTTTTTTTTACCTTGCAGAGCAGATAAATTTTTCGAACATATGAAGCAATGGATTAGAAATTTGCTTAAAATGGTTCAGATTCCGATCGATAGTGTGTTCAATATGTGTGTTTCAATTAGGATGCGGGACAGGTGTATAGGTATCTATAGGCAGGTAACTGTTTGATAACACCCGTTTTTTTGAGGTTGCTTATAAAGGGTGCATTTGAAAACTTTAAACTCCAATTTCTATTAAATGAATAAATAAGCTGTCCAGGCACCTGTCAAGTGTCAAAGTGCCTATACTTTCTTTAGTCGTGATTGAATGAAGAACGAATGAATGAAACGAATGATGAAGAACGTCATCATATATTTTATATTAATTATCGAAACGGAAGGCCTTTTGTCAAAGTGGTGCCAACTGGTGGCGTGAATTTTCATGAAACCCCTCATTCAATGGAAATTTCTTGCAAACTGTGTACCTACACATAGGTACTGCGTACCAGTACCTAGTATATTTTTTAACTAAAAGCAAAATACAGACCTACTAATAAAACAAAAAACCATCAAATTACACAACGAAAAAATTGATAAGACCGCTCACACAAACAATGGACAATCTTCATCATCGTTTACTTGCCGTCACGATTCGCGACTGAAGCCGAATCCGCCCATTTCACAACACAATGATTAAATAATTAATAATTGCTGCCATTAGGAAGTAAAGGCCATATTAACCGGATTCACTGGTGGCTTACAATGTTACATAAAGCTGCTCAAGGAGCGATGGAGTATATTTTAGACGTGCGCGCGTTAAAGGACTGTCACGACCACTCGTCAACTTTTAACGAGTGATTTGTCGTCGGTGAATTTTGCTGTTGAGTAATGTTCTTTTATTTTTACACTGATTGTAATTCATACCGGATTTATTGAATCGATTATTATTTGAAGGGCTCAAAACTCATACACGATGTTGTGGGTTAAAATCCGAGCAAATAACAATGTGTCTTTTTGTACACACGGCTAAATAACAAGCTATATATATATTTCTAGTATAAGCTGACCTCTCATTATACGGGAACCCTATACAATGCGAAACCAGCTTTTTCTGGAAATTATAGCTTGATAATGTAGCCATGGACAGCACTGACATCGGTGAAGGAAAAGATCGTGAGGAAACCTGGACTTACAAAATTAAAATGAAATCTGAAATCGTCAATTCGTCTTCAGCAAGCATGGTTGTTGAGAGAAGGCATGCCTTATCTGTGTGAGAAGAGACCTAAGCCCTGAACTGGGGCAATAATAGGTTGGTATTTAAAATTTCAAACGAATAATAAGTATAAAAGTTCAACAAAAAAGAACACAAGATGCTAGGAGGTTAACAAAAATGAATAAAGTTAACCTGAAAAAATGAGAACAAAATAATGTATTTTTTCAGGCATAGGTACTTAAAAGCATCTTAATTCCGTCGTACAGTGGACACTTACATGCTATGCCACAGTAGACTGTTTAATATAAATTACCATTACTATTTCATACTCATTATCTGCCTATAGCATTTTCCCAACGTTGGAGTCGGCTTCCAGTCTAACCGGATGCAGCTTAAAACCAGTATTTTACATGGAGCAACTGCCTATCTGACCTCCACAACCCAGTAACTGGGTAATACGATACTACTATTTCATACTAAATACATCAAAATTCATAAAACATTCGAACTCCTCGAAACCAACCAATCACAGAAAGCATTAAGCGCCATCACTCGTGAATAACGGCGACAAGATAAAATCAGGAGACAATACTGGCTAACAGTGAGCGATAAAAGTACATCATGCACTTAGCTAGCAATACATTTAGTACAACGGATAAATGTCATCGGGGACAAAGTAATGGGTCGTAAGCCGACCTAACAGGAAAGTTCGACAGTAAAATGTGAATTAAGTGCTAGATGCAGGATGCGAGGCTGGAGATGAATAAATAAATAGTACAATAGTTGACTGCCTGCCAGTTTTGGTCTAGTGGGACTGCCTTGTTGTTCTAGCAGTCACTGAACATGAGGTCCTGGGGGTCTACTCCCTAAGTCCGTCCGTCCGTCTGACATTACGATCCATCAAAACAAGTGTAAAAGTAAAAATTTTCGGAAGGGCAAAAACACCTCGGGAGTAGGCACAACTGTCAAATCATGTTTTCATTCATACTTGGTTCGGGGCCCGAACCAATCATCCACCCGTAGGCGATACGGAGTAGGAAACGACCGTAATGAAGGCCGAAACTATACGGGCTTCGTGCTTATCGAGTAGACCCCCTGGGTTCGATTCCAAGGTTATTGGGTTTTTTTATCCGGAATTTCTCAGCCCGAAGTCTGCATTTGTTCCCTGTTGATGGCAATAGGCTCGCCTCTTATTACATGGAACTTAAACCTACCTCTGGACTTCTCTGATAGACCTCTGCCCAACCCTTCGGGGAAACAAGGCGTGATGTTATGTTATGTTGAAGCTACTGTGACTGGATGGTAACGGATTACATAATTATATCAATCACGCAGATATAAACTAGGTGATATATTAATTTCTAAAAATAAGACTGAAAACTTTTCATCGTCACGCGAATCATTTTTACTATTTTCAAAAATCAAAGAAGGCTACTTTGCTTATTGATGTTTAACATAAAGAGTTTAAGTTCGGGGCGAAGATCAAGTTTTGTAAATATATCACACAGCCTAGTTAACGGTTAACATACGTCTCTCACAAGTCAACGACAAGACTGTGGGTCAATTGTTTTTAAGGGACCCCGGCCCGGGTATAAGAGGCGTTCCCGCCAGAATCGTGCGGATTGTGGCGGGAGAGCGGTTAGAAAACCCCTCGCGTTAAGGTTCTTACAGACAGAGGCGACATCGCGAGCGATATTGCGATATTATCGCGTTGCAACACCGCTACGCGACACGTCGCGACGCGATATCGCCTCTGTCAGTATCAGCCTTAACTCGTATAATATAAAATAAAATCAACTACCTACTATCTTTATTTTATCACTTCGTCCGCGTGATATTTCTTGTTTTAACATTACATAGCTATTAGTGGCTAACACATGCTATAGCTGTGCCCCTTAGTTCATTTTCGGTTAACGTACTTTCTGACTTTTTTGTCTTTTTGCTCGGCTCCTAAAGGTTGTAGCGTGATGTTAAATAGCTAGAGCTAAATACTTTCCTCAAGAATTGGGCTATTAAATGCAAAAATGTTTTTCAAATCCGGTTCCAGAGGTTAGCGGTTAGCAAACAAACAAACAAAAAACGTACCGACTCTTCAGCTTTATTATATTATAGCTGCAAATAAATTATTCACATTCTCCTTATTCTTATTATATGATTCCGATAAATCATTCGTGTCTACACTCGATTATATTTCTTTGATGGCCTCAATACAAATACAAAAGTTTTTATTTTTATATTTGTCCTTAATTTCCATGAAACAAAATAATAATGCGTAAAGTTTCTTAATGGAATTTAAATGGTTATTAATTAACAATGTGTTCACACTATCAGGACCAATAAAAGCTTTATCTTCAAACGAACGTATCATCTTGGCGCCATGTTTACAAGACATGTTGCCAGAACTTTTATAAATAAAATTAAAAATTTAAGTGAGGTTCCGTAGTGACCTCAAATATTACGAGTAGTAATAATACCAGACTATTACTGTCCCACTGCACGACAAGGGCCTCTTCTGAAACAGAGAAGGCAAGAGCATTGATCACCTCGCTTGCTCAAGTGGGCTGGCGATTTCTGACTCGTGTTAACTATACCATCTATAGGTTTCCTCACGGTTTATCTTCACCGTTAGCAGTAATGTCTAAGATAAACTCAGGAAGTAAACACAGCAGCAGGTCAAGTTACTACAAACTGTCAAATTTTCTCATTCGATTTTGAACTTAACCAACAATATTTTAAAGTTTAAAATAATTTGGAGTTTGACAGTTTGGTATAACCTGATGTGCTGTTGTCTGTACATACAAAAAAAACGTAAATAGATTTATGATCAAAACAATAAAAATGGTGTATCAACAAAATATTTTTACTAGCTGCGCCCTGCGGTTTCACCCGCGTATACCGAGATAAAAAGTAGCCTATGTGTTAATCCAGGGTATAAGCTAACTACATACCAAATTTCATGCAAATCGGTCCAGCCGTTTGAGCGTGAAGAAGTAACAAACATACACACACACACACACTCACAAACTTTCGCCTTTATTCGCCACTAATATTAGTGTGAGTGTGATTTAATGACATCAGCATGTTCTATATTATCACATAAATATCAGTGCTTTCTTATCTACTCTATGAAAGTTCATACAATATGAATATTTTCACTTTCGTTTCCAGACATCTCATTTTACACCGTACTAGACATTAACACTTAAGTAGTCTTGCAATAATCACTAATAGAGCTGAGAAATAAATTTAGGGGTAGCAATAACGCTAATAATATTAGTTTTTAGAATCGCGTGTAGTGTAATGGTAGGCGGCCCTAATAGGCCGTAATACCAACGATCACCGTAATAACCGATGCACTGGCTCTGTTAGTTCTTGTAACACACTGTTGCCTACGACTCTCGTGGAAAATTTCCATGAAAAATAAAAGGTTTTATGTAATTCCTCTAAGTACTGCGGGACCCTAAAACAGTCATATTCATATCTCCGTACAAAGAAAAAGTTTGTGATGGGATTCATTTATCTCTTTGACAAATAACTAATCACAGATTATGCACCGCGGTATCTCGCATACACTCACACATTATTTACCATTAATTTCAATTCGAAAAGGTACAACATTTTTCTATCAATTTTAGAAAATTATCGTAGTTTCTCCATACCGATACCACACCGTTTCATAATATTAACCTACTCGTTCTATATTTATTATATCGCGTATAATCACGTAGAAAGTTTATGGTGGCACTAGTACATCTCGCAGTAATTAGCCAAGGAAGATGAGTACTACTCTCTCTACCTATGTGCAGCACTTATATAAATAATCATTAGAGAAAGTTGGAACCGGCTTGTGCAATACCGCCCTTAGATCGCCACGAATCCTGCGCCCCATCATTAGCAGACTTTCACCAAGGAAATGCAATTTTCTAGAAAACGGTAGCGCGAAGACCATTGCAGTTTCTGTTTTTACCCGTCCGTGAGTCGCCGCGGGCTCTGTTACAGCATAATGTGGCTTAACTAGGCTTTGAGAAACGACCCACTTCGGCGGGAATGCAAATCGCTGTCTTTATTCCCATACGACCGCTGGACCGTCAAAAATGTGCAATTCTTGCATTCCTTCATCTGTATTAGCATAATATCGCATCGAATTATCTGAATGCATGCCGACATATCAATTTGCATAACAAACAGTGCCATAGAAGATGCACAGATATCCCACATTCCGCACCCGGGGCGTCCTTCACCTTTCGCCAAAGGAAAGGAACACGAACCCTGGCATCTCAAACAATGCTCCAAGTTGCCTGTACTTGCAAAACTTTCTGCGATACTGCGCTCACGTTGTGACACTGCTTTTTAAGATGTCTTATCTGGAATCCTCGTGAAATGTTCACGGACTAGTCCCACGTTTCGTCACTGGCACCTCGTCAAAGGTTATCATGCACGTAAATGGGATGATCTGGTTTAGCATGACGTGCTGTATCGTAGGCATACGTCTGCTATACTCATAATAACAAAACGATATTTTATAAGGAAATCTCATAAGTTACCTACGTTATTGAAGGCAAACAATGGGCTGGAGCCAAGGAAAGCTGCAACATGTTTAGTCTCGGCGTGAATCAGTCGTGATCCGTTTATAATGCCTCCAGTCAACGCCTCGCGTGTATGTAATTATATAAAAATGTCGAGGGATTAAACTCTGAGAGGCGTAGGCCGGCCACGCGCTCGAGTGCAGGTAAGCTTGCGTACACACAGGCTGTAAACCACTTCAAATTAATAAGCTTTCCTAAAAAGTATTATAAAATTCAAGAAACTGCAGTACATTTTTATCCTCAGTTAGGCACAACAATTTCAAACAATAATATTTAATCAAACATTCCTGTTTGTATGGTAAGATACAGTCACGGTACAGTCAATGTGAACGACTCTTTACGTACGCAGATATTAACACATGGACATAATATATGCAAATCTTAATCTACCTTTTGTAAAACATTAATAATATTTTTAATCTAATATTGCAACAACAGCTTTCTTTTAACAACTTTCATTCGCACTATTAAATTTCTGAGAATGATTTACTTATAAGAGAGCAGTGGGCCGTAACTATTAAGTAATCTATTATATCTATGCCCATAAATAATAAAATTGCAAATGGCAATATTTGTTTGTTAAAAGAGTTATAACATTGAGCGAAATCTTTAATTGCTTTTCGATCAGTTTGTTTATGTAATCGATGTAGATGCGATAAATTATATTTCGGCATTCACCAGGTATTTTATTTTTTGCCCACATTAATAACGAAATTGGTTTCGATCGTCATGTATCAATTTTATTGATCTAGTGCTACAAATACTAATTCTCCTTCAGAACACACTGCTCCGGTAATTTTCTATTCAAGTTGATGGAATAAGGACACTCCTATTAATTTCAAGAGCTTGATATAGGTACATAATTAGGTTGAGATGATCCATCCTTGCCTTGCCTAACTGGTTTTTATAACGTAGTAAACTGATTTCCTGAAGATTGTATATGGTAATAATATAGATTTTGGATGTAAAACATCAAAAAACGATAAATTATGGCAAAGATTAACCGTCTTACTAATAAACACAGGATAAAGTTATTCCAAGTTTAAACCTATGAAAATGTATGGTTATTCCTTTGTTATTCCTGATATAACTTTATTCCGTGTTTTATTTGTAAGAGGGTAACATTTTTAAAGTATATACATCTTTTGAAATCAGGTAAATGTTTGATTCCAACCATTAGCAATGTTTATCTCCGATCACCTAGGGAATTCTGATCAAACAGCTTTCATTAAGGTCATGGTCTAATTCGTGCGGAACGCCAAAAAACCCAAACATATTTTCGCATGACTGAGATGCTGACGAAGAATATTCTAGGAACTTAAGCAATACACTAGACGCAAATAGTGGAATATTGTATTCAGTCCATGGACTAATTTCAGCGAAACGCCAAAATAACTGTACATAAATCAACTCAGCTTATCGCAGTCCACTGCTGGACATAGGCCTCTCCCAGGCTGCGCCACAACACCCTGTCCTCCGCCTTCCGCATCCAGTCTGTCCCAGCCACCTTCTTTAGGTCGTCGGTCCATCTATATGGTGACCTGAAATTAGTGGCGGACCCGTTAAGGGGTGATAGTAGGCATCAATTCCAGTCGATATCACTCTTAGACCTACTGTCCTAAAGTTAACCCATTTCAAGATATTCCTACTTAAAGAATTTTACAAAAAAATCCTACTTTAAATCTTAAAGTAGCTCTAAATCGTAAAAATTGGTCTTTTTGGACCATTTTTTTTTGTTTTGCAAAAAAAGTACCAGAAAGACCAATTTTTAGGATTTACAGCTATTTTTAACCGACTTCCAAAAAAGGAGGAGGTTCTCAATTCGGTTGTATGTTTTTTTTTTTTTTTTGTATGTTTGTTACCTCAGTACTCCGTCATTTATGAACCGATTCAGAAAATTCTTTTTTTATTTGAAAGGGTATACTTCCAGATTGGTCCCATTTTTATCCAAATCCAGTTCTGATGATGGGATCCATGAGGAATCGAGGGAACTCCTCAAATATTATAGGCATACATATAGCGATTATGGTATTTTCATCAACAAATCAAGCGTTTGCATTCAGAAAGTATCATCTGGTGAAGTGGAACCGATGAAGAAGACCACAGATGGCCACGGAAACTCCTCAACGATGAAAAGTATTTCACGGATAGCGATAAGATTAAAATAGTTAAGCGACTATGACGAAGCTTTAAATAAATGGTTCTGATGAAAATGGTACCATCGAACCGATCTGATGAAGAATCCGGAAGGTATGCATCGGAACTCAGTAATAAAACAATGTATCCTAGCCGTGTTTGGGCTTATTGGAATTTTCATGAGGTGCACTCTGGCTATAAATGATTTAATGGTAATTATATGCCGCTTCAAATTGCGCTACTTGAGTTGTATGTTACGTGTGGCCTTGATTGTCAGAAGGCAGATTTCGTAGCCTCGTTATGTCCGTCAACTAAAACTACGCCTACCAAACTTCTGACACGACTTAACGTATTTGGCCATTTAGTCTATGTGGATGATGCTCTAATTTATTTTGCAGAGTGGTATTCAGATTTGTGTGGGGTAGGTAGGCACCACTAAAAAGTGAAAAATAAAAACTTTTTACATAAAAAAAAACAACCGACTCCCAAGAAAACACTACAAAGTGAAAAATAACTTTAATTTCGGAAGTCGGTGGCAAAACAAAACGAAAGTAAATAAAAAACCAAGACACCGACTTCCGAAATTAAAGTTATTTTTCACTTTGTAGTGTTTTTTTGGGAGTCGGTTGTTTTTTTTTATGTAAAAAGTTTTAAGATTTAAAGTAGGGTATTTTTTGTAAAATTCTTTAAGTAGGAATATCCTGAAATGGGTTAACTTTAGGACAGTAGGTCTAAGAGTGATATCGACTGGAATTGATCCCTACTATCACATTTCAGGTCACCCTGTATAGCTGGACGGCCGGCGTCCCACACTACGCTTGCCGATACGCGGTCTCACTCAGGACTCACTCATCTACTCCACCGTCCATCAGTCCATCGACAAACATGGCCAGCCCCCTGCCACTTCAGTTTGCTTACTCTGCAAGCTATGTCGGTAACTCCGGTTCTTTTCCGGATAATTTCATTTCTGATTTTATCCTTCAAAGCAGCAGAGCACAGCCCGCTCCATAGCGCGCTGAGCGATCTTGAATTTGTGGACCAACCCGACTGTCAGTGTCCACGTTCCGGCACCGTATGTTGTCACGGGCAGGACGCATACTCGGACATAAATACGACAATAGAATGAGATGAAGGTTAAAATATCTAACACTAGACTAAAATGGCTGAATATTTCCCGTAGGTACATAATGAGCGTGCTAGTGTCGAGGACCACCTCTCTACCGCAGCGGGGAGTCATCAAACAAAACTCAGTGAAATCAATAACGTAATGAGTTAATTGCGCAACAAAACGGCGCTATTCATCGATAGACCGACCATTATGTTGAAGATCCACGAAAACAATACCGCTTTCAATGAATGGAAGTGCTACAGTATCAGTATTGTTTTTGTTTGTTTTTATGTAACATCACGTAATACTCAACAGGCTTATCCATCCACTCAGCGTTTTGTGTTTTTGATAAATATTGTTTTGTCAGCAAAAATATGTTAAGTGTCCAAACTATTCCATTATTCAATCAAAGTACCTCTGAATAGTATTACCTGGCTGGACAATAAATATATTATTTATTTAATATTAATTTGGTATTGGGTAGTGTACCAATCATTAGACAAAACATAACTCAAAGCACCAAAATTGTTTTATTTATTATTTCTAAAACAATTAGCTTATTGTAATTTGGTTTTTGCCACAAGTGTTTGTTTTTTGCCACAGCCACACACACACACAAATGTTTAATTCTAAATTCTAATCCATTTCCGCGAGCTTTTCCACTCAAAATAAATCCATAATGTTCGTTGTTTCCTTTGTTGTTGTTAAATTACAGGATATCAGGATATTTCGCACTTTGGGAGTGACCAAAAATTATATTATTATAATCAAACCATTCGCTGCTTCTTTTCCTAAACCCGGAAAAACTTGTGAGTAAAAGTCGGGAACTTGTAACTTCTAAGGAAGTAAGCTTATCTACAGTGAATAATTAAATAATGCCATTATAAAGTCGCTTTTAATTTCAGATTCATAATAAACGAACCTGATAGAGACTCGTTTATAGTTGATAAGATCGGATGACTATGTAAAAATGTAATCTTTAAAAGCTGCTGATTGGCATACCTAACTTTTTACTATAGTCCTTGCTTGACGCAAAATCATGTGTTTGAAGAAAAACCTGGCCAAAATACATATATTATTCATATTTTATACAGGTATCTTTTCTACATTTTCTTTTGCTCTAACAGAAAATTTCAGCTAAAAGTTTTCGAGTGTACCTAAACATAATGCATGGCCCTTAAAATTTATGAATAGTTCCGTGATGTTGCAAATCATTTGCATGTGATGTTGCAAAGCATTCCATTTCCAGCATTTTATCTAGCTAGCGCTCTATTTTATCGGATAAGAATGAAAGGCGGAAAATATTCCATTATCTAATAGGTATCTAATAAACGAGTACCTATTTCTTTTCCGATAAGAACAGAACAAAGTCCATAAATTCTATGTTTATTGTTGTTGTTACATGTGTGTTGTAATTGTATTGTATTGAAACTGTGTGTTTGTTGTATTGTGTTGTAGTGTCTTATATGGTTAGTAGTAATGGTTTTAGTCCTCTTGGACTGACTGGATACAAGATCATATCTCGCGATGTTTACTCATAAGCCTACATGAGTGTAAAATTTTATATTCATATACAAATGCCACATCCAGTGATATAAGTACCTACCATAAATAACATCATTGATATCAATCGCTGCAGACGATCAAGACAATAAACATAATAAACTCAAGGTTGAAACAAGAAAATATAGAAAATATTAATAGCAAGACAAATTGCAAAGAACCGTCGTACAATAGGTACATTGTCGCAACAGTTATGATCTAAAGGCACATACAGGTGTAATTTAACCATAATGTCATATCATATATATGATAAATGGGCCAAATATAACTTAACACGCGGCAAAATAGTGAACTAACTCCAAAAATGTACGGATTTTGATATAATGCCTTGACAATCAGCGCCACCGCGAAGTTTCAAGATAGCCTAGCCACGGTAGGTATACATCACACGCACTCACCTTGACTCAAAAGTACGTAGGTACCTTCTATTGCACATGAGTACCTTCAGTTGACTTAATGTTTGCAAAACATTGAAGTTTACGTTTACTATGTAACATTTAACGGCTATTAGTGCTATTGTGTGCGTCTTAATAACGTAATCAATACTAACGAAATAGTTTCCGTTGATTGACTTTTATGGATGGACATCGTTGATGAAAGCTTTCGCGTTTAAGCAATGATCAAGTACTTACGGACCAACCTAATAGGTACTAAAGTTAAAGATACGGTTAAAGATATAATAGGATTTTCAACTCTTGTGATAGTAATTTGGTCGTAAACAGGACTAAAATTCCGTCAAGAGGTGGCAGGCATTACGCAGAGGAGCATCCTCGCTTGCTCAACAACATACTGTAATGTGTAGCGATAAATAAACCAAGACTTAAAAAACTTTGCTAACAAATATTAAGGTGTAGTTTTCCATGACTAAAAGAGTTTGTTGTACTTACTTAGTGGTCGTTTAGGAAGGCACGCTCAACAGTGAACGCTAATGGTGGATACTCGTACGAAAAACCAATTTGTAAGCAGTCTATATTGTCCTTAAATATTTTTCATATCACAACCCCGAATCAATAAATCAACGACCTAGACGCGTACCTCAAGGGTTGGATCGAGGTGGCCCTGGAAAAGCACCTTTGCTCAGCAGTGGGACAGTATAGGCTAATATTAAAAAGAACACAACAAACAAAACAACAACGATTTAACAGCCGAATTATAATAAAATGTTCCGTTGAAGATCTTTCCAGTTTAAAACAACGTGCTCTATAAATCGGTTCAAATTACGATACAAGCTCATAGTAAAGAACATTTTTAATAACGGAAGTTAAACAGAGATTCAAGTAAAAAAATGATGTCGAGTTTTTATTTCTTAACACTAACGACAAACGGTTTACACGGCAGGAAGCACAGGATGATGCGTATCGGATGACCAAAGTACCAAACTATCCGGGATGGTTATCGCGGGATCTCATCCCGGAGTTACGAGCCATCCCGCGCCTACAGCTATCGAGCATCGGGAACAGGGCTGGGCACGACAGGTGTCCGAACACGACTTTTCTTTGTTTTTTAATCACGCTGCATGAAACGGAATCTGTGCTTATAAAAGCTTTGTTGGTATCGATGTAAATTGATATTCTGACAATAAAGTGTTAGTTTCTAATAGGTGTAATAAAAGGGCCAATTAGTAGTGGATCCTCTTTTATTTCGACCCGTAATGTGGCCATGGTGCACATTAATTCCAACCCACAATATTGTTAGTGGCAGCCTTGTTGTTTCCTTCTGCAGCTTTATTCCTATTATTATATCCTTTGCCTCGTGGAAACCTGCATTATATTATAATATACAAACTAAACTTCTCTAGATTTTTAATATTGTACTTGCATGTATTAAATTTTCTTCAAAATCTAGATTGTAGGCAGCGCTAACTATACAGGAATTTTAAAATAACGGAAAATAAGCTGTTAGTGTAGGTGCATAATATACTAGTTACATACTGTTGTGAAAGGATTACCGACAGTACTAGCCATTCTATTCATGTAATGACAATAGGTTGTAATTATGAATTCACTTATTCAGATACGGTTTTAAATGTTTGCAATGATGACCAGTCATAACAAAGATCTCCAAAGTTCATTTAGCTGGCGGATTATTTGACAGACTATATTAAAAAGCTACATTTACAATAACAAAATACATACATATACAGTGTGGAATTTTGTAATGCCACCTGGAGGGAAAGTACTCTTAATACTGCAGATAGAAAATTTTACTCAAAGGAAACATTCCTTTATTTTTGAATAGAAAGCAAACTGCATTCAAAGATTTTCGAAAATTCTATTCTCCCACAACCGGGAATCGAACCGGCTAAAATCTGAAAAAATTATACCCTGTACTTTTATTGCATCGATCGTTAGGGTCAATTATAAGGATGAAATCTCTCTAACAAACATGATAAATTAAATGAAAGGAAAACCAGGAAATCTTAAATTAATTTAATTATTTACAAAAAATGGTAAAATAACTAATTAGTTGCTCGAAATGGTCTCCATTCTCTTGGATACACAAATTTATTCTTTTACCGAATTCATTTCTAGTAACCTTTAATAAAGTGTTGTGGTGAATATTATAAATCGTATTCTGAACTTCAACTCTCAACTCGTTATCATTCGCATAAGATTTCATGTAAATTTGATTTTTTACATATCCCCACAAAAAGGGGTGAGATCTGGCGATCTCGCAGGCCACTGATTGTGCCGTTTGTAAAAATCCAGGTATTAAAATGGTTATTAATGTAGGCAGTAGTGATTCTGCGGTTATGTGCTGGAGCAGCATCTTGCTGTAGAATTATTTGGTTTCGCTCTTCCTCGGGGAAACTATTTAACTCGTTTCTTAAGAGATCCAGTATTTCAATATACTTGACAGTGTTTAAATGACCTTCGTACACGTGGACTAACACTACATTATTTCTCATAATTCCGCACCAAACGTTGAAAGAAAATCTTACTTGATTTTTAGTTTCATGAACACGAATAGGATTCACTCGAGACCAATAATGGTTATTGCGGCGATTGTACATGACATTATTGCTGAAGTTGGTTTCGTCAGACCATACAATGTTACTCAAAAAATTAGGGTTTCGGTCAATTTCTCCAAGCATGTTTTCACAAAATTGTAATCGTCTCTCACGATCCCCAATATGCAATTTTTGCACCAACCGACCTTCACGATAGCATTTATACTTATACTTTTTCAGCACTTTAAGTACGCGAGTGTGGGTTGTTCCTAATTCATCGGTAGCATCTCTACTTGAAGCCTTCGGAAATGATTCAAAGTATGTTAAAACATCTAGTTCAAAATCGAAATAGTTTTGCTGAATAGTTTGCCGTCTCTTCTTGAAACCACCCGTATTCTTTAAATTTTCTACCATTCTTTTCAATACGAACCGAGTTCTAATAGTGAATCTAGCTCTGCGGTGGTATGGAGAGAGATATCAAGACCGACAGGCACCACTGTCGGTCTTGATATCTCTCTCCATACCACCGCAGAGCTAGATTCACGTTTTTGTTATTTAAAAAATAAGCTTCCATTAAATCAAACTGTTCTTGATAAGCCATTTTCACCGTGAGACAAAATGTGAAATGAGTTGTAAAAACAATCAAATGTGAATAACCACTATGACAATCTAATTTTCAAATTTTAATCTAACATTCCATATTTAAATTACCTCATACACGCAGCTACGAGTATGTCGCAAAGGAGTCTGCATTACAAAAGATGGATGTTAGTTAAAGAGCTTTCACTTGACTCATTGAATTTGTAACTTCAGATTTCCTGGTTTTCCTTTCATTTAATTTATCATGTTTGTTAGAGAGATTTCATCCTTATAATTGACCCTAACGATCGATGCAATAAAAGTACAGGGTATAATTTTTTCAGATTTTAGCCGGTTCGATTCCCGGGTGTGGGAGAAGAGAATTTTCGAAAATCTTTGAATGCAGTTTGCTTTCTATTCAAAAATAAAGGAATGTTTCCTTTGAGTAAAATTTTCTATCTGCAGTATTAAGAGTACTTTCCCTCCAGGTGGCATTACAAAATTCCACCCTATATACCTACACAGCATTAACCCACAGCCTTTGTCGTAAATATAGATCTCGCGTGTATCTAAGTAAAAGGAAAGTACGGTACTATTGATTACCGTAGGTACTTATGCAGTCTATAAATAATAATAAAATAAATAATATAATATCCAATAATATATTTTTTCAATTGGATTACAACGATTAGGTATGTGAATCAGTTACGCATTAATTAACTTATGTACAAATTAATGAAAGCCACTTATATTTTATTTGCAATCTGTCCTTCTAGACTCGATTATTTTATCAACATCTTAATTACACTAAGCTGTTTACACAGTACCTAATCTAATAAATCATGTTCTAATAACGCAGCCATCAAGTTTGATATCTTTATTAGATCTACATTGAACTAATATCTATCATAAAATCGATCATACCGGAACATTTTAGGCACAGAATCGGTTTGCGGAATTTTAATCGATTGCTCCTTAATTTGGGTATAAACTCGAAGTGATGTGGGTGGTTCGACTCAAGCTTTATTAATTCACGTAATAGTGATTAAGTTGTAACTACGGTAACATGATCTGATTGGATAATAACGGCCGGACTTGCCAATTATGTCCATGCTAATCTAGAATAGAAAAAAATTTTGCTGCGGGGATTTGACTTTTTTGCTTCACGACCGCTTTTCTCACTCGCTGTATCTGTGATATACGATAATTATGTTGCTGATTGCTGCTATTTCTTAAAAACAAATCTGTTTTTAAACACTTTGTTTTACGTCTAAAAGTACCTACTCCTACAAGGTTAAACTCCCAGTTTCTACCCACAGGCTGCATCATCCTTGTAAACAAAAGTTTTGTTTTCTTGTTGCACGTAATACCTATGATCAATCACAGTAAAATCACTCAGACCCAGGTCAAAATAGTATGAAATTGCTGTTATTTTCACTCGCCCATATAGTAACCGTCAATTCTTATTATAAAATGTGTTGAACAACATTCCAGCACCTTGTAATGAGCGGATGTCGGGAATCGATAGCAAAATTGTGGGCATATTTTATAATTTAATCACTATCATAACACAACTTTTTACTCTATCCGTTAAATGTCAAGGTTCAATTTCTATTGATGTCGAAAATACTTTACTGTACATAGAAGAAACTGTAAGGTACAAAGTTGCTTTGAAAGTGGCCTTTATAAACTTCAGAATAGGTGCTGCATTTACATCTTGTGCAAGGGAGACTTGCCATAAATATAGGTAGTAGAAGCCGGCGCCAGCCGTTTTGAGCGTGTGCGTGATAACATCACAGCTCTAGGCGTCAACACTACGCCGCTATTTAAAAAATCACTAATTTGTTGACTTCAACCATATTGATATGCGTAACATTTCTGTTAAGATCGAAAACTATTTATCTACTACAAAACGTCAAGCTGATCAAAGTAGTAAATTCTGTAATGTATCTAGTACATTACAGAATTGGGATAAATAGAAGTGAATCCTCAATATTATGTAAGAATTTAGGACGTAAGTATGATACATTTCCGTTGACCAAAATATTTTATGACCAACATTTTAAAAAGACACGAGCGACCCAAATCAACATGATAAATCTATCATCAAATTACCACAATTAATAGGTCTTTTATGTCAACATCGTAGGGTTTTCCGTATTGATGAGGCGTTGAGGACTAAAATAGAAAGAGACGCAATAGTCCCTACGTTAAAAGATTCTGTGTTCCCGGTCCATGTGTGTTCAAGTCTCAAGGAGAAACAAGAGTGGCGTTCCGTGTAGTGCAAGTGAGTAATCAGCCCTTTGTTTGTCCACAGACAACACAAGGATGCGCCAACAAAATTAAAACATATCCAGTGTGTACACAACGGGGAGTTTGTCCTGTGCAAACTGTGTGAAGCACTGACCTTAATTTTTCACTGAAGCCGCTTTTGATTAACAACTGATAAACTTCCTCATTGCATGCTAATTATGGATTTTAGTGACAGAAAACACTGAATAATGCGCGTTAAAATTTGTGGAGAGTATAATATTTTGATATTGATCAACAACATGGATTTATGAAAAGTTTGATCGATCTATACAGTTAAATTGGTAACGTTGCTAAAAACAGCTTTATTAAAATGTTACTTTGAGTCAATGAATCTGAAAATGTTCTTGTATACTCTTTTTAAAACAAAATTCAAAATTACTTTCTTGTGTTAGAACTGAATTCTTCAACATTAAACGAAATACAACGTTTCCCACAACTATATTATTTGTAATCAATTACATGAATACGAATGTTGTTAGCGCAAGTCCAACATTGTCCTCGAGGCTTTGCTTGAACTCATTATTACTCCCCATAATTCTTCGCGTCTCGTCTGGATCCGGTTTATATTGTTTAATACTTTTCACTGTTTATAGGCGATTTATAGTTTCCTACACATAATGAACGGTTGAAGGCACTACGTACATACTTTGCTGCAATTTGCGCGATGTTAGCGCCATTAAAGCTCGCCTTTTCAATATCAATCTGGTTCACTTAGAAGTCTTCCTATCTAGATTCTTAGAATTGCATCAATTTTATGTTCACAGTCAATAACTTGGTGAAATAACTTCAGAGAACAATTTTACTCTATATTTCTGTCTAGCCGCACTTTTGTCCACTATTATTTTCACTGCATAACCTATCTTTTTCCGGTACCTATTGAGATTGTTTTCGCCCACTTTTACTCACCTTGCCATTTAGGTTGTTCCTAGCATGTTAGTCACTTTCCAGACGCCCAGAATTCTAATTATTATATACTAGAGAGCCATTCAATCTGCCTAGCCTTTTCCCAACTATGTTGGGGTTGGCTTCCAGTCTAATCAGATGCAACTGAATACCAGTGCTTTACATGGAGCGACTGCTTATTTGACCTCCTCAACCCAGTAAACTTGGTAATACGATGACCCTTGGTAAGACTGGTTGTCAGACTTTCGGGCTTCTGACGACTGTCAAAAAATGACAGCCGGGACCCGAGGAACGGAGGAGTATCGGTATGTAAATATGGTCACCCATCCACGGATCAACTCCGGCAAGCGTAGCTTAACCTGATGGATCGACCCGTGCGCGTATATACAAATGCTACTTCAGTATGTCCCCTCAGGCGGAGACGATAGAGTCATTTCCAGGCGTTAAACACAAGTAAATGCTAGTAAATGCTAATTCGTTGCGTGGGGCGGTGCCTTTAAAACTAACTTTCTGAAGGTGGAAAGAGCACAGAGAGCTATACTTAAAGTCATGATGAAAAAGCCGTATAGGTATCCAACAACTGATCTGTTCTCTGACTGTAAAGTACTTACGGTTCGTCAGCTTTATGTGCTCCAATCCACCCTTAGAAAGCACGCAGGCCTTCCACCTCCTCTTACAAATAAGCGCACGTACCTTCCACCAAGTATTCAACACAAGACTTCCTTCGCTAAACATCAGTATTATATACTAAGTACTCATATTTATACAAACATTAACAAACACCTCAATATTATAAATCTAAACTCACATGCAGTAAAATCTAAAGTAACAGAGTGGCTGCTCCTTAAGGACTACTCTTACACGGAGTCGTTACTTGCCTATCTTGTGTAATACACCTATCCACACACCCCTACACACACACACCACTCACACACACACCACTCACACACCCCTACACACACACCACTCACACACACCTACACACACACACACCACTCACACACACAAACCTACAATTTTATTCTTTTTTTTTTTATTATTATTATTTTTATACCATACAGTAGAATGACACAGTCCACTTAAGATAAGTTTTTGTTGATCAGTGTAAACCTTGACCGCAACTACCTCTTAAAATACAGGTATAACCTAGCTTAAGAGGTAGAGTATTATTGTTTTGTACAGATTTTGCAACAGAAAAGATTATTATATTTTTAAACCAAATGTCAAACTGTATGTCGAACTCTGTATGTTTCTTCGATAAATAAAGATTTTTATTATTTATTATTATTATTCCGAGTAAATGCTACTGAATACTAGCATTTACGTGTGTTTAACGCCTGGAAATGCGCTAACTCTAGGTATTCGTCTCCACCTGAGGGGACTGTTATAAATTAGCCACGAGCTCCTTCTTTTTATACTGTATAGGCATTACGTCTTAAAATTAATTACTAACAGCATATATCCAGAGCAGAGATCTGTATAACGAAGCCGATATATTGAGTCACGGTGCTGGTCGAGTCATGATTCAGATGTAACGTGTTACATGCCTTGAGTGACACTATCGAACGGCCCGTCTGCCGTTGTACATGCTTGTAATAGCCAATCCTCCGGTACAAGCATAATCAATACTTCAGAGTGATGTTCAACTTGTAAAGGTGTCGCCGTGACAGTTGTGTTGAGGAAGTTATTAATGTTTGTATGAATGGTACAGTTGTAACTGGTTTTAAGATTCAAACGTGTAGTCAGGGGCTTGAGGTGTCTGAATTCCCCATTGATGTTAAAGTAAAATGTTAAACTGAAATAAGCAAAATCAAACCCAGTCATTTAGTCGAAATAGCATTATCTAGCGTGTCTTCAATCATATAAAATCTATATGTATCACTATAAATTTTCCGTCCTAGTGAAAATGCAAATTCATCAATATATCGCAGTACCTAGGTAGGTTGTAGCCGTGATATAGTTATATCATTGGGATATAGCTATCTACCGGTGCATAAATAAATTAAAACTGTCAGAGTGCCCTAATTTTGCTACTGCGACCAATTTCGACGTAGCTAAACATTCTAACTTAACCTAACTTATTTGGTCGGAGTGCCTTAATATGTACTACTGGTACTGTGGTACTTATGTTCCTAGTAATATAGTTATGAATCGCTAGATAGATAAATAATTATATCCCTAGGGATATAACTGTAATACAGCTACAACTCAACCATCTTACTACGACAAATACACTATACGCAACATGATTGTGTATATTATGAATCTCACTTTCATATCACTCACAGTCATAACATAACTGTGCTGTCAGATGTACAGTAGCGGATCAGCGTCATTAGCCGCGACCACGAAGCTGATTTACGCAATATGTGCTTTACAAATTATCCGTTTAGTGTTATCTGCAAACCCGCCTCGAGCGGTGGACGTGTCGTATTTATTTGTTCTCATAAAATTTGCCTAGAAGCGATACGAGAGTTACTCTGACAATTAATAAAAAGATCATCATAAAAAATAAATTATGAAAGTGAGAACAAAATTGCTTCGCTAGGATGTGTGTTTATAATTATATACGTGTCCAGAAATAACGCGCAGGAAACGCAAAGGAATATAATTATTCCTTTTTTGCGTGTCCTATTTGAACTGGGCGTTGATGTATGGTATTCATGCAAAGCTAATAAATATTGGAGATTTCATATTCACAAGCGATAGAGCTATAAAGGCTATTTTCTAATCTCTACATCAGGATTACAATGCGCGGGTACGGTTCATATAAGTCACGCTCTTAACATTTCCAGTCTCTATGACTCTTTGGAAATTATTTCACTTTCTCCGATGAATCCGATAGGTCCTAATGACGACTTCTCATTCGTCAACTATTGGACAGGTGCCTCATTGATTATCAGCATTAGACTCCATTAAGTGTTTAACTCGATACCATTCGCTTACCGGTTTATGTTGTACAATTATTCAATTTAATCTCATAAATTTTTTTCTGTGTTACGAAACGTGCAATATTTATTTAATGTTGCGTTTGTTACTAGTTATTATGTGTATGAGAACTCGTTGTGGATATACATACTCGTAGTTGGACAATGAATTCCAGCATTTTTCAACTCTTTGATTTCCGGTGATATGAACACTTACGAGATGGTAGTCGTAAATTAGGTGTGGCTTATGACATGGGGACTTATGATCCGCACTATGAATCATCTTTTCTTCGTGATTTTGCATCATCATAGTCGGTTTTTAGGGTTCCGTAACAAAATGGTAAAAAATAAGTAATTAAAAAAACTAAAAAACCCGACTGCGGTTAAAGTTAAGTTAAAAAAAAACTGAAAAGCTAAAAACAAGCCCATTTTAAATTAAATTAAATTTGGAAGCAGGCGGGACCCGTTTGTGTTTGAAAATATAAAAAATGGAATGGGTCCCGCCTGCTTCCAAATTTAATTTAATTTAAAATGGGCTTGAAAAAAAAAATCAAAAGTCATTTATTCAAATTAGGCTGAGAATCAGCATTTTTTGAACGTCGAAATTACAGTAAGACAGTCCCCACAAAACGCCCGCCCTTCACCACTTCCTAGTGCTTTAGCTGGGAAGAAGAACTAGCGGAACAAACTCCCCAGCAGCACAGCTGTCTGTTCAGTTAGAAGAACTAGATTCTATACAATAGTACCTATGCAAAATAATTTACGCAACACAATACATTAAATTATATTTTTGTCAAATAAAATAAACAATTTTAGTACTTAACTCATATAACTCGCTTGTTTTTAGCTTTTCAGTTTTTTTTAACTTAACTTTAACCGCAGTCGGGTTTTTTAGTTTTTTTTATTACTTTTTTTATTTCCAGCTTTTTAGTTTACAAATGTGAAAAATTTCGCAGACGATTTAGTTCTTGCAAGGAGTTTTGAGGGTTATTTTCATTTCGATTTTCTTTTCGTGTTTTTTACGATTTGTTACTTCGAATTGCTTTTAACCATATAATTTGTATATATTTTTGTAATCACCTTTTAAAACCCTTTAATTTGATATCCCACTCGATGGTATTAGAAGAAAAAAAAATTTTTGAACTCCACAATATGGCACCCCAAATCCGCCATTTTACTTTTTTTTTATTTTAATGTAGCCAGTGACACTCGCGCTACCAAGACAAACCTAAAAACGTATAATTCATACAAATCCGTTCATTCGTTTAGGAGTTACGAGGGACCAATGAAACGGACATACATACATACATACTTACATACAGGTCAAATACATAACCCTCCATTTGGGCTTCGCCGCAGTCGGGTAAAAACGAACCCTTATGGTGCGACTCAGTCTGTCTGTCTGTCACAGCTGGATATCTCAAGAACTACTAATGCTATCAACATGGTTGGAACAGTTTTTACAAAAATATATTATATTAAGAAATATTTTTTTTTTTTTGCAACAGGGACTGAACAATTCGAAGTGGGGCTACTAGATGTGGGGTATCATATGAAAGAGCGTTGTTTGCATATTCTCAAAAAAAAAAATATTTTTAGGCCGCATAGTTTTCGACTTTTGATGAAAAATTTAAAAAAAATACCGTTCCCCCCCCTTATCTCCGAAGTTTGCATAGAGAAAAAACTAAAATTATTCTATGTGATAGTAGTTTATGTAAAAATTACAGGAAAAATAAAACTACTAAATAGCACACTTTTTCAGAAATCGGAACTGAACTCTCGTTGCGCGAGTCCGAGTCGCTCTTGACCGGTTTTTTTATGGCTTTTTTTCAAATCCGACTTGGTGACTTCACTGTTAGTGAAGTCTTTAAAAGTCCTGCTGGATAAACTCCATCCAATAAAGATCATAATTTCCAAAACCGCATTGTGGAAATAACCTTGAAATTATCGTAAGTACCTACTCATGAGCGTTAATTAAACACTACATGATAATAATCCGTTCTGGGTATTTTGCAGTTAATCAAGTGTATAACAAGTCGAACGCGCAAACACAAACAATTTACAAGGACATGTCGCGGTTATTGCGGCCACATACACACTCAACATTGTAAACCTACTCTCTTCAATCAAGGCCCTCACATTCGAAAAATAACTTCCTCAGAATGAATCTCGCCGAGGAATAAAATACTTAAGTACCTACATGAGAAAGAAATATGAATGCTTCAGACAATACTAAATGCACTGAGATAATATTTTATTTGACAAGAACATCACCACACAAAAGAACGTATGTCATTCTAAGTACACCGTCGAGACCGTCATTCACATCATTGTTTCACGTTCTATTGTCGATTGAGATTTCTATAACGTATGACGTCCACGTTTTATGTTCAGCTGCTCTTTAGCCTTATTCAGTAAAGTAAATCAGAGATCATCTCGTTGGCAGGGCTATCTATCATTAGATCCGAATCACGTACCAGTCCGATCCTCAGTCATGCATAAATCTCAATGACCGATTCCATCCGAGACAAACACGAGCAATTAGACGAAACTTGTAATCGTTTAATCTAAAGCGAGAGATGAAAGTGGCTGATAGTTTATCTACCGGATCAAGAATCCCGATGCACGGACACTACGACTTACCTACTACATGTCATATACTTGTCACTGAGATGCCGCATCTTAGTACGTCGTGAATGATATCGTTTCTATACTTATTTCATTTCATCATTACGCTCAATTAAATACGCTTCAGGTACTCCGATTAGATTAGAATGATGAACATGTACGGTAAATATTAATAGATCAGCTTTATGGAACAGGTTATCTGCAGTGGTCCGTACGTCACTGGCTGTCCGCTCGGGGCATGCTATCATAGCATCGTGTACATCATCGCAATTTTACACAGTATCCTGTCTGATTACATCTAAAGCTTTCACCCGCCTCGTCGATTGCCGAATCATTAAATTCTTTAATTGACGTTAAATATCGCGATGATTGCGAGGGGTCATTCGTTCTTGACCTCACTTCTATGAATTAGTGACAATGCTTTTATAGCTATTGTGGATTTAATACTTTCTTTGTCGAGTGGTTATTGAATAGATGTTATTTATGCGTGTTCCATTCATTTATTGATTACTCTTTCATTACAAATTTTGTTTTTCATTAATTCTACTAGCCACTCGTGAGTAATATTGTGATAGTAAATGAAGACACACTGTTTTATAAATACGAGACGAGAATTTCTCGTACCGATGGTATTAAACGTGGTTCCGCTACACCTGCACGGTGCACAGCCACACAGCGCGGCATAGGAATCTACGACGGAGCAGATAGCGATCGCTACCCTCGACTCGGCCGCTCCGCTGTGGCAAGCGGAACGTTGGCGCCACTAATGCGATCAAGGGATCCGATTTATTAGTCATATCTTTGCATCGGCCGATACACCTGTACGTGCCCGATTTAATGCCACAGCGGAACAACTAAGGGAACATTTTATTGGCCATTGCGTAACCACCATGCTAGTCACTTGTATAACCATTCGTTTCTAAACTTTGAAAATTGTAACGTATTTATTTATTGACGTGGTCTTGAACTTGATCGCGTTATCAGCAGTTGTAGATCTGTTTGATTATTTTCTGCTGAGTAGAGAACTGTCGGACATAGTTTGTATAACATCAGTAGTGGACTCCAATTCCAATGCGTAATTTCTCCGAGACCTTGAAATTGTACTTGTTGCTTTCACATGTAGCGGACTTGTAACGTCACATTCGTCTTTGCGATAGGTTTTATCGGTAGATCGGACGTGGTGCGGGAGTGCTCTGACATGCAAGGTCGAGTCGTGGCGAAACTCTCTCCGGCCATTGACTACCCTGTCCGATCAATATAAGTTGGACGCCGGCGAGCCTTGCCCGACGCAGACCGATGTGACACCCGGACACTTCGCCAGTGAAAACAGAAACTCATTAGAGCTTTTAACGACATGTATACGAGGTGCAACACATTGCGATTGATATGACGCTATCGCAGCATTATGATCTACGAAAGCGTCCGATGTCTGTACTCATTCGCTTTCCAACGCTAAAGAATATATCAAGACAATCGGGATCGATTTTACGACACAGCCGGGTATGGTGTTCCGGCAATGGAACAGACGGTGAAATATCTGTGTGTTGCACCTTGTTACAGTCTGCTTTAGAAGATGTACGAGCTGGGCTGGACGAAAAATAAGCTTTCCAGGATGATTTCTAGTTTCCTGTTTAAACATTATAGCTATGTATGCATGTCCCAATAATTTCTATAAGTGTGTGTTCGTTACAATAACTTCCTATTATATTACTTTCATGTATAGGTACAGAATTAATGCAGGTGTGTTTAAGAGCTTTATTAAATCTTATGATGGTAAATATATCTTTCTTGAATTTCAAAAATTACGACTTCTTAGGCTCTGGTGTTGAGGGATGATTGGTATTATTGAAACAACTAAAATATCGTATAAAAATGTATTATAATGAGATAACTGTAGACCTTTACAGAGGCACACAAAAAGTTTTATCCATCCATAGTTCATTATTTACAATGTTTAAAGTTCATCATAATTCTAATGCGAGGTGTACAACCGTACCTATCTTTTTATTTACATATAATATCAGGTTTATTTACATAAATCATTTTCAATTTCATAAGTATATGGCTGACATTCACTCCGATACGCAACGTCTATATTTAATAACAACTTCCGTCTCCATCCATAGTCACAAATGGAGATAATATTATTGTGTAGGCTATCTACAAACGTAGAAATAACATGATTGTCTTAAAAGTATGATAAGGCTAAACTATATTTAATTATATACAAACCAGTCTGGGGGATTTATAAAATAAGTTTTAAAAATAATTTAATAATAATTTAAATGCTGAGCGATGGCCGTTTCTTTCTGACACTTTTGCTGTTTTTCCCGAATATTGTGCCAATTACCTGAAAACAAAAAAAAGATTTGTTAAACAAAGAACTTTAGTTTTGTAGAGTGGTCACTAACGTTTAAAAATATAACATTGACGTGCTAAAATAAAATGTCTTTTCCCAAAGATTACCCTAAATATATCCCCTTTCCTTCCCCGAAGGTATCCCCAATGATATCGTAGACAAAAGTGTGGAATGATCAATCGTAGAGTTCACAAAATCATACGCCGTTTTCGAACGAGTCCCAAAAAGAGGTTCATGGAACTCACCTTAGAAACGGAATAGGCAGCAAGCTTGCGCCTGGGCGCCGGCAACAAGAGCGCGAGCGCGCGCGCCTCCCGCAGCAGCGCGTGGAAGGCGAGCGCGGCGCCCGCGCACGACTCCGCCGCCGACACCTCGTAGAACTGACAGCCGAATCTCAGCGACAGTTCTTGACCCTCCTCTGCATGGACCTCCCTAATTGATAAAACAAACATTCGTTAGTTTAGTTAGCGTGTAATGACTGTTTAGATCTGTACGTCTGCCTTGTCCAAATGCCAATCACATCTGCCAAAAGTGGCAGTGTTGAATTACAGATTATATGAAAATTGGCGTGTGATAGTTATCAGAGCCCCGGATTTAATTAATCAGTCATTACATTTTAAGTACGTGGACCGCAATAATCTAATTACATATACTTTTAAGAAATCCGTAAGATGAGAAAAGTTAAATACATACCTGGCGTGTTCGAGGTCACGTTTGTTTCCCAAGAGGGTGACGGCGGCACAGCCGGGCAGGCGTGTGCGTTCCAACAAAGACAGAAGTTCGGCAGCTGCAAGAAATGACCGGCGCTCGCACACAGAGTAGACCACGGCGAACGCGTCGCCCCATCGTACGTGCTCTGCTAGACATCCACGAATCTACGAAGAAACATATCTATTAGGAACTTGTGAAACCCTAAGTACCTAACCCTAGAAGCTCTGGAGGATAGAGCATGTCACGGCCTGTTTTAGCCAATGATCACAACGATGTGATACATAGACATTTGGAAGGGATACATCCAGATACACTCTTAACATTGAACTTGTGTGTGGATGTGACTGGTATATGAGGTGCTCCGGTTACCTACTCTGTTTTGTAATTATGGAGATTATTCCTTATTTTGGTCGAGCACATTTAAAGTTAGGCTGTAGGCAATGAAATATCTCAATTATAGACATCCTTTTTTTAATGTTGACCAAGTTTATTTACTAACCGCCTGCAGCAACAATAAACAATATTATAATCTAGTCTATTCTTTTCCAAATCGTAACAGCCTGAAAGATACATGCAGATTACAAGTGGATTCAAAAGGCCATATCAGATGCGACACGGTTTTGCGTTGTGTAAGCATCTATGCTATGTTAATTAATTTCAAATACATTCTTCGAATTATTTGACTGGTCCATAGACATCTTTAGTTATATATAAATGTCCTGTTCTCTATTATGCTGCTCAAAATTTTTGTTCTACCCGAAGAATTTATAAGAAACGAAAACGAGTTAAATAAATTAAATGCTTTTGAATTATGAAAACTTTGCTCAGACTCAACTAGGTATTAGTAAGCATTTCAAGTTCCTATTTAAGTAGGTAGGTAATACGGGCTGGTATCCGCACCTCCACTTCAATGCACATATTTTGCGTATATATGTTACAGTAAGTGTGATTAATTGAAAATGTATACCGGATGACTTTTTTTACCGTCTCGAGAAAAATTGGGTATATTAGGTGAACGGAGTAGAAGCCTATGGCATACCTAATTTTTTTTTTTTTTAAATTCTAATCATATGCAGGCTGCATATGATTTGAATTTCGATATTTTAACGATTTATTATTTTTTTTCAAAATTTCTGATTTTATGGTACAAAATGAAAAGTTTACATCGAATTTGTAGTATTTATTGGCACTTAGATAATTTTTTCTGACTAAGCTATTAAAAAAAAAAACTAGGTATGCCATAGGCTTCATATAGCATATAGCATATATAGCGTATATAGCAAGTTCAAATAAATGGTGTCAATTCACTCTGTTTAAAAGTTAAAATGGGTGTTCCACAAGGCTCGATATTTGGTCTTTTCCTCTTTTTAGTGTATATTAATGATTTACTCCATTTATTAAAAAAATCAACCACAAATGGTGCTATTTGCTGATGATACTTCATTAATTTTTAAGGTAGATAGACGTGCTACAAATTTTGACGACGTTAATAACGCCCTACTGCAGATCCAAAATTGGTTCACTGCTAATAATTTAGTATTAAATGGGAAAAAAACTAAGTGCATCAGATTTTCTTTACCAAATGTCAAAATTAGTGATTGTGAGATAGTATTGAATCAAGAGAAACTAGAATTCGTCGATAAAACCGTTTTCCGGAGACGGGCTGCAGATATCGAGTCCATTTTTATTCTGCAGAAACGAGCCATCAGAGCCATATATAATCTTCGCAGGCGCGATTCTCTAAGGGAACTGTTTAAGGATATTAACATCATGACGGTACCTTGTCAATATATCTACGAAAACATCATGTACGTAAGAAAAAAATTACACCTTTTTAATAAAACAGGTGAAAGGCATAATTATAATACTAGAAATAAGGACCTATTAGCCCAACCAGGTTTCAGGCTGGCTAAAGTAGACTCATCGTTCATGGGGTACTGTTTAAAATGTTACAATAAAATACCTCCACACATACTTCAACTAAATGAGATGAAATTTAAAACTTGTATAAAACGCACACTATGCAGGCAAGCATATTATAAGTTGTGGGATTACATAAATGATAAAAATGCTTGGCTCCATGCTGGTCCTGCTCCACAACCTCAACTAATTAATTAACATTTGAAGATACTGTTGGAACTGCTGAAGATTGTAAGAATAGCTTTGCATTGTGTAGACTCAATCACCTTTGTATTGTATAATTGCTTAGCACATGTGTGAGTACTATGTACCTACTCTAAAGCTACCATTTACTGGGTACGTCTTTATTTGACTTGGATGTGCCCTGGCGGCTGAGAGTGTGTCATGCTCACTCTAATGCCTCGCTGATGGTGGCGCGTGTGTTGGATCATTTAACGAATCCATACGTCAGGTTCGTGAACGGGCGCTGATGGTGGAGGCTGGTCATACCTTAGCTGCCACGGCTTATTTTAATTTTAATTTTGAATTGTTTTTTTTTATTTTTTTTATTACGGACGCTTTTAACATCGTTCTCACATGTATAATTTCAACATGAATGATGTAACCAATATTTTGTAACCATATTTTGTTTTAAAAGAGTGTCCGTGGAGTTTCTTGCCCGTTCTTCTCCATAGATCTACGTTTTGGAATGGGCAACTAGCTTCAACTTTCTGACTTACCTACTGACCGACTCTTTGACAATTCAAAAGTGCCTGTAATTGCTTTAATTGAAATAAATGCTTTGAGTATATATACCCAATTTTTTTCGAGACGGTAAAAAAGTCATCCAGTATAAAAGAAAGTCGTATTAGTCGTCTATTTATATGTAACTCAAGAACGGCTGAACCGATTTGGCTGAAAATTGGTAGGGAGGTAGAACCGAGAGACGGCCATAGGATACCTATTTAAAAAAAACCGGTCAAGTGCGACTCGCGCACGAAGGGTTCCGTACCATATTATATGTTTAACAATCGCAAAGATAACTTTTTACTTATTTTATAATGATACTGTGAATTACAAGGTTATTTTTTGCAGTTGCAGAAAATCACCCATGTTTAAACAAAATACCCTATGAATCGCCGTTTTCAGTATTGTTGATTAAATACAGTATTCATGGTACTTACATGGTATAAAGAAGTTTCAAATTCCTAATTTGTTGAATTGTTGCGCTAGAGCTCGTACAAAAATGGTCTAAAATTTACAACTTTTACGGCCCCCTATTTCTTAATTTTAAAAGATAAAAAAAATATGTTTGTACTCTACTCAATGAGTTCTAGACGATGCCACCCCACATAACACATAATCAGCGTATAACGTTCCCACTGCTGGGACACAGGCCTCCTCTCGGTGAGAGGGAGTGGGCCGTAATCCACCACGCGGGCCCAGTGCGGGTTGGTAGATGTCACATGTCTTCGAATTTTTGGTTCTAGGACATGCCGGTTTCCTCACGATGTTTTCCTTCACCGTTTTGAGAGCAGCGGTGATGAAATAATGACATGACACCCCACATGCTAGATTAAAATTTTTATTTTTATTTTCAAAATGAAAAGTTTATTGTATGGGGACCAACCCCTTAAATTTTTAACTTTGCTTTATTTTTATTATTTGTTGTTATAGCCGTAATAGACCGCGGAGGCTTAGTAAGTTTGTACTGGGCTGTACGTGGTTATCTGATTTCATGGATTTTAATTTTCTTGCGCGGAATCCTAATTATTTTTCTAAAATAAAAATAGCCTAAGTTACTCCTTAAAACATCAGCTATATGCCGTCAAAATCAGTGAAAATTCGTTTGGCAAGTTTCCTAACTTGACTCAAAGTACCATTTTTTTAATCGGACTGCGCTTTAAAATTCTTCTATACAAACTTTAACATCCCTAAACCTCATTTGAGGCGTAGTTTTGAAAAACTAATAATGACAAACATTATTACTTACTTATGCAAGTATTTGTGCTAAGTTTCAAGTTCACTAACCAAATTAATAAGATTTTTCATATAAACTGTATCTCTGTTTTCACGAACACAGATACCTAAAGAATTTCAAAAATCGTCTGGTATGTTTCCATAACTTGACTCAAACATTATTTACACCAATTTTAGAGTTAATCAAGCCCCCAATAAAATCCTCCGCTATAAAATTAACTTTTCACCCCTTAAATTTTTCCAAAAATCTACCCCAGATTTTTGGAAAACCCTAATACACGTTAGTCTTAATTTTTGGTCTCAAGTATAAAAACTGAGTTTTGAGTTAATCGGACCGCGTGTTAAAGTTCCTCCATACAAACTTTGACACCAATGACCCAATCCCTCCTTAGGGGGTAGTTTAGGAAAACTAAAAATGATAAACTTTATAATTTACTTAGATGAATATTCGTGCTAAGTTTCAAGTCCATTAACTCAAGGGATAGGATTTTTCATACAAACTTTCATCCCCTGTTTTACCCCCTTAGGGATGGAATTTCCAAAAATCTATTTATTTATTTATTGGTTTGGGCTGTGCGTTCGTATATTAGTCAGTGACTCAGTCAGGACTTTGATTTTTTTATATATATAGATTTACCATGTTATTTTAAGACCACAGACTTCTTATAGGTTTTCCTGTAATCTACAAGTATAGAACTAATTTCTATATTTTTTTCAAAATTTTAGGCTCAGTAGTTTCGGAGATAAGGGGGGGGGAATGGTCAATTTTCGTCTATTTTCTTAAATAACTTTAAAACAATAAATTTTAAAATTATAAAAAAAATATATTTGAGACCCTCATAGTAAGTCCTTTCATTTGATATGTCACTCGGTACAGTTTACAAAACTTTTTTTTTTTAATCTTCTTATTTTCCCCCAAAAAGTGACTTTTATATTCAAAATTCATATATTTACTTTAGCTGTACGTGTTTGGGTCGCAGAAATTCATATGTGTACCAAATTTTAACTTAATCGATCCATTAGATTCGGAGCAAATTGGCTGTGACAGACGGACAGACGGACAGACAGACAGACAGACACACGAGTGATCCTATAAGGGTTCCGTTTTTTCCTTTTGAGGTACGGAACCCTAAAAACGGATAAAACGTGGTATAACAACGGCTGGACCGATTTAAATGAAATTTTGTGTGTATATTTGAATGGGTTCTTGGATGGTTTGAAAACACAATTGGACCCGGTAGGTGGCGCTGCAGTCGGGCTTGATCGTTCAGACAGGACGTCTGTCGGGTTTGCTAGTTATTATTATTAACAACTAGCTTTTGCCCGCGGCTTCGCCCGCATGGATGTCGGAAAATATCCCACGAGAACAAAAATCCTTCCTTATTTCTTGTCTACCTTATAAAGGGAACCTTTTTTTTTTTTTTTTTTTTTTGAGGGTGGGAAATCATCAAATAACTTCTCCCGCTCTGGGTGGAGCGGGAGGGCGTGTCAGACTTTTACTGACTAAAACCCACCCGTGTTCCTTCAGTTGTCTATGCCAGGGCCGCGGTAACCCTTTCAGACAACCCGCGACCCCAGCGGCGTCGGCCCTATTGGGCCCCGTCACTTGCTGACATCTCTTTGAGGCGCGCGTGGAACACAACGCGCCGTCGACTCGGGCCTGGTCCTTACCGGACGGCGAGCTACCCGCTGCTCACCGTCCGCAGGCCCGCGCCTACGGTGGCCGGAAATCGCCCCGCGATTCCCGCCGCCCAGGGCGTCTCCTGCGGCGACTGAGGGCGTGAGGCTGCCTCTCCCTCACGCGTTCCGCCTCCTCCTTCGCGAGCATCACTGCTTCGCAGAAGGAGGTGACGGCCTCCCATGCACTCTCGCTCCGAACCATGGCCTGGACCAGGCTCGGACGCGAGAGATCGCCGCCGCCGATCGCCTCCGTGAGAACACGGCGGTGCTCTGCCCAAGCCGGGCAGACCTCCACTGTATGCTCCACCGTGTCCTCCGGGCGATCCACACAATGGAAACACCCGGGCGTTTCCTCCCGCCTTATTCGAAACAGGAACCTCCCGAAACAACCGTGTCCGGTGAGGACCTGCGTCAGGCGGAAGGTGAGGACGCCGTGGCGCCTCTCTAACCACTCCTCAAAGAGGGGACTTATCGCCGCTATTGTGGCGTGCCCAGCGCTGGGTTGCGACAGTCGCGCTCTCCATGCCGCCATGAGATCCCGCCGGAGCTCTGTCCGCTGTACCGTGATTTCTCGCGGCAGCGGAGTTACGCCCCGGCGTTTCGCCTCCTCGCGCCACTCCCACACGTGCGCGAGGACCTTTGCCTCCAGATCCCACGGCGGCAATCCGGCAAGGAGGCTCGCCGCCTCCCGGGAGACCGTGCGGTATCCCCGGACTAGCCGGATGGCCATGACCCTCTGGGACGCGTTCAACCTGCCGGCTGGTCCCAGCCTTAGGGAACGCGCCCACACCGGTGCTCCGTAAAGGGCCATGGACCGCACGACCCCCGCGTAGAGCCTCCGGCAGGAGGCGTTTGGACCCCCCAGATTGGGCAGGAGCCGCCTCAAGGCAGCCCCAGCCCGTGCCAGTCTGGGAGCCAAACGTCGGAAATGCTCCACGAAGTTCCACCGGCTGTCGAGGACGAGTCCCAGGTACTTCATCGTCGACCCGACTCCGATGTGAACCCCTCCCACCGTTATATCGGAACCCGACGGTGGCGCATTCCGAGGACCATGAAAACACATGGCCTCGGACTTGTGCAGGGCCACCTCGAGTCCCAACTGCCGGATCCTCTCCACGACTATCGCAACCCCGCGTGTCGCTAAGTCAGCCGCCTCCTGGTGCGACCTCCCCTGCGCCAGGACCAGCGTGTCGTCAGCGTAACATACTACGCTGACGCCGCTAGGGAGGTCGGCGCGCAGCACCCAGTCGTAACCGATGTCCCACAGATGCGGCCCCAGGACCGATCCCTGCGGGACACCGCACGACATCTCTCGCCGGTTCCACTCTCCCTGGTGACCGGGGTATATGACGGCCCTGTCCGTCAGATAGGCCTCGACCACTCGACAGAGGTAGGTCGGCATCCGGTGATACCGGAATGCCTCCCTGATGCAACTCCAGGGCAGGGTATTAAAGGCGTTGGCGATGTCTAGGGACACCGCCAAGACGACCCCACCCCGGGCCACTGCATCCCCCGTCGTGAGGGCTCGCACGCGCATGATGGCATCCACCGTAGAGCGCCCCTTGCGGAAACCAAACTGGCTCTCCGCCAAATCCGGCCCCTCCTGCACCAGCCACCCGACGAGGCGGTCTGCAATTACTCTTTCAAAGAGCTTGCCCACCTCGTCGAGCAGCACGATGGGCCGGTAAGCGGACGGAGAGTCCGCAGGGCGCCCCGGCTTCTTAATGAGGACCAGTTTCCCCGTCTTCCAGCGAAGTGGAAACTGGCCCCTCTCCAAGCATGCGCTTAGGAGCCCCCCTAGTCGAGGCCCGAGAGCCCCAAAGGCCAGAACCCAGGCTCTTCCAGGTAAGCCGTCGGGTCCTGGGGCGGTATTTTTGGCACTGAGCCTGCGTACCGCCGCTCTCAACTCTACCTCGGTCACTTCGGGAGTATCATCGTCGTCGTCGGTCTCTTGGTCCGCAGCGGGCACCGCATGAGGCGGAGCCATAGGCGGGGGAGTATGTTCCCCTCGCGAAGGGAACAGAGCGCTCACCACGTCCTCCACGAGCTCGGGCCGGAGACTCTGCGTCAGCGGGGGCGCCCATGGGCGGAGTTTCTCCCGCACCAACTTGTAGGGGCGCCCCCATGGGTCTCTGTTCAGAGTCTCCAGTGACTCCTCGCGGCCCAGATCCCTGGACCGCAAGATCTCCGCTCGGAGGGCGGTCTTCGCCGCTCTGTACCCCTCGTACAGCTCCGCCTGAATGGCTTCCGTATCCGGAGGGCGGATACGGAGCCTGCGGTGCCTGGTGTACAGGCGTCGCGCGGCGACGCACGCCTCGCGCAGTGCCGTCAGCTCCGGCGACCACCAATACACCTGGCGAAAGGCGCGACTGGGCTGGACCCGGGGCATTGCCACGTCGCACACTTCGGACATGGCCTCCCGGAACCACTCCGCCTCGTCGTTGATGTCGGCAGGCCTGTCCGGTGGTGACACCCAGGCCTGCACGATCGAGGCTTCCAGGAGGAGCTCCCGGTCCAGCTTCTTCAGCGCCCACCGCGGACCACTCGGGGCCTGTCGGACCGGCGCGCTCGAGGTATGGGCGGAGACGTCAAACCGGATGTACCGGTGATCGGAATAGGTCTCCACCCCCTCCATGACGCGCCAGTCAACCACGTGCGGCAGCAGAGCGGGGCTGGCGAACGAGATGTCCACCACCGACTCGCCCCGCATCCGCACACACGTGGGGACAGAACCCCGGTTTAGGACGACCAGGCCTGTCTCCAGAGCCCAGTCCTCCACCATCCTGCCCCGTGTGTCCGTACACCGGGAACCCCAAGCCACATTCTTGGCGTTGAAGTCCCCGAGGACAAGCACGGGAAGGGAACCATACCCGACGACGACGGTTTTCAACTCCGCAAGGGAGTTGTGGAACTCGGCGAGAGTTCGGCTCGGGGAGAAGTATGTCCCCACCACGACAATCCCCCCGAACCGTGCTGCGACGCAACCCTGTCCCTTCTTGACGGCTTCAAGGGACAGGGTACCGGCGGCTGCCGACGAAATGAGGGTCACTGAGCCGCTCAGGTCCTCCACCCAGTAATCACTGGGCGGGACAAAGTACGGCTCAGCGACCACGGCGATGTTAATCGACCACTGCGCCATGCTCTGGATCAACAGATCCTGAGCGGCGGCGCAGTGGTTGATGTTCGCCTGGAGGAGGCGCAATGGGGCCACTACTGGCATTCCATTGCAGCCCCCTCCTGAGCCCCCTGTGAGGGCTCCGCCGCAGTGGGTACGGCGGTGACGGCAGTGGGGGCGGCAGCGACGGCGCCTGTGGCGACGGCTGCGGCGGTGACGGCGGTAGAGGGGGCGGAGGGCTTGCCCTTGCCCCGGGCTTTCGCGGGTGGACCACAGCCCTTGCTTCCAGCCCGGTGATCGGCCGGCTTGCCAGCTGCCGCACATAGGTAGCAGTGCGGCGTGGCATTGCACGAGCCGGCCTTGTGACCGGGCTGACCACAGCGGAAGCAGTTACTGCTGCGGTCCACCTCCGAGGTGCATTTCGCTCCCACGTGGTTGCCCACTTGGCAACGGAAGCACCTCAGAGGTCTGGGTTCCAGCAGTTTCACCCGCGTGGAATCCCAGCCCACCTGAAATCTAGGGCCCTCCCCAACGATTTTGTTGGCCGCCGATACGGGGCAGCTCACCGTGACGGCTCGCAACCCCGTGGAGTCTGGACGGATGGTGCCTACCTTCACCTGCTCGATAGCGCACCCCCCCATCTTGACCACGGCGGCCACAACTTCCCCCTCTGTGACGGAGTCGTCCAGACCCAGGATGCGCATGTCAGCACACTTGGCGGGTCTGGACACCCGGGCTTCGTCCGCATTTAAGGACGCCCTGAGCTTTTCAGCCAGAGCGTCAGCGGTCGGGCCACTGGCCGCACCGGGAATCTCGAGCATACGAGCCCCGGTCGCCGTGACCCTAACTCGCAAGCCCTTCGTGACCCCGACCTCCTCCAGGTTCACCGCCGCCCGCGCCTTGGTGAGCACGTCGCGGTAGGACACGCCCCTCTTCTCCGCTTCCGGCTGTAGTGTGATCACTACAGCTGCGGACTTTGGGGCGCGCAACCTCGCCGCGACGCTCCTCTCCTTGCGCCGACGCCGCCTCTCCTTCCGCTTGGCCGCCCTTGCCGCCTTGCCCTCCTTCTTCTTCTCCCCGGCTACCTGCCATTCGGCGTCAGCCGGAGGAGATTTAGAAGGCGGGGGCGGCCGCGTCGTCGTCGCCGCCGCCACAGCCGGGGCCTTCTCCGGCGCCTTTGCAGGCGCCTTCGCAGGCGCCTTTGCAGGAGCGGCCCCGCCCTTCGCCTGCCCCGCCGACCCAGGTTTGGGCGTGGCGGCTGTGGCGGCGGCGTACGATGCCGCCTTTGGCTGGCCCGAGGCCTGCCGGCTCGCCGCCAGCGGGGGCCGGAGGACAATGCCCTCCAGGACAGAGAACCGGCTGTTGAACGCAGCCAGTTCCTTCCGCACCAGGGTCAGAAGTCTGTCCTCTGCGGGCCCAAGCCCGCTCTGCCCCTGCTGCGCCCCCTCCTGCGGCGCCTTCTGAGGGCCGGCATCGGCATCGCGGAGCCTGGCCAGGTCCGCTCGGAGCTCCTCGTTCTCCTTTCGGAGAAGCTCCATGGCGGCTGTCAAGCGGGCGACCTCCGCCCGCATTTCTGACATGCCGTCCGACGGAGGCCCTTGAAGTAGGGCCTCCGCTGCCGCCATAATGGAGGCCTTGGCTGCGGGTATGGCCTTGTCCTTAGAAGATTGCTTCTTCTTTAAGGCCACATCCCTCACTGCAGCAGCCACGACCTCCGCGAACTTGGCCCGCTCCGCCTTGGAGCCACCAGCGGCGTCCGACTCATCGCCAGACGCCTCCAGAGTGCTCCCCTCGGCCGAGCCGACGGAGTCATCCTCCTCGGTTGCCCGGCTCTTACTCTTGGACTTTTTGTGGCTCCAGCCTAGAACCCGGCGAGCTTTTTTGGCGGAGCCCTTCCCGCCGTCCGAGGAAGACGACCCCTGGCCATCCCCCGGCTTCTCCTCCACGTTCCGCTTCAGGAAAGCATTCCTACCAGCGGAACCCACCACTACGCCCTCCGGGCTCTTGAAAGAGCCCTTCGCGGCCTTCGCCCCCGATGCGGCGTCGGACTCCGACCCCGCATCACTCCTCGCCTTCTCCTCTTCTCGTCTTGGGTTTTTTATAGATTCTTCCATGTTGTTCCCACGAGTATGAACTTTGTGTACTGGCTCAAAACAAAGTGGTTCGCACTAGCGATTAATTTAGCTACCCATTAATCAAGCTACCAACCTCCCTCACGGTGCGCCGCCGCTTGGAGGTTTGGGGTAATTTTTTATAGAGGTTTTCTTCCTCGCGGTCCGGGCGGTTAAGCCAAGACCCTCGACCCCCGTCAAAAGTCAGAGACATGACCTTGAACGATCTTCGGGGCTACGAGACTAACGGTGGCAGAAGGAAATGACGAAATGAAAATGGAAATGATGATGGGAGTGATGATGGTGGATGATGGGATGGGAATGATGATGTGGTGAATGATGAATGGTGTATGGTGGCGGGGATGATGATGATTGATGGTGGATGATGGGATAGGAATGATGATGTGGTGAATGATGAATGGTGTATGGTGGCGGGGATGATGATGATTGATGGTGGATGAATGGCTTCCTTCTGCCTGCCCGGCGGCAGGGTTAGTGCACACCGAGCCCGTTCTTACTCCGCCGCTGTGCGTCTCTGCTTAGAGCAGAGGGACACACGTTGGAGCGTTCCTCCGACAGGATATTGGCATACGGGCAACGAAACCCCTTAGGCACTTGTGCCTAAGGGGAATCATTGCCCGCACCCCAGGGTGCACCGTCCCGAAGACTGGCCTTCCCCACGGACGTATCCGAAGGGAATTCCAGCCCACGGGCACTCGGGGAGGTTTCCTGTCTCCGAACCTCTGTGCAAAATTTCAACTCTAGAAGTCCAAGGTGTTTGGGCTGGGCGTTGATGAGTCAGTCAGTCAGGACTTTTCTTTTTATCCACCCACGCGACAGTAGCCTTCCGCAAAAATAATTATTACAGTCCAACTAGTAGTTCCAGAGATTAGCGCGTTCAAACAAAAAAAAAAAGTGTGTGTCAGCTCCGATGCACGACTGGAGTTTACTTCTTTTTTTGTGCTGTTTAGAGTTTCCCACTTTCTATTTTTCGGTCATTTCTGTAGGGCTGGGTTTCTTCAATGAATCAGTGTACAAATAGCAACTTTAAGGGTGTGAAGGTACTCCGCCCTCTCCCTCTTACCCCTCCTCATCTCACTCTAACCCTCCTCTCACCCCTCTCCCCTTCCCTCCCCTCCCACCCTCCCCTATCATCTCCCTCACCACCCCCTCACCCTCCTCAACCCCTCTACCTCTCACCCCTCACCACATCGCCTTCCCGCTAACCTCCCCCTCCCCCTCTCACCACTCTCACACTCCCTTCACCGCTTTCCCCTTCCCCTCTACCATCACCAACTCCTCGCCTTCCCCTCTTTCCTTCTCCACACCCTCACCCCTCACTACATCCACATGACTCTCTCCCCCTCTCCATCATACTTTCCCTCTCCCTCTTCACCACCCCTCACCACCCCTCCCCACCCTCACCCTCTCACCATACCCTCCCCTGCCACCTTTTCCTCCTCACCACCTCCTCCCCTTACCAATTTACCTCCTCAACACCGCCTCCCCTTAACCCTTTCCCTCCTCAACAACCCCTCCCATTCCCCCCTCCCCTTTACCCTTCTCTCTGGGGGAAAAACTATTAATGACAAACTTTATTACTTGCTTAGGCAAGTGCCAAGTTTCAAGTTATTAACCAAATGAAGATTTTTCATTTAAACTATATTCCCTGTTTTCACCCCCACAGGGATGGAATTAAAAAAGATCGTTTGGGATATTTCACCGAAAGATTATACACCTATTTTCGAGTTAATCAAGCCCCGCAGTAAAACCTGCCCTGTAAAATTGACTACCCCTTTTCACTCCTTTCGGGGTAGATTTTCGAAAAACCCTGTGCCAAGTTATTCTTAATTTTTGGTCTCAAGTAAAAATACTGAGTTTCGAGTTAATCGGAACGCGCGTTAAAATTCCTCCATACAAACTTTGACACCCACCTAATCCCTCCGGATTTTTCCTAAACAACCCCCTTGTTTAGGAAAAATAAAAATGTCAAACTTTATAATTTACTTAGTTAAATATTCATGCCAAGTTTCAAGTATATTAACTTAAGGAATAAGATTTTTCATACAAACTTCCATTCCCTATTTGTCCCCTTTAGGGATGGAATTTCCAAAAATCCTTCCTTAGTGGATGCCTACACTGTATAAGGTACCTACGTGCAAAATTTCAAGTCTCTAGGTCCAGCGGTTTGGGCTGTGCGTTGATATATCAGTCAGTCAATCAGTCAGTCAGGACTTTGAATTTTATATATTATATATATATATATATAGATTACCGAAAGTCGAGGTAAAAATAAGAAATTAATCACATTCACCGGTGATTATTAATAATGTAACCTTAGCACCGATAAACGTAATAATTTTCAAAGTTTATTTAGTAAGTACTAGCTTCTGCCGGCGACTTAGTCCGCGTGAAATGTATTGTTCCCCCGAGCTACCCCACCCGCCCGTCGCATTGCATCGCCTGCCTGCGCTATTACTTTGTTTTTGCTTAGCGTTCTTTCTGACTTTTTTTTATTTTTGCTCAGCTCCTAAGGGTTTTAGCGTGATGTTAAATAACCTATTTATTTATTCAAATTAAATGCTGTAGGTAATTAATGGCAACATTGTTCAAAATTAAATACTTGCGATGAATAACGTATTTATTTGGATAAGGATTAATAGGTACCATATTTATGAAAACACCTTCGCAAATAATGCATTATTTTATAACAAATTTGATGTAAGTACCATTAAAAAAGTTATAGTGAACCAACCTTAAAAGATAGACATTATGCCATCGCGGACTTTTTTTTAGAACTTTTTAAGAGGAACAATTCCGTCATACATGATTGTTGCGTAACTTTAACCGTTTACGCAGCGCACGCAACAGAAGATCTCAAAAGGAATAAGTTTTCCCCGTTTTTGCAACTGTTTTCATTGATGCTCCGCTCCTTATGATCGTAGCGTGATGTTATATAGCCTATAACCTTTCCCGATAAATGGGCTATCCAACACTAAAATAATTTTTCAATTCGAACCAGTAGTTCCTGAGATTAGCGCGTTCAACCAAACAAACAAACTCTTCTGCTTTATAATATCTTCTGTTAAATACCTATTGAACAAAGAAATAGAAAAGATTTTAATTTTTAAATGTAGATTTTTCGGAGTGTATGATTTTACTTATAATTTTTATTTTATCTGTTCTGAGCAAAACCAAAGAATAAACGATTTTGCATGTAAGTTTCTTTTAGTTATGTATTTGTAAGTACTGTGGTATTATAAATAACCTACTGGTTAAATAACTTCGAGTCATAAGTTATTTTATTACTTTTACCGACGAGAGCAGTGAATTATTAATAACAACTGCTAAAAGTAATGAATTTCAATTTTATATTCACATTTACCAAATCATGAGGTAACTATTAATAATGATGGACAATTATTAATAATTTTAAATTAACCACACTTACCATAATATAAATACATATAATTATAAGCATTGTTTCAAGAATAATGCAAAGTATTTAAAACCTTATTGCGCTGGATAAATCTTAATGCAAAATAAATGTTCGCATCGAGACCGAGAATCTGGAATAGCTAAAATTGTAAATAAAGTCAGTGAACTTAATTTATAATTGTAAATAAAGTCGCGAGCCACAACTGGTACTCGGAATCTGGTATCGGTGCCACTCGCATGCACCGAATAAAATCACCGGCACCGGTTGCACAATAATACGAAGCATCCAATCTATTCTGTTCTTTTAGTTCCGTTATCGATGCGTTTAATAAACATCATCGTTGTTTAGGAAACAAAACTGGTTTAAGAATCACTGCCCGCCTATACAATAACAATAAATAAAAGCATAACAATTACGTAACACGAATTCCCTCGTGTACTCTATCGTAGCGTAGGTTCAAACGTAGGATTTCGCCCGCAGCCACACAGATGCAGCAACGGCAACGATCGCATCTGATAAGCCGATACAAGCCACATAAACTTCGTCTAATTAAATTGTACTGCGGCCATCAGCCGCTAGTCCGCTACTAGCACAGCCCACAGCAGATTAACATCTCCATTGTTTAATGGTAAATTAAGTTTGACCGTCTATCTCTACGTTTGCTATTCGAGCTTCGAGTTTTAATCTTATCGACGACGTCGAGCCTTTTGTTTGCAGTGACTGATATTTTAGTGTTAACGCTAAAAGCAACATTGTGGCAGACTCGTTACTTACCGCGCAATTAGATGTATCTAGTATTTCAACTTCTGAAACGGCACCGTCGAAAGCCACTCGGTGCTGATAAAGGAAATCTGAAACAAGAAAGTACGGTATAGAACTGTGCGTAACGATCGCTTTTGTGCTGATATTGTTGTCGTCATTCGATAAAGACAGCATTTACTATGACATCGAGTACTGAAAGCGGTTTCCTTAACATTTTAATTCACGTCCTGAGAAAGACGGCGCCCAGCTGACGCAAACACGTCATATTTAAGGTCGGAAGGAAGCAGACATTTTAATTTAAATACATAATACATTTCACTACTGTAATAAGTGACAGATTGAAGTCTTTGTAAATTATCCAAGAATTGACGTCACTTAAATGTCAACTCGATAGTTTATTGAATTTACCAATATCATAATAATATTATAAGCGTTCATCATGATCAAAAAGAGATAAAAACTTTTTATGATGATATTAACGATTCATCGAATGAACTTTACTAACCTCCTGTCGAGCTATATTCTCCGATGTACCGCTTTGTTAGATAACGCACGACCACCGCTGCAACAAAAAGAGAACCAAATGAATAACATTGTAAGAAGCACGCCTTCATCGAAGACATATTGTAAATAGGCGAACAATTAAGAGGTCATCACTCCCAACTTTCTAGAAGCGAATGGATCAAACACTGATTAGTCCTTTCACTCCTGGAATTTCCATCAAAAGGTTGTACACAATACAAACAGTTATCAACAACAATGACAAGGCAAGTTGCGTGAATAGAGGCGGTCGTAAGCTACCGACGAAATGAAGTGTGGAGAATCCTGCAGCCCATCAAAAGGAACTAGTGGCGCTATTCAACAAGCTGATTGCTTGTCCGGCGCGACCGCCTCGGACGTGAGATTACGTTCGTACTTCACCCTTTGAAGTGTAATCGTTATAGCAGTTTCTATCATTTGGATGATGAAAACGAGTAATTTGAATTCTGAACACGTAACTTAAGTTGCCAAGCAGAAATGCACAAAACATGACATATTACCTAACCTAGTGCTCATTTTGTAGTGGTCGTTAAATATGTAACTAGTCACTGTTTATGCTAAGTTTCATGGTCGGGCACTAATTAGGTACTAATGCACTCATATCTTCATAGTAAATGCGACTTTAATGATTCTCGTTGGAATACAATACGAAAATGCAAACATACAGTGAACGTACTAGTAATATACTTATGTTTTTAAGATTTAGCCACAAAGTGAACAACAAGTAAAATTATTTTTATGATAACCACCCCAATATCACGTTAAGAAAATTTAACTAAACTTAAACACAACACAAAAGCCATACCTACTTAATTCTAGATAGACATCTGTTTTCGTAACAACTGCTAATTAACATTCCATTACAAGAATCGTTTACAACATCACCGTACGGATAATACTTCCGAATGAATTATCGCTGTTACTATTTGTGTCAGAATCTTGACCCACGGCAGTTACACAAGAGTCCACAATGCTTTTATGCAACTGCAGCACGTTGTCGCATGACAATGGACTTGGAATGCATTCCGTACGCATTCTGGCGCAGACGGTTAAGGCTAGGATAGGAAATCTATTACCTTACAATACTGTGCCATTCCCGGCATGACGACGTAACTATAAGGAAACGATTGTGCTCTCTTACTTTAAAAGGAAAGCAGTCCTCTCTGATTCAATTAATTTTCGATTTTCATGGAATTCTTTAGAAATCTTCATGAGTCTTGGCGAACTGGTAGGTAGTTCAGAATTTCTTTTAAAAGTACTTAACCAGTTCAAGGAAACCATCGAAGTTTAACAAAAGGAAACAAAATCCACGGGTTCATAATAAAGTTACAATCACACAGCGTCCCTGTATGATGACATTAATAATAATTGAGAAAGAAGATCGATATCTCCGATATTTGATTGACGACCGGCAGCCGATAAAACATCGTCACGTCAATAAAGCAGCGTGCAATAAAACCTTTTCAAGCGTTAATAAAAATTACAACACACCACAGTATATCGTAGTTTATGAAACACGATCGAAATTCCTCACTCTCATTTTTCCTTTCGATTTTTTCCTCGTGTGCATTGAGTATTAAATGCATTACTTTCTCTGCGATCCGATTACGTACATAATCGTCGAGTGATAAAGTTTCATCGATCCACTTTTAACTGAAATATGCGGAATTCAATTAAAATGCAGTTTTATGTTTTATTATCTACCTATATTATTTTTATGTTAGACTAGAGGAACTCTTGGCATTTTACCAGAGCAATTTACGCTCTTCTGGATTTTACGACATTCCTAATACAGGCAGTTAATAGGACTGCCAGCAATTTTGTGCAGCTTGGGAGTTGGGTGAAAAATCATCTACTTTAAATATCTCCCTACTTTAACCTCTCTGCTCTACTAAGAATGTTACCTATAGGTATTTTTTTTAAGTTCCTCAATTATCAGACCTAATTTAATTGAAATAATTGGTGCTGCAGTAAGTGTCAAGTTTCCTTATTACTGTCGAGCCATCCTTATTTAGACAAACATATGTTTCGCTTTTTACGGTCCAAACAAAATCCACAACAAACAAATTCATCAAAAAATTTTTAATAAAAAGCACTGCTGTCCATTATAATGACAGCACGTACAACACCAAAAAATAGTAACTCACAAAGTGAATATACATAATTTCGAAACGATTTACCATCAATTTACTTGTAATAAATTAACTTCGATTATTGTGGAGGATCAAAAAATGATTAACGAATCATCTCTGACGAGGTTCCAATAAAAATAAATATCAAATTATAATCATCGACGCATATAAGACAAATTACTGTGATCAAACAACACGGCACCACGTGGGTTGATAGATCGACCGTTATCTTCAAGAACAATGGATGTAGCTATCGACAGGAATCTTTAGGGTAATTAATAGATTACTGAACACGTCCATCTTGTGTCGAACTGACCATCATGGACTCCAATGGCAACTATTATTTCTTTGACTTGGTTTCTTTTGATACCGGTCTAACATAATAGTGGGCAGTCATGACAACAATTGTGACATCAATGCCAGATATTGTGGTGCAACTGGAGGAGTTTAGAAGGTCTATGTCTAGAAGTTTGACTGATTGGGCTACTCTAGGCTGAGTTGACTAATTGATTGATATCATCAATTACAAAAAAAGTATTAAGTCCTTCGGACCAGAAAGGTACAATAGCGATTAGGTGATATAAAAGCTGAATCTGTCCCAAACTATATACCTACAGAAACTATGTCTACTTCTAAGGAATCTTGCACGTCGTATTTTTCTTATTTCTCTTTATTAATCTTCTGGTAACTTCCCATTTGAATATGCGTGTACCTTTCTTATCAACTTTCCATTAGCAAAAAAACTTCAGTCTTTAAAACTTTCCTGTCTGCCTTCGGTATTTTATGTCACTTATGTTATCTCTGTGAATATATTCAGGTATTCATTGCCTACAATTTTTCATAAATTGTGAAATAGTCCTATTGTCACATTAGCTGAATTTAAAAGGCTATGTTCAAATCTGCTTGTGATGTTTCACCATCGTTATGATCCTAATCCTTTACCAACTAAAAGCTCTTATTAAATAAACACATGTCTTCAAACTCATGCCAGACAAATTATGTAGAAACTCAATCATATAGACACATTACAAGTGAATATGTCAGAATCCGCGAGGTAAGGATGTCGACGATGCTTCAATACCTCCTCGCTGCACTCATTCATCATGCCGTGAGAAGGTCGTCGCACGGACCGCTGCGACCGCGCCGCCCGAGCCTACACATTCGACCAGACCATTAAAGCTCGTACCACAATCAATGTGGTTGTTAACATCCCATTTTGGCACCTTCGCGACACTCCCGGCAAAAAATACATACACGCAGGCTCTTTATAAAAGCAATCTTTCATAGCATCAAAAAATTGTGGCTCCTTTCCAAATTAAAGTTCGTTGCTCTCCGAACACAATTCATTTCAGACAAAAAAAAAAACAGGCGCACGTTGACATGTAGCTCTCCGCGGTGGAAGCGTTAATTGAAATATTTTATTGCCTCAACATAATTAATATTTTTTAGTGTTTCAATTTTAACAGCCGGATAACCACAGGGTGCAAAGATACTTATCATTACGAAGTATTAACGTGACCCAGATAGTCTGGAACTATATTAAGTGCAGGGCACCACCGCCACTTCGCGGTAACGGAATTCACTTTAATGCGAAAATAAATGGCCTCATGAAGAATGAGTTTCGTGAATAATGTTAGTACTAAAAGGTTTAATGAGTAGATAATGCTCCCGAGGGCCTTTAACGACGACGTGAACGGCGTATCCGTGACAGACAAGCGCCACTCCCACGAGGCCGTCCGTGGACAGGATCTACATTGAAACAATTTCGCATGTCGGGCCGGCTCGCTCCCGTCTGTAATGAATTGCAAACGCATGCGTCTCGGAGCGCTCGCAGCCGGTCCGTCAGCCGTCCGCCGGTCGACAATTAGGGCGGTGCAATTACAACCAGTCGCGGCGACTCGGCCGGTGGGTCAGCGGCGCGATTTCCCGACAACTGCGACGCCTGGCGCCACCAGACGACGTTGTGTAACTCTTAAACGACCGATCAACCATTAACGCTGCCGTCGAGGTCGTTGCTCTACACATGTATATCACACGCCAATACCCATGTTTGTAAAGTTAAATTAATCAGCCATGATCGTGAATCACCGACAAATTGAGTAAAGCCATGTTACAGACTTTACAAACGTTCTGAATAAGACAAGTGTATAAGTAGGTACTCTATTTTACCTCGATTATTTTCAGAGCTTTTTTTTTTGTAAAACTTCAATAAAATATCCATCTGAGAAGATAACTTTTAGTGAAGTTAATAACAATTTGAAAGACTTGTAGTTTTAGGACATTTTTGTCTCCCATAAGTAGTAATTGAGCATCCTAGCAAGTAATCTAGCACATCGGTATGTAGCTGCATGGAAGAAGAAAATCAATAAGCCATTTTTAGGGTTACCAAAAGGAAAAACGGAACCCTTATATAATCACTCGTGTCTCTGTCTGTCTGTCACAGCCAATTTGCTCAAAATGTAATGGTACCTACACACGGCTACACATCAAGCTATTTTTTTGTCAGTTTACACTGACCTCTCACTGTAAGGAAATCCTATACAATGCGAGATCAGCTTATACTGAAGAAATGTATAGCTTGATCTGTAGCCGTGCGTAAAAATGAATTTCTGTGACCCAAACACGAACGTGTAACGTGAATTTTGACTATGGAAGTACTTACTTTTGACCAAAATTTTTAAAAAGGCTTTGCAAACTGCAACAAATCTACTTGCCTAAAGAAATAAAAGAGGCTAAAGAATTAGATTTGATGCTACATATATTAAAACTAAAAGATAAAAAATACAGACCGAATAGAAAAACACACTATTACACTAAGAGGTTCCTTAGAGTATAAGAGGTCCCTTAGAGTGTAAGAGGTCCCTTAGTATATAAGAGGTCCCTTAGTGTATAAGAGGTCTCCTAGAGGGTTTAAGAGGTCTCCTAGAGGATCCGAATTAATGATGCGACTATAAAACAACCACAAACAAAAAAAAAAGGCGTCACATATCAATTGAAGCGGCTTACCCAGACCTACTGTGAGGGTCTCAAATAGATTTTTTTATAATTTCAAAATAAATTGTTTTAAAGTTAATTAAGATATTAGATGAAAATTGACCATTATAATAATGCTTAATATAATAGGCTCAGTAGTTTCGGAGAAAGTGGGGGGCTTATCTCCGAAACTACTGAGTCTAAATTTTTGAGAATAAATTCAGAAAATAAGTAGTTCTATAATTATAGATTACAGAAAAATTTATAAGAAGTCTATGGTTTTAAAATAACATTGTTTATCTCTCAATATTGTGCGTACCTACCTACACACATTTTTGCAGTTGGAATGTACGAGAGAACATGTTTTTCAACTACAATGTTAGGTTTGTTCTTGGGATAAATTCATCCCTACTACGGAACCCTTCATTGTGCGTGATCCTTCATCCAACACGCACTTAGTCGATTTTTATAAGATTGGACAAACATTTTTAGCAAAAATTTGTACAAAAAACCTACGTGTTTAAGAGCGAGCGCGCACTGCGGTGCGTTTCCGGTAGTTCTGCCGCACTGGGCGGGGCCTACAGTAACAAAACGCATGACCGCAGTGCGCGCACTTCAAAGACATTCCATACTTCACAGATTATGCGGTAGAAAAACGCACCGCAATGCGCGCTCGCCCTAATTCCAGCAGGAATTGCTGCTGGAATAAAACAGACATTCATTTGTTTTGGTTTGTTACCGGTCAAATAAAGTTATATTGTAACTACTTACATATACTTGAAGAAAATGATTAAAGAGATACCGCTCTGCAGCAGAAGGACAGATAAGCATAATCCCGGAATAGCAAAATCCCAGATTAGCAGAAGGACAGATTTGCATAAAGGCAGAAGTACAGACCCACACAGAAAACAAAAATAAAATTTTAAAGGTACAATTCGTAAAATTTTATTTGAAAGTAACAATTCGTCTTTGTAACTTTAGCCAAACGTATCAAACATTCTATTGCAGAAATTTTGTCATTGAATAAACTCGTGATAACTTGATCAATTTGTTTATCCAAGTGTAGTAAGCTAAGAACGTTTTTGTAGTTTGCTATTGCCGGTTAACTTGAGATCTTGAAAGTATGCTTTTTTTTAACAGCTGAATAAACAGGAAGAGTGAAAGTTTCGCAGGTATAATTTTTTCTTTAAAACAGCTAAGAATGTCCTTTGTGATTTTGAGGATCCACTGCCTATTAAAATACTTTTGGAATTCGTTAAATTCTGGTTTTTCGGGACACGTTTCACATAATTATATAGCGAGATAGGCTTCCGGAATCAGGACTGGTGGCAATAGAGGTAAGTGTGTGCACAAGGTTATTATTTTGTGACCATCTTCAACTTGAGTTAATCCAATTTTTTGACGATGACAGTACATTATCTGCCTTTATGCAAATCTGTGCTTCTGCTAATCTGGAATTTTGCTATTCCGGGATTTTTCTTATCTGTCCTTCTGCTGCAGAGGGAGAGATACCTATTCATGTCGGGGTGGACCAATGTTGTCAAAATGTATTTATTTATTTAAACTTTTCGCACAAAAACAGTACAAAGGCGGACTTAATGCCTTAGGCATTCTCTACCAGTCAACCAAGGGTGGTGAAGAGATTGATGGCAGGTGCTCAGTAAGAGAGAAATAATTATAGAGAAGAAAAAAAAACGATATCTTAATTAATTATAAATAGACTACGAATTCAGTAATAAAATTCAGTAATAACTAGATTGAATTGAATCACTGATAAAATGGAGTCCATGAAATACAAAAAGATACTCAACAAATCCTTTATACTAACTAATTAATTAATAAAATCACAGTCAATTAGTTAATTTATGAAATCACAGGCATGCGAATTTGCGAAAGAATAAAAAGATTGTCGGAAAATGCACTGGAAAATTAGAAGCCAGTCGAACAATTTCAGGAAAAATTAACTTAAAACCGATAAGATTAATAGACCCTTTTATCAGATTCTCGAAATGTTGGTAATGTTGGATGTTTGCAGGGCGCTTAAATATCGTCAGATAGATTGTGGATTAAGTATCGAGCAAATAAAATCAAACGAGCCTGTTACAAGTACTCTAGATAAAACAATGCATTAGTCAAATATGCGTTGTTATCGTAATAAAACATTGACACACAGGAATGTCATTGAATAGTTTGTTGTGCATGATGAGCCCTCGTACCAATGGGCGATTTTTAATCGCGGCGATTTTTTATCGCGTTAATTGATTTTCAACGAGCTGGTTATCGCGTTAAGAGTTGAAAATCTAACAATGTATTTTTTGACGCGCTGAGGTGTACTCTGTTGAATTCTCAATGCTCGGCTCAACACAGAGTTGAAAATCAAGGGCGCGATAAGAAATCGCCGCGTTAAGGCGCTGCCCTGACCACGGCACCGTAAAACGTCCACTTTTTCGTCATACAGTTAGCCTATATACAAGCTCAAAAAAAACAGTTCATAGTCAAGTGTATAAAAAAGACTTAATTATACAAAGATATCTTATAGAAACAATCTAGCATCTTGAAAAAATATCGCAAAAAGGGATGAAAAAACTTTTTCGTCTCGAAATGCTCAATATTTTGAGCTACAACCACTAATGTTTTTGTAACTATAAAAAAGTAAATTTAGTCAACTAAAGAAGTACTACGTATGTAAAAATTTTTAACTTATTGATGTAAGTACCTATTTTTTTATTTTTTTTTATTAGTTAAATGAATAAGTACTTACTGCGAAATAATTTTCATATTGGCGGAGACGAGATTCAACTAAAATCAACCGCATCGCTATTTTCAACCGTATTTGTATATCATTACGATTTACTACCTAACCATGAAGATTTGCGTCTTACCGCACCTTAAAAAGTCGCCCGTGCGTACGTGGGCTAAGAGGCGGGCAATTAAATATGTGTAACTCTATCATAGCTTAGCATATCTGATACAATTTGCAATGTAAACTAGTAAGTAGGACTTAAGAATATAATTATTATAAACAATGTAGATACGGTGTCCTTCTTGTATAAAATGCTTTGTCTTAGAGATGTGTCTAGGTTTTTACTAGTAGGACAAATAAACATGGAATGCTACTTACCTTCATCTGTATAAAATCAGATTTACCTACTCATCACTATAGTCGCATTGTTTCAGATATAGGTACCTACAGGAAAATTATAAATACCTATCATTTATGAGAATGTTAATTAAATTAAAAATTATCCTTATGTTTAAAAGAAACTGTTAAAAACTTATATAAATAAAAATGACTTTTAAAAACATCGTTTTAAAATAACGCTATGAATATGGCTGTAATTTTCCTTTCCCGTTATACCTACGTTCCTCTGATGTAATAACCACACAAAAAACTGCTTTTGGCTGACTGAAATTACAGGGTCTGCACCTCAAATTCGCACTCAGTTGACTTTAATAACGTATCCCTTATTTTATTACTAAAGATAATAACAAATATTAACTGCATCAGATAAAGCTTTTCATTTCATAAAATGGACGTTCAAATTTTATGAATTGGACCCAAATTCGAAAAGCACTAAAATAATTAAAAGGTTTTTTTACCGTTTCCAATATTTTAAATTCATACTTCTTGGAACACTTGTATAGACTTACGAGCTTATATTTTCTCATTTTAATTTTGTTTCATAACCTTTAAAAAAAATTAAAATCAATAATATGTCATGTGCCTACATGCGATTTGAACTTTGCTACAAAATTTGTTGCTAAAAAACATAGTCATCATAAGTAACGGATGTGCATGCTCTACTAACCAGACTTGCCGCTCCGCGGGCTCCCTAGCACCACCACCCTTATACGATTCACAGTCATCTTCATTTGGGCAGAGTTAATTTTGTCACTTTTATTCCAAGAAAATTATTTTAACCGGACATGATGGCAGCGGTGTACAGCAACCACATCAGTTTATGATCACAGTTTATGTTTGTAACACGGTACTCGTCGATATCGCACCGCTCGATGTAAGTTATCGTAAATATGATCGAGAGATAGATTCCACAGAGTTGCTCAACGGTCGTAAGCTCGACCGAGTGCCGCGAAGTTTCCCGCGCGACTGCCGGCGTCTCTAGCCGGTGCTTGCATCAAAAGCGCGTGCGCAGCCTCCGTTCCAACTTCCAAGTTCCAACCTCCGAACTAGCAGAGTATGCGTACGTTGGAATTTGTACTACCTGATTTAATATTCATAACGTTGGACTGACGCCAATATTACCAATGTTTCGGATATCGGAGATGAAATTTAATAAATATTTTCAGAATTTTGGATGGTTGACCGGGAAAAATTTAAATGAAAACTTTGTTATTCCTATTTCTGAATAAGGAAAACTACAGGCAGAAAATCGATCAGCTCGATCCAGAATACGCACGTTTGCGACATGTCAAGGTGAGAGCGATGCAGACGTTTAGCGCAATAAATTCGTTCATGCTGAGACATAATTGGATCCGCCCCGCCCACGTCCAGCTACCCTGCTTCCTTTACGCCACATAGCTACTCTACTTTGAAAGTTAGAAATATAATTAAGAAATAATATTATTCAAATAAAATTCAGAAAGAATGTGGAGCAAGCAAAGCAAATCTTGATTAATGATTCTCACATCACTGGTCTAATGAGTTGATGATTTCCTTGTTTAGAGGACGGATACTTCAATGGCACGTTTTGATCTATGGTGTGGTGTGGGTGTGGTATTATTGTTTAAGCAGGCTATCTGCCAAAACAAGATCAAAATACCATTGGAAGGTGAAAACCATCCATTAAACTATTTTCATGATTTCTATACAACATAATTGTGTCAAAACAGCTGAATGTCCTGCATTTAGTACGTTTCCTAAAAGTATTTCATCCTATAACAGTTTTATCTTTGAATGACAAACAAATTGCCCATTAGGAAGTTTGTAAGTAGGTAGGTACCTAGGTTTTATTTCTTCGACATGGTACTAACAAGTGGACATCGATGCGCGAGGCTTTTCATTCTAACGCCAGGAGTTGCTACTAGAATAGTTCCTTATGTTAATAGACTTAATCCTACATACAAACATAAAAGTAAAACCCAATGAATTACTTGTCGGTCTTCATTAGCGATCTCACAATATATAAGTATACTTTCGAAAATAGAAGAAAATGAATTTGCATAGAAGTTAGATCGCTCCGTGGATTTCTCTACTCATTAAGGAAGGTTGTGACGTAGAAAAAAAGCGCAGCATGTCGACTTAACGCAAATTGATCGTTACCTGAGAACAACTTCCTCAAACATGCCACTTTACCGTATTTATGCAATCGGCTTAAAGCCGCTAATAGCCAACTCTTTAATTTAGATACTGAGATAGCATCATAAATACGCATTTAGCACCCGATCATCATATTAGGATATATGGAGTTTCATACTTAAAATAGCTAAGAAAGGAGCGCAAGATTAATGTTTAACGGATATTTTAAGGATCCAGATCATAGCAGAACATCATAAATCATTACTCCGGTATATCCAGATTACCACATTTGCATGAAAATTATTGCCTTTGTTAACATACTAAATACGTTTTGCAATAACAACAAATTGGTCGGTTGAACCGCAACAAAGCGGCGCGGACGCACAAGCGGATCATAATTTTGATTAATTTGTTACAACAGTATCGCCACGCTGCAACCCGCTACTCTTGTTATTATTTCCAATATTCAATTAAGCGCGTTCTAATTAAATTACTTATCAACTGCTTGGGTAACGATGTAAATAAGCATTTATTTATTTAGTCGTGAGCTGGACATTTCGCAAGGCGACTCGCGTGTCAAAACTAGTTTGTTAATGGGCCCAACAATGGCAACACTGTCTGTTCACACTTGCCTATTAAACAATTTATATCTCTACATGTTTTAACCTCCTTAGAGCGGTGTAGGTACGAAGTTACAAAACAATTACAAGGGATTCTTACTGGCGGCGATGAAAAATCGAACGCCATATTTCTCAGGATTGCTAAACCGCATCGAAAAGGGGGTTTAATTGACTTTAATGCGATATTATATAACACTTCATACTTAAGAACTCTTGTGTGAGTAGGTGTTCCATTCACACAGGTTCATAGTTCTAGTTAGTACCTATCATCAATCACTCCAGAGACCATTGTAACTAGAGTATTTCAATTTATAGAAGATTCATGAATGGTTACATAAAGTATAAACTTTGCGGCAGTTTATGGTGTTGCATTTGCAGATAAGAACGAAACAATGCGACATAACACTCTTAAAATGTTACCATCCCCACACAGATTAACAGTTAATAGGTAAACGCCAATTCAATAACATATAACTGAGGCACCGTGAAAGATAAGTAAAGGAAACAGGTACAAAAATAATTCATAATTTTCTTTTCATTCAAAAATTAGGTTAAAAGCAGGAACAAAGAAATATTGATAAACGATATTGATCACAATCTCAACAACCGAAAATGCGTCCGGACACCTTCGGGACCGTTACAAAGGTCCTTTGGTATGTATCACAAAGTTGATAATGCAAAGTTCACACGGCCAGACGGTGAGACGGCCCAACGGCCCAACGGCCATTAAATAAAACCCAATATGTACCAACAGCCTCAGATGGGGTCATCTGATTGGCACACAACACTTTGTATTTCGGCCCTCCTGAACCACTAATTAAAAAATATTGACTCTTCAAAATTGCCAAATCTTTCATCTTTGCGAACTTTTAATAGCACTGTTAATTGTGCAAATAATAGAAATAGAGCATGCTGATAAAAAGGAAATCTAAAGCAAATATTCGTACAATATAACCAGTGGACCTTCATTTTACAATCGTAACTCTTGAATCGAAATTAAGAAAAGCATGCGGTTATTTTTTAAACTCGACCTTCGTCGTACCATATAAATTTTTAAACTAATTACGTTTAAGTGTAGGATGATCATGATATATCGGCAGACTAACAACACTAAAATTACTGTCAACAGTCCTGCGGCCATGATCCCATAATTCACAACAGAAGGACCAAAAACTTGAAATATATTCGTTGGCTTTCGTTTTACAAAGATCCTCATAAAGCGTATAATCAAGACTGCGTGGCTTGCGTGAACGATCCAATTAATTTTATTAATAGTTTTTACATGGCGCCCAATACTCGTTGTCATATCATACCGAGCAGGAATAATAAAGACAAACATATCGATAAAGTCGAACATATCGCCCCCTGAGTTTTGAAACCGTCATTTTCTCGAGTTAACGACAGCTATCGACCGAATTCGCCAAAATTCACTCAATTTCGTTATCGACATAAGCAGTTATATAAACCGTTAATGTATGTAATGTAATGATATGGATGATTTTATTGTTATGTTCGTTTGTTTCTCGATAAAGACATTTAAAAGAGTTGGTCAAGTCGACACCTTGTAGCGCCGCCACGTGTTCGCTGTCCACAGTCCACACTTCGCGGATTTCACCGTCCAAGCTCCATAGTTATGTAATATTGTCAATATAATAATAAATATTAAAGAAACATGGGTTGCTCCACACATTATCGTACACAAAGAAATAAGTATGTCATTAATAAATAATCCGCTGTCTCGCGTCTAAGATAAAATTCCTACGCAATTCGCGAGAGTTACGAGAATAACGTTGTGTCGTTTAGAATACACAGAGTAATCAGTATGGTATTTTACGTGAGATTAAATCCTGCATTCCCGCGACTACAATGGAATTTTTCACTAATGACATCAATTATAACAAAGAGCACTGGAGCATTACTAAATCAATCCCCATGAAACATAACAGTTAGCCAGCGAACAAATATCTACAGAAGCTCAGAAGAGACCAATTAACAGTGCAGCTGTGCTATTTACGTCCAGTCGATCGTTTTAAAGGACGCAATGGTTCGTGAAGGTGCAACCGGGCGGTGATGTCCAGACAACGGAGAAAGCATGGAACACCATAATAAATGTTACTCGTAGCAATAAATAGCCGATCTAAATAAATGTACCAATAAAAAGCGAGCAATTGTTCGCGAAACATTTCAACAAAGAAGATTTCACGATTCATCGTTGAGCATGAATGGCGCAAACAAATTAATTTGGGCTATACTCCATCCAGCCAAAAAATATAATATAAATATTTATGTTATTGACTACATTTGCTTTTTATTTGTTTCTTTAATAAATTCGCTACTTCACCTCATTTGCAAATGTTGCATTGTTTGTTTAAAATAAGTTTATCAGAACTTCAGAACCAGCATTTTCAAAATTGTTTTATCGTATCCCTAGTTAAATGACCTACAGAGTTGAACGGACTAGCTTTACAAGCCATAAAATCGAGTAATTTGACAAGATTGACGCCAACCCGTCTGATCTGATTAACTACTCCGTACCAAAACAAGTATGTTCGTCTACCATCAAAATGATTATAGTGTTCAATTCAAGCCCGTTTATTACGTATAACGTAGACAGCAATTACTGTTGATTGAAATAGAGAACTGATACTATTAAATTCTACGAGATTTTTGCTATTTAATTAAATATTCTTTTTACAATCCTTGCGTGAAGACTCAGCTCATAAATTGCTTTTCCTGCCTTATTTTACATTTTATTAGAGTTAAGAAAGAAAGAATAGGCACATATCCTTTCAGAAGATAAGCATAAGTACCTACGTAGATACATACATAGGATTATACAACATTAGTTTTTGTTTATACTAAACCTCTTAAGGGGTCATTCTACTAATCATTTTGAACATTTTTTTCTATGGGACCAACCTTGAAATCGCGAAAAAAAATCAGATGTTCAGTACATTTTGATGTAGATAAATGTACTGAACAGCTGATTTTTATTTTTCGCGATTTTAGCTTTGGTCCCATAGTAAAAGTTGTTCATAATGATGAGTACAATGACCCGTTAAGAGGTTAAGTATAAACAAAAACTAATGTTGCATATGCTGATCTTCTGATATATCCTTAAGAGCTGTAAAACTTTGTCCAATATTATTTTAATTTTGAAATTGTAGTGCCTATTATGGAGGCCCTTCGCAACAATTCTCTTTTTGGTTTTCGGTTTCTTTTTGGAATTGACTGAGGGGCTATTTCAGGCAATGCCTTTTTTGGGGAGTCTTACCTTGAACAGGTTAATTGCGAGAACCAAGTTCAAACACAGGATAACGCATGCAGGTAAAAGTAGGTCAAAGGAGAGTTGTTACATGATTTGTGTGCAGTACCAACGAAACGGTAAGTACATTAAATGCGAAGAAACCTCGTCATCATATTTGGAACACAAATAATAAAAATAAACGAAGCCCGGACTTCAGTACGAGTTTTCTCCACATTGCAGACGACGGCAATTCATAAAGATAACATATTGAAATGCGATTAACAGTTAACGTAATGCCTTTTGACGATGTAAAAACTTACGAGTCTTTTCAATGATAAAACATTATTTACGCTTTAATAAATCCCGACGTCTTCAAACTCAGATAAATGGACTACGGAGAGGTTAATGTGAAATGGTTCTTTATAGGTGATACATTAACTTGGGGAAAAGGCTATCTTGTGCTGTATCTTGTTAGGTAAATAAATACCTTTAACCCGAAACCGTCACCGTGGGCACGGAACAGCCCGCAAACTGATGGCCCGTGGATATATTGTCATGCTCTTTAACAATTTCACTAGCCAATGAACCGTTTAGAGCTACGCTATAGAAGTCCCGGCGTAGGTACACGACAACAGCATTGTAACTGTTTATCTTAAGATGGACAGAACGTGATTGCATCCTTCCTTACAAGTCTATTAAAAGGGTATTACTTTTTACATGGCTCTTTAGACCCTTTACTGGTAACTATACCGTAACTGTTTTTCAAGCTATAGGTGGGTTATAGGCTTTTAATATCTCGTTTTGAAGAGACCATTGCGCTTTACATATTAGAGATGAAATGCATGATGGAGGTGTGCCTTGACCTGTCTGTCAAGGACGAACCTTGTTAATTTAAACCAAGACAGCAAACATTTATTTTGATGATCTCTTTACAACGGTGAAAACGTCCATATCGATGCTAGGGCTAGATTCCAGAACTCACCATGAATCTACTGAACTGCTACCGTCATCATCCTCTATACCTACTACGGTATTCCTTTCCTTCTATATAGGTATATAAATTCGATATAAATAACATAATCATCCTTCGATATAAATAACATAATCAGCTTATAACTTTCCCACTGCTAGGACACAGGCGTCCTCTCTGTGAGAGGGGAGTAGGCCGTAATCCAACAAGCAGGCCCAGTGCTGGTTGGTAGATGTCAAATGTCTTCGAATTTTTCCTTCATCGTTTTGAGAGCCTGCAATGCTGAAGAAATAATTTACACAAAGTAAAGCGCCTGTCAGGATTCGAACCTATAACGACCTACAACTCGTAAGTCACGGCCACTGGGCCACCACTGCTCTTCCGGAGATATGGACTTTATCATCGGTAAATTACTCTGATTAAAAAAAAAATGGATACACAAATATACAACAATTTGTTTTCAAACAACGATGTTTCGCAATACGAACCCAACGTAGATCTAACATTTTGATTCCTAGGTATTGAAATTATTAGTTTGATGGCAGCTTTCCTTAGAATATGTCCGTAACAATTTGTTGTGGATAAACAATAAGTCGTGAGGAGTCACTCCCTCCGCCTCCCTATAGCGGGATCCGCGACGAGTAGGTAGGTATCCAATTTATAACCTAACTGTGATCTTTACAATATTCGACATCGAGAATCCACTACTGCTGTGGATAACAAGTCAAAAAATAATTTTCCTGAAATCCCGAGAAAATTAGCGGTTCCCTACGTTTATATTCGCATGGTATATACCTATACCTACCTGGTCAAAATTTAGGGAACAGCTGATTTTATTTTCGCGATTTCGGGATTTTCGGGAAAGTTGTTCACAATGATAAGTACAATTACCCCTTAAGAGGTTGTGCGTTACACCTTGTAAAGCAAATTTATAAGCAATGTGATGTTGTAACCATTATATTGCAACAGTATTTAATCAGAAGTTTTAATTAATCAACGCCTTAATCCAATTACAACTATTGTGAGTCAAAGTCAAACATTGGTAACCTTGACACCACTAGTTGCGACAACCGTCCGTGAAACGAAACTAATGCAGGTACTGAAACAACCTTTGGTTTCCTAAGAAAGCGTAGTGACGGTAGTCATGAAAATGTCGAAGGTTGTTTAAGGACGACCATAATTTTGCGGCTTTCTTAGGAACCCCATTTTTTCTTAGAAACACGAATCTGCAACAGGTAGATATGTGTTTAGATAAAGAAATCAGTGACAACAAAGTGTATAAGTACAAACAAACAATATAAAGCAGGTGTAAGGCCTGAGGACGATCAGTACACGCTCACCTGCCGTGATTTATGCGCTAAGCCCGCCATTGTCCTGTCCCGCCCGGCTAGCGGAAACTTATGAACTATCTAACCTCAAATGTCTTATGAACGAAACACTACCACTCTACATGTGTACACAATTATTTATTTGTTATCTCTAATGGGGGCTACAGCAGTATTTGCTATTGCCGCTGGAAATATATCTATATAGGGCGATCAAAATACGGGATTTCAAACATCAACAATATTTCAGCTTTCATTCTTTACGGCTTTGATTCTTATAGGAGAAGGTCAGCCCAAAACGGGTACGCTAAGGGAAGATGATCAATAAAACAGTTCTAGAAAAGAAAATGAAACTTCTATTTTTACTTTCCATATATTTAATTAGTAAAGAATCCAAATTAAGAACAAACAAACATTTTCTTCATTATTAGAACAAAAACAAACAAAAAAAAATCCAATCGCCTTACCCGTTTTAGGCCCCAAAAACGGGTAAGGCGATTGGGCAAAATGGGTATGGCTTAAAAATTGAGATCGATCCATTTTACAGTTAAATTTGGTTAGCTAGTTTATACATTATACTATTAAGCCATCATTTTTATTGCAGTCTTCATTATAAATCTTTTAGGTTTTCTTGGATCATCATAAAGCTACTGACAGACGTGCTCATTACTAGCACGAAAGCATGCTTTTATTGAGCAAGTGCTTATTAGTAGCATGTGTGACTAGTAATGATCATGCTTATTTCTAGTATGTTTTCGAGTAAGCGTGCTTATAGGCATGCTTTTTATGAGCACGTGTGTCAGTACCTTAAACCAACTTTAACGTCTCAGTTACTAAATATAAAGTTAAGGTTATTCCTGTCAGACGTCACAGTAATAGAAACCTCTACCAGACTATGTTGTGCACGCCTCGTCAGCCTAATGTGAAAATTTTCACATATATTCTAGTCCTTTAAAGGCGGGTATGAGTATAACTACCCGATTTACCCCTACCCATTTTGCCCAAGAGCACGTTTTAATTTTTACACCTTATTAACCTTAAAATGAAAACACTGGTAGCCCCACGTATTTGAAGATAAAGTAGCATATTACTTGCAAATGATAGCGTAAAACTTTTGAGAACTTAACATACACTATTTTTGAGTAAACACAACTATTCCAGACCAAAATGTTTTAATGGAAATAGCAAAAAAATATTTTTTTATCTTACCTCGAAAGCGCTTGCACCGCTGTAGTGAGCCGTCTGTATGTGATTGGTTGATGCTCGGGGCACCACAATGCACTCACACATTTGCAATTTTACTTAAGGCGCGCAAATTTAAAAGCCTACCCGCTTTGGGCGAGGTACCTACCCGTTTTAGGCTCACCTCCCCTAACAAAAAAAAAACATCACAAACCAAAACAGTAGGTAATCGTTTTGATAAGTTAACGAACCTATGTAAGAGCTTATATTCCTACCCAGTATTTCTAAGTAGGTGACCGTGGTACCTTGTACCTACCAACCTACCTATACACGCCTGTTTCTATAGTGCAGTAAAAAGCCTGATCTTGGCTGTGATCACATAGCAGTAACTTAAAGATATAATCCTTTAGCTCACGTAATAATAACTGATCGCTCAATTTATTTACTCAAAGCTGGCTCTATGGTTAGGACTTACAGATACCTACACGTCATCATGATTAACAGTTTGTTAATCTGCAGCCGTAAACTGCAGCCGTCGACCTGCCGGTCACGGCTGCAGTTGCCTCCGTTGCGCGTGCCGCTCGTGTAATTCATGAGCACTAAGATGACTTCCAAGGAAGCCTACTGCGATAGAGTAGATAAACTGTCCTTTCGTTTGAAAATGGCAGTCTTACCAAATATTCTTTTGTATATGGCAAAGCATTCTTTTGTAGGCATCCTTGTTTCTTCTTAATTTGTTTTGTTCTAAAGTTAAGCATGAGAATCACTATTCTTTACTAATCAGGCAAACAAGATACGCGACTCTATAAATTGAGACAAACTGAACGGAAACCTTGCGCTTCTTCTCATCTATCAGCTAAGTCTATCAGAATACCTACAGGGCGGCTTCACCAACGGGGTTAGAACAAGTGATCTCATTTTAACCAGCAACAAATTCGCACAAAAATAACGACGTAGTGCGCATAAAGAGAAATGCAAATTATTTTTAATTGCCTTCCGGTAGAAAGTGGGTGAACCTGAACATGGATCGGGCCGGGCGAATCAGTTTGATTCTTGTCGAAATAATGACAAAGCGGCGACGACCGGTGTCGGATTCTCACCGGGCTTCTGACAACGGGTGCCGGTAACTGGCAGACTAACGTTAATTCCTACTGGCTCTTACGGTCGTTAACTCAGCCTTTTTTACGCGATTGCAGCGGAGCCAAAAAGGAGGATATTGTTTTAAAAAAACTTTGAATTTGCGATTTTGAAACGTTTGGCCATTTCGTGAGCAGGCATTGTGCTCTTCCAATAGGTGTAGTAATGGAAATGAAGCAGAAGTTGACTGTGGGAATGTTGAATAGGTACCTACCTAGACTGCATTTACTAAATCACAGATAGGTAATTGAGTCTGTTGAGTTGAAAGCAATTAACACCTTTACTCATTAAACGAAAACGTCTAAAGTTATTACAATTACATTAACGTGCACGTGTTACTTCATACGGCCCGAAAATACTAAACAGAGTCATTCGTCTCTGTAATAATCCACAATCATTAACTAATAATCTGTTCCGCGTATGTGGGCGGTACCTGACATGCACCCATTTGTTTTACTTAAACGTTAATGCTCTTATGCATCGGTGGCGGCGTGAGCGCATCCACTCACATTCAACTTCGGCTGATTGTTTAACGGTGAACCTTTCCGGGATTTTTATCTCAGTTTAGTGTGTGGGTGGTTTATAAATAAAATTGACCTGGAGGTCGAAATGCTCGTAAGATTAAGTTTATGTTTTATAAGAACACCACAAGGATTTAGGTCAATGGAAGTGAGTTTGCTATTAGAAAAATATAGAGCGAAGTTCTGGCTTTACCACAAATGACACTGATCCCTATACGCTATTATGACATAGGTACTATTTTCCCGTGCCTTGGAAACCACGTAAATTCGTTGGTCCTTTCTTTCCCGGATTGCCGTTCCATCGGTCTATAAAGAGTACCTACTTAAAGAAATAGAGAGTGCAGCTGTGTTTGCGCATCCACTTGTGCACTAATAGATTATTATTTCCTGCGTAGGTACCTACTTGGCTAATAGGTATCCGAAGAGATTGACACCCGTGACCGAAATTCGGTCGGGAGGATAATGAGGATATTAATCATAAGTAATATCCTCATTATCCTCCCGACCGAATTTCAAGTTTCCGAAGTTTTGAGGATTATTGAGTCGTAAGGCTTAGGTGATTATTGAGTAGCAAGGCTTAGGTATCAACCTAAGCCTTACGACTCAATAATACTCAAAACTGCGGACAACTTTAGTGTGGCACCTAATAATTTTACTTCATACCTAAATCATGTTGTTAACAACCTGAGCTGTAACTACTTGTTCATTAATCTTTATTACACACAATAATTAAAGTTCAGACTTTAATTACTTGAGACTGTTGCACTCGACTAACGCCACAGTTGAAATGTCATTTGCATCAGATTTCTAATGTAATCCTAACGATACCTACAGCAGAAGGCACCACAGTAGCTTTGATAAGTGGGTTAACCCCCAAATTTCGTCATTGAATATATTTTAATAAACATGGTAATTAATAAACGTCAAACACAGATAGTGAAGCTTAGCAATGAAACAAGGTGCGCTCAGCAGATAATTGTATTGTTATGAACCAATTCATACTCGAATAGTTGTGGTTTTGATATTGTTACGTCTTTTAAAAGCGACACCTTGACCTCATCGATGAAACCTTCTATAATTTCATCATATCCCTATGGATATAATATAAGTAGGTACCTATAAGTTATATATATATAAGTTAAGCCGAAATATACCTAACGCTATGTAGATACTTACTTATGCGTTATTTCGGCAAATACTTTTAGAGGTTATTGTATACAACGTGTAACGTTAAATGCGCAAAACCTCTTAAGGGGTCACTGTACTCATCATTATAAACAACTTTTACTATGGGACCAAACCTGAAATCGCGAAAAAAAAATCAGGTGTTCAGGTCAGGAGAAGGTCAGGAGGGTCGCGGGTTGTCTGTAAAAGTCTGACACGCCCTCCCGCTCCACCCAGAGCGGGAGAAGTTATTTGATGATTTCCCAACCTCAAAAAAAAAAAAAAAAAAAAAAAAAAAAAAAAAAAAAAAAAAAAAAGGTGTTCAGTACATTTATGTTCGCATAGTTCGTCAAAATGTACAATCTGAAAAGCGCCGTTTTCATCTTTTATCCAACATTTAGGTAATTTGATCGTTACATGAACCACTCATATCGAAGCCACCAGTCAACCGCTCAGATCGATAGCATTACGATTACGAAGACCGATAATCCTAAATGTTGTCTCATAGCCGTCCGTCAAAACGCTACCTACCTACTCGTAAGTCGTAACGCAATATCTATGTATATTACGAAGCAGTAGCTGTAATCTGTACCTATTATTTTGTAACGCTAAACTTATCTCGAACTGTCCACATTAATTTATTTTATGTAGCTACCTACTACTAATTTATAAATATTTTTTTAGGTAAGTAGGTACGTATGCTACAATCATACGTACCTACTTACCTACGTACTCAGGTGCACAAATATTTAGTTTTTTTGCTGAGCTATCAAGTTTAAACGAGTGCGTGCGAATTCGTGCAATAGCCGATTAACCCGGTGTCAGAGGCTAATCAACAACGACTCATTTTAAACTCTTGTCAAGTGATTTGATTGGCTGGCTGTTGTTATCGAATCCCGCGTCCATAATAAAAGCGATCGTCGCCATTGTTTTTCTAATTTTTATTTATGCAAACTTCGGAGTTAGGGGACAGTATTTTTCTTTACATTTTTCATCAAAAGTCGAAAAATGTTTGTGAATGTGCAAACAGCGCTCTTTCATTATGATACCCCACATGCCCTAGTAGCCCCACTTCGAATTTTTAAGACCCCCAAAAATATATTTGAGTTGTTGCAAAAAAAAAAAATATTTTTATTTCTTCCTTATTTGCAAAATAGTTGGGCCAATGTCATCTAAAACTTTTCCAAATTTCAAGTTGATAGCATTAGTAATTCTTGAGATATCCAGCTATGACAGAGGGACAGACAGACAGACAGAGTCGCACCATAAGGGTTCCTTTTTTCCATTTTGGTACGGAACCCTAAAAACAGCGCGACGATCGCTTTGGGTAGGACTTTAGGGTGCGGCATCAGTTCGGCATCTTGTTGGATTCTGCCCCACTAGAGTTGGCACCTTACAATAAAAGTACAAAAATAATTATTTGGAAAATTTTATTTCCTATTTGTTTTTGTAAGGAAACAGGTTCTAAATCACATAAGTACATAATAGTAATAATTACACGATTTGTTACAAATAAAAAACTTTTTACAAAAAAAACTGTAAAGTGAAAAATAACTTTGATTTCGGAAGTCGGTGGCTTGGATCTGTATTTTAGTTTTTTGCCACCGACTTCCGAAATTAGTTTTTTTCACTTTGCAGTTTTTTTTAAGTCATTTTCATTTTTTAATGGGTCAGTTTGTAATTTATCTAAGTTACAATAGCCTAATGACAACTGCTCACATCTTTTACAAAATATTGCTTTTCCCGATGCTGGGACGTTAACTGTTGAGGAGTTCTCCTAGTAAGAACCAGGAGAACTGGAGCTGATGGTGAAGTCACCATCAGCTCCACTTCACCATTATGCATTGTGACGGACGAGCATAAATTGGTAATCGAATCGCAACCCGTGAAATATTCATTATTGAGTAGTTCCGATGGGCATATATGGTCTTCATCATCAGTTCCACTTCACCCAATGGTGCTTTTCGAGAGCAAATGCACAAGTTACTATAAAAAATACCCAAATCACTATAGGTGTGGTGTGCCTATAAAATTTTAAGGGTTTCCCTCGATTTCCGTGGGATCCCCTAATCAGATTCTGACTTGGTGACAAGTCTGAATCAATTAAAATCAGAATTTTCAAAATCGGTCCACAATTGACGGAGAAATCGGTAACTTCCTCTTTTTTTTTGAAAAGTCTGTTAAAAATATAACTACACTAAACTATTAAAATCACAGTTAAAAGATTTATTTTGTTCTTACTGGTTCATTAATGCTTTTCATGGTCATCATCATCATTTCAGCCGAAAGACGTCAACTGCTGGACATAGGCCTCCCCAAGCACCGCCACTTCGACCGCTTACTTTTCATACTAAGCTCAAAAACTGAGTACGATTTGTTCACGAAATGCTATTTATTCTAACTACTTAACTTAACTAATCAAAATCACATAGTAATCATCATTTGGCATGGCTATTAGTCTTATGATTAACTATACACACGCTGCAATTTTATTGGCTAGGGAGCTCCCACGATAATTTTATACTCATAATTATGAGCAACTTTTTCTGTGGGACCAAACCTGAAATCGTGAAAAAAATTCAGCTGTTCCCTACATTTATGTTCCCATAATTCGTCAAAATGTAGGGAACAGCTGTTTTTTTTTTACGATTTCACGTTTTTTAGCATAAGACTGTATTATGCTACCTATGCCAAATGATGAAAAATATGATGATTAAGTAATTTAAATAATTGGAATAAGTATAATAGCATTTCGTTTTCTATTTACGGGGACAAATCGTAGGTAGGTACTCAATTTGTGATTTTGAGCTTAGCATGAAAAGTATTAATGAACCAGTAAGAACAAATCGTACCTTTATCTGTGATTTTTAAAGTTTAGTGTAATATGTATGTATACCAGAAAAGTTTAGGTAGTGAAAAATAGGTAAACAATCTTGATGTGTCTTTTATCGTATTTTATTTTAAAACTTCGGTTTAAAAATAAAATGCAACTAAAAACCAATGTAAACACAACAATAATGATTACGTGGCGTAACTACAGGGTGGCAAGTCCGCAAAATGCCACGGGCCCCCAACCGGAAGGGGCCCCCGGTCAGAGGAGAATCCCAACTCCCAACATTTAATATTACACATTTGGTAAAAATCCGATGAATTTGCCACGAGCCTCGAACGGTATAGTTACGCCACTGAATTTCAATATCGTAATGTATGCCATTATATACTTGTGCGTTATTGTAATGTAAAAGGCACGAGTAGGTAAAACGAACGCCCGAAAAATCGACCGATAGATGAAAGCAAGCAAAGATGCAAATTCATTTTCAGAAAGTGTGTTTTTAAAGATTTATTCGTTTAAGAAAGTCCGAGTTTTATTTATTTCCTCGCAAATATGTTATAAAACATCGTATGAAATACGTGCGCTTTAATAATTACACCCTCTGCTTTCTTGTAGCCCTCGCCTACGGCTCGGGCTAGTAATATCGCCACGGCTGTAATTTTCAACTTACCGCACTTATATCATAATGTACTATTACCTACGTCCAAATGTGTTTATCAGTCTGTTGTTGTTATTTTTAGGGTTCCGTACCAAAATGGTAAAAAGGAAATGGTGGGACTCAGTCAGTCAATCAGTCTGTCTGTCACAGCTGGATATCTCAAGAACTACTAATGCTATCAACTTGAAATTTAGAACAGTTTTAGATGACGTTTACCCAACTATTTTGCAAATAAGAATTGCAACAGGGACTGAAAGGTGGTCTTAAAATTCAAAGTGGGGCTACTAGGGCATATGGGGTATCTGAAAGAACGCTGTTTGCACATTCCCAAAAAAAAATAAAAAAATTTTTAGGTCGCATAGTTTTCGACTTTTAATGAAAAATGTAAAAAAAATACCGTCCCCCCCCCCCTTATATCCGAAGTTTGCATACTTACAGAAAAATCTGAAATTATTCTGTGATAGAAGTTTATGTAAAGATTACAGGAAAAATTAAACGATGTCTCTAAATAGCACACTTTTTCTGAAATCGGAACTGAACCGTAGATGCGCGAGTCCGACTCGCTTTTGACCGGTTTTTTTATTACCAAATGTTTGTGCAGTTTTATTGTTTTTATTCAAACAATCAACTCAGCCTAGCGCAGTGCACTGCTGGACATAGGCCTCTCCCAAGCTGCGCCGCATCACCCTGTCCTCCGCTTTCCGTTTTTATTACTAAGCGGAAAATAACGGTAGCTTTCTGCCACACCCGGGTTAATTGTGTAACACACTATTGATCGGAATAGGTTTCATTTTGACAGTTCAACAACATTCATTGCGTTATTTACGTTGTTGAGGAGACAAATTTTTCGAACATACGAAGCAATGAATAAATTATGACTCGGTTTAAGCTAAGACTCGATTTTGCATGCTATAGTTCCAACAGCTAAACATGTTTGTACTTCTGTTTCAATCGTAAGACCTATAAACACCATGTTTTAAGCAAATAAAGAATTTGAATTTGAATGGTTAGCAATTTGCCAAATTCCGTTTGATAGTGCGTTACGCAATTAGGGTGCTGTTCCAAGTTAGCTACTTTAGAATTTAGTTCGATAAAGATTTGTTCGTACTCAAGTAATTTGAACAGGCGCTATACCAACTACTAGTCACACTGTAACGGCAACCAGAAAGTTCATCACACTATATCACACTAATCACACTATCACACTAATAAAATTATAAAGGCGAAAATTTGTGAGTGTGTGTGTATGTTTGTTACTTCTTCACGCTCAAACGGCTGGACCGATTTGGATGAAATTTGGTATGTAGATAGCTTATACCCTGGATTAACACATAGGCTACTTTTCATGCCGGTCCACGCGGGTGAAACCGCGGGGCGCAGCTTATTATAACATAAAGTGCAAATAGCCAACTCAAGATGAAAATACTCTTACACTCAACTATCTTTATCAATCACTTGAAATTCCTGTATTCTTTTTAGGTACCATTTTGTTTGTTGAAGGGCTGATCTAGGATATCTAATAACATGAAAAAAAGTTCACATTTAAATACATTTTTTAAAATTAAATTACTTAAGTAATATTAACACAAAAGTCCCACATATCAGGTTTGATAGTCCAAGTCTTAAAAAACTTTTCCTTAACATCTAACCATTTTTCAAAATACTTTAGAGATTTTTTCTTCATCTTATTATATGGTATGCCTTCAATTATATCTTGGCCACATATTTTTAGTTTCAGATCTTCATTATAGTTCAGTGTTTCTAAGAATTTTTTATATAAATGGTATTTACTTATACATAAACTACAGGCTGGGGACAATGCCTTCTTCACTGTGACTCCTAACTTTCTGCCTTGCACTGCAACTTCTACGAGCCTGAAACATATTGATTGTATCAAAAAATTTTAATTTTATTATAGGTTATTAATACAAGATCAGAGGAACAATTCCAGCATTTTTAATATACATTCGCCATTGTGTTCACAGTCAAGTTGTTAAAAATATAAAACCTACATTTTTGACATTTGATTGTCACTGTCATGAGATTGCGACTTGAATTTGAGCGTTTTTAGGTATGATTATTTGTTTTATTTATTATAGATGAAATTCTCTGTACCAAAACAAAAAAGTCAAGAAAATGGGGTATAGATAAACCACATTAATCCAAATATAGCCACTCAGATAGAGCAACTTGATGATATTTCTAGTTAGTGATTGTTTTGACTTTACCAAATTAAGTTTAAGTACTCACTGACTACTTGATTTTATCCAAACTATGCTTCCAGGAGCTGGTTTTATATTGGCATCTGATCTAATACTTGTGAACACTAAAGTTGTTTGGTAAAATTGAGGCACTATATCCAATTTAATTGATAAACAGTCTGATCTATTTAAAAGGGCTCTTTGTAGAGACTCTTTAGAATAAGGAACTCCACCACCAAATATAAAATGTTTTATGTATATTGGTTCACACAGCATACTTAGAAGACTGCCTTGGACACCTAAATATATCCACTTAGAAATCTTGTCACTGCAAGAGACCGACAATGTTCTGTCCCCTCGGCCTGGCTTTGTTCTCACTTGACCAAGGTGTAGCTGAATATTTGTTCCCGGTTCCTTTAAGTCTTGTTCACACTGAGGTAGACATCTAGCCCCTGTCTTATTAACATAGTCCTCAACTTTTCGTTTCTTAACTTCTGTCTCACAAACATCATCTTCTGCCTCACGTTTCACTAGTTTCAGTACATCACCATAATGCTCTTCATCCCCATGTTGGTATATTATAGACGCATCTCCACAAGGTAACTGAGATGAATAGAAAATATATTCAATATTTTCTTTAAGTTTAAACCGTCCAGTCTCATTATTGAATATTGACTGTTTCCGTTTTAAAGTTTTGTGAATATTTTCATAAAGGTACAGTAAAAAACCGCGTCGAGCGAATACTTCGGCATGACTATCGTTGAGTAAACTTCCATTCGGCATCATTTTTGTAGCCCCAATACATTTTGAGCCGGTACCTAGCGATACAACTTCTATGTCCTCAGTAGTTCTGTCATATTCTATTATACATGATAGCACTGTCCATTCTTTTTCGATGGGCTTCCCATTTTTCGGTAATTTATTGAACAAATTGAAACAATTTTGCACTACTTTTTCAATAAAAGTTTCGTTTAGGTTATGCATCCTTTTACGGCATCAATGGTTTCTTTCTAAACACACGTTGACTTTTTTTTAAGATACCTTTAATTTGACAAAGTGTTTATTTCAAAGATTTCGTCTTTAGAAATCTTATAATCGATTACATTTTTATGGAAAATATGATTCTAATCGCACAAAAATTGTAAACAAAATAAAGTCAGTGACTGTCAGTGTCAGTCAGTGACACAACTTTGACAGCTGAAAGCAGATGTCATCCGGAAACGTGCCCAGAATAGACCGAGAGGTGACAGGATTTTTCATAACGATCATGGATACGGTTAGATTTACTTCGATGGGTTGTAGAGTAGTCCCCTAATGCAAATGACCCCCACCCTACACTTGCGCCGAGCACCACTTGCTGCGCGACCGGCCCCCCTGTAAAGGAATAGGGAAAAAGCTAGAGGTGTCAAGAGGTGTCAATAAGAGAAATGGTCAGTTTTAGTTCCTATTCAAAGTATGGTGTCTCCACAGGTGAAACGAGTTGGTCTGCCGGCTCTTAGTCGTTGTATTTCAGAGCATTGTTAAACGCAAAGCGCTTAGTTATAGAAAAATTCAACTTAACGGTAATCAATAAAATAAAGAATGAAATCGAACAAATCCAATATTTAATAATTCAACTTATTACTGTGGGTAAATCACAGATTAATAATTTTGTAGATTATAGCTAAGACTTAGAGTTAGATATTTACTTATTTCTAACATTCTATATTTTTTGAGTTGTGTCGCGCAGCGGGTGGTTCTCGGCACAGGTGTAGGGTGGGGGTACGACACCGGCCGGCGTGCACTTATAAAATTCGCCTATTGTCCCCTTTTTCGATGTATTTTTTAGGCTTTCTCCACAAATAAGCGTCTTGCATATACAACGATTGCTCTGAAATACAACCACTGAGAGCCGGCAGACCAACTCGTTTCACCTGTGGAGACACCATACTTCGAATGGGTCCTAAAACTGACCATTTCTCTTATCGTTTTTTTTTCGCAACAATGTTGCGCGCATCATAGCTCTGAAATGCAACCACTCAGAGCCGGCAGACCAACTTGTTTCATCTGCGGAGACGCCATACTTTCAATGTGTACCAAAACTGACCATTTCTCTGATCGTTTTTTTTTTCGCAACAATGACGCCTCTTGTAAGCGCTATAACTCGAAGTTGCAACCACTCAGAGCAGGCAGACCGACGCGGCGACGTCATTCGCATTAGGGGACTACTCTACAACACATAAAATAAAAAATAAATAAATATCCTTGGACATTTCACACAACGCCATCTAGTCCCAAGCTAAGCAACCTAATGCTTGTGTTATGGTAACGAGATAGCTGATAAACTACTTATATACATTTTTTTTTTTTTGTAAATACATACATATTATAGATAGAAAAACACCCAGACTCGGAACAAATACTTGTAGGTCGTACAAATATTTGTCCCGTGCGGGAATCGAACCCGCGACATGCTGCGCAGCAGTCAATCGCTCAACCACTGCGCCAACCGTGTCGAACATCGAATTAAATCTAACCGTATCCATGATCGTTATGAAAAATCCTGTGACCTCTTAGTCAAGAAGACTGGCAGCATTGCCACGTTGAATGGCAATGCTAATTCTTTGGCCAAAGAACAAGCCAGCCCTCTGGTCACGTGATGTCTCGACCAGTCGCCGAGAAAGGAGAATGGCAGATGTCCATGTAATTTCAGTACCGCATAAAGACGTTGCGTATCGTAAAGTAAATATGTGCATTTTAATGCTTTAATTTAATATCAAAGAAAATGTAATCGTAGCATTTACGTAGGTGTTGGGAATAAAAATGTTGACATCGACTTCTAACCTCAAAATATTAAACCTAAGTGGATTAATATTTTGAGGTTATTTTGAGGTAACCATTTTTTAATACAATAAGCACCGGTTTTAAAATCGGATGATGTCTATGATCGATTAACTATACCGATTTCTTTGCTGAATATGGCAACACGCATTGTATGAGTTGTTTTAATGAGTTTTGTTTTTGCATCACAATTATTTACGATTACCTACGAATTAACTTTTAAGATTTATTTATTACCTCCAACAGCTATCAAAACATTTTAAATTGGAAAATATCAACAGTGCTTTGATCTGCAAATTGCAGTTAGTCTTCTTTTGAAACGTCTAAAATTGACCCAGTTTAGTTCGGTACCCATTTTGCCAATCTTCTTTCCTTAAAAAGAAAACGCGCACTTGGGCCCCATGACCCGAGCGTTTCGACCCCAAACGGCTCAAAACTATAGTTACCTATAATATAAAAACTATGTCTCAAATGCTCAAATGCCAGATCAACTTTTCCGTAGAAGATAAAGAATGAGAACTCTTTCAACTTTCACCAGAAAATAAAAAAAAAAGTCTTGGGAAAGGGAAAGAAGATGGGACACAGCGTTCCATAGCAATTTTTCAGTCATACTGCAATTTTAAGCATATAATCATTTGGAAAGTCTTTTGCATTTTTATTTAAGGCTCTTACAGACAGAGGCGATATCGCGTCGCTCCTGTCCGCCTCCTCTCGCTCGGTCGCGCGCGATTCCATAGAAATTGTTCTACGGATATAATATCACAATATCTGTACAAAGTCTGTAAGAGCCTTTACTCTGCTGTAATTTCTTACTTTATGGCTGAAATAGTTATAAAACTACTACTTACTCCATTTATAGATAGATCATAGAAACCAAAACTACCATACCTATTCTAATGCATTCGCAACTTGTTTGACGCGAAGAGTAGAATCTTCAACTCAAGTAGTAGGTACCTACTACCTAGGTAACTACGTACCTTAGTAATGCCACTTTCTAAATTAGGTAAGTAATGCTCTTAGATGTAGTATCATTTCTTATTGAAAGAAGAAGCTGTAAACAGTGTATTGTAGTCACAGTCCCTAGAGTCCTAAAATATTTTACATGTTGGTCATCCTTGCTTGGAATTCGTAGATAGCATCAATGGATGCATTTCTATATCGGACTAAAGATCGGAACGCCGCGCCGCGCCGACTGCATGTCATACTTTCAAATAAAACATTCAACAAAATCTTTCATAAGCCATTTGTAAGCAGTCTGCTTACAAAGATGGTTCACAATATTAATTAGGTACTAGCTGCGCCCCCCGGTTCCACCCACGTAGACCGGGATACAAAGTAGCCTATGTGTAAATCCAGGTTATAAGCCATCTACATACCAAATTTTATCCAAATCGGTCCAGCCATTTGGGCGTGAAGAAGTAACAAACATACAAACACACACTTATATTATTAGCTGTGCTATTAGTGTGATTATAAAGACACCTACTTATTATAATAGATGTACATTTGTACCTACCTAAAAAAATGGAAATGGATCAAAGGCCAGGGGTAAAAGGATTTAAGGAATTAGTTTTTTTTCGTCAAAAAGCGCATTTCTAGAGCTTAAAACTTGTTTTTAGACATTAAATTAAGAAATTGGATTTGAATCTTCAAAAAAAGCATTTTAACCTTCAACGGTCGAGTCTTGTTCTCGGAAGTTCACACTAATTCTAGGTAAATCCATCCTAAATGCCAAGAAAAAGTAAAACAAATTAATGTTTAATGGCTGTAATCTCACACGTAAAATGTTCATTTAATATGTAGGAAGGCAATTTAAGGAGCAACAATAAAAGGTTCATCAATCACACTGACATGACTGCCATGCATAGATGCGGTCGAAGTTAACGGGATGAAGATTATGACAACGGAACAGCCTATCAGCTTCGAGGTACCTACCTACGTCTACCCACCTACATACATTTTATCAATTTGAAATAATTGTTTATTACATATTGTACGGAAGGCTTTAGGCCCGGCACCCTAATTGCGTAACACATTATCAATCGGAGTTTGAATCATTTTGAAACAAATTGCTAATCCATTGCTTCATATGGTCGAAAAATTTGTCTGCTCGACAACGTAAATAACGCAATGAATGTCGTTGAACAGTCAAAATGACTCCAACTCCGATTGATAATGTGTTATGCAATTAGGGTGCTGTTCACATTAGGTCGGACCGACAGTTTCACCGTTGGCCGACTGTCGGGTCTTTAAATTCTGTTCACAGTACCTCTAAGATAATGTGAACACCACCCTCGTTATCGTCGATTTACCGCTGCTCGGCTCTTCACAAAGCAGTTGTGAGTTGGCTTCTGTGTAGAGAAATCAAAATTTCTGTATTTATTTCGCCCTCCATGTTTAATTGAGTCCTCCCTGCGTACACGCCACTGAAGCAATGTACAAATTATGGTGGCGAGAGTCGGTATGTTACGCTGTTATTACATTAAAGCTGCTGCTTAATTTAAGCCGTTCAAAAGGGTTACCCACATCGTATGGGTTTTTGTTTAACTGCTTCGAAAAACCCTATCATTGGATAACCAAAATGGTCCGTTCGTTTTGATTTCATCTCTGCATTACAGGTTGCTCCAATATGCTAGTTTAGAAAAGAAAATAAGATAAGATAAGATTTGTTTTTGTCACCACAATTACAGAATACATAATAGGTATATGGTATCAGAATTAGACATTTAAAAAAAAAACATAAATAATAACGTTTAATGAAATTAAAATATCTTTAGAAAACGAAAACGCGGAACCATATACGCGTGTTAAAGTAATGTCGTCATTGCAGCGGCACGTTGTACATGCCAAATTGCCAATATGCATCCGACACTTGTCGTCCCGGTAAAACAGTCGGTCCGACCTAATGTGAACCGGGCCTTACTGGATGATACTGAGGACTGAGTAGCGTACCTATACTGTATGTGCAGTTGTCCTGGCCTTCGAGTTCCTTCAATATGATTTTAGAAGCAGTTTTACTGTAGCAAAGTAGCGGTGCATTAATTCCACACCTAATTATAAAACATTAATTTTCGTAACTGTGACTCGTAGGTAATTAATGTATCTAGGTAGGTACTAGGTTCCACTATTGTATTTAGGCACTTGGTAGTAACATCGGTAAAGTAGGTACCTACAAAGCTAGGAATATATGCTAAGTAGGTATGTCTCTGTGAAAAAAAACTAGCTCCATTTAATTTTTTATGATAAATATCGAACGGTCACGAATTGGTTAGCCTATCTGTTTAAATCCTTCGATCAACGAAACAATAGTCATTTCGAATGTTAAATCGTGAGAAATTTCAATCCTTGAACGCAAAAAACTATTCGAAACAATATCTCGAAGTTTGCTGGCGTCGACATTTATCATAAGTTGCCGGATACGGATGTTAACGTTCCCAGTGTTCATTATATTGACCATTAGTGGGCGGTGATGAAAGAGGGTAGTTTGTCATTCCACGCCTCATTATCGTGCGAGATGACGCGCCCGATCTCAGGACTAATTTGAATACCAAAGCCCTTCACGCGTTAGATTAAACTGCTATCAAAACACTCCAATATTATGATGACTTTCAATAAGTACTCCATTCTTTAGCGATCGATAAAATCGATATTGTTCCGCCATAAAAAATCGCTTTGCATAATATTCATACAGGATGTTTACGTAAGGAAAGGAGGTCATAATTTTTGTTGAAAAAAGCGTTATTTTTGGCGTTTGGAAAGTGACTGTCGCATTTTCATGTAAAAGTTGTGTGTAATGATGAATGACATTTTTAATTGAGCAAAGAAAGTAACGTGATATTAAAACAACCTGTATCTCAACCAACTCAACAAACTGTTATTACATTCGAAACGTTTTAATTCTCTTGAAATGATACAGGAATAAATATTAACGACGACAACAAGCAAAGGAAACGCATTATAATGAAGGTAAATGATAACATTACTGCCAATTGACCCCGCTGAAACAGTCGATACAGTGACAATTGATGCATCGACAAGATATAAAACTTCCAAACATTACCTCCTACATGCCATAAAACCGAAGGTACCTAAATAAGTCATTATCCGAGATTTTACAAGCAGTTATCGGTGCATTGCATTTGCATTGCATCTAAGTTACACTACCTACAATAAGGTATTTTTACTGGATAATCAAAAACCTTACCTTAACGCCTCTGTAGGTACTTCATTAAAAAAATTACAGTCACTTTGAAATTGTTAGCGAGGCAAATGGGGCTCGGAATGGACGTGAATTAAAAGTTCCCAGTGGTTAGTGGAACCACATCATGCCTCATTACGAGTCCTCAAACACAGGTCTGATCAAATTATGCAAGTCCAGCTTCCTGTTTCTGTTCGCAAGCTGCGGCTTTTAATGCAGTCAATTTGTACTGCAAAGGGCCCCTAGTGGGAAAGTTTTGGGGTAGTTCTGATTCCTTTCATTCTATATGTATTTTGGGGTGCTGAATCCGAATCTGAGATTTGCGGACAAAATTTCGTGACGCACAATTGAAAAAATCGCAAAAAACAAGTGATCCTATAAGGGTTCCGTTTTTTCCTTTTGAGGTACGGAACCCTAAAAACCGGAAATTTTTCGGTTTTTTTGCGATTTTGTCAATTTTGCGTCACGAAATTTTGTCCGCAAACCTCAGATTCGGATTCAGCACCCCAAAATACATATAGAATGAAAGAAATCAGAACTACCCCAAAACTTTCCTAGTAAAAACACTATTTAGTACCTACCCGGAAAGCAGAGTGCTTTCGTAAAATTATTGCTTTTAATTTTCTGTTCCCATGGGTGGCAGATTTTTGTGTGTTGTGTTTTTAATACAATCCCTTGAGTAATGTTCTTTAAGTTAAAGTCATCCTTCAAGATTCCTTCCTCCTAGATTAAAATCTACAGGTAAACTGGAGCAATTATTACGGCATTTTATTGCTCAAATAAAGAGTCAGGTGTTAAGATGAAAACGGCCGCGAGCTGAGCAGTGAAAGGAAAGGAAACAAAGCCGGGCACAGAAGTGATCATTTCCTAGAGATTTCTATAAGCGTTGCTGTTTGTTTGTTTTATTGCTTCATCTGATCTCTTATTTCCGTATTTATTACTTTAAAATCGTTTTCGTTTCATAATATGGCAGTCTACTTATATAGGTTGGTTTACAAATTAAAGGGGTTTCCGTATCAACCCAATTCTACAGGTTTTAGAACCGCAGAGGACATGTACGGTCAGCAATCAACTCCCAACAGGAAATGTGTCATTTTTATTTGTAGAAAATATATCGTAGGTATGGCGTCTTCCAAAATTAGAAGGTCACTTCTGCACAATTGAGGTTGAAGTTCAGTTAAATTCTAATAAACTTAAAGAAGTCGTGCCATAACATAAGGTCGTAGGTGATTCGTGAACGATACGAGCAGAGCGTTCCCAACACCAAAACATTGATTGCAAACAGCAGTAGGTACAAGGTCGTTCAGACAAGTTGCGCAATATTTGGGTACTTTTATCTAACATCTCCAATGTTCGTGGTCGTCATTCAAATGTAACATGAATTATTTAGTTTCCCAAAATTATGCAATGGAACAAATTGAAATCGTTTTGAATCAACACAGACCCCCGCTGGGCACCTCGCGGTTCTGCCCTGCAATAAAAACGTAGAAATATTTTATTGTGGATCGAATATTGGTTGATACATTTCGTAACACGAAGAACATACAGGCATATAACACGCACGGAGTAAGTGAGTCGTAAAAGTATTTCAAAATATAAAATGTAAATGACAAGTAAGATAGACAAAAATTCACGATAGTAACATCGGACATAAATTACGAATCTTTTGTTATTTATTTTGTACAAAAGCAAAGAGCTGATAAGACAATTTTAGGCAAACAAAAACCTGCAGAAACCACCATTCTATGATGCATTAAAGAGGTAGTCAAGAGGTGTGACAAATCAGGATTGGTAATAGGATCTTAGACATAGTCTTCTTATAGACGAGAAAAGATAGAAATGTCCGAATGATAATGATGTGTGGATATGGACAACCAATGAGTGACTTCATTAATTTTGCTCAAGCTGATTTAAAGAAGAAGATACACGTCGTCTTCGGAAGTAAACGTTTGCGTAAATACTATTATCGTAATACAAGGAAATTAAGTACTTAGGTGCACGTTTATCAGCATGAAATGATAGTCGTCCAGAGTATCAAGGACGATCGATTGATATCAATAGAAAACGATACTAACGTCTGATAAGGTTAGAATTAAACTTTTCCGTATTGGAATGATTCTCATTTTGTAGAGACAAAATTAAAAGTTTTATATTAGAAACATTTTTTTAAACATTCGGTTACAGTTGTATTTATAGTCAAGTCAAAGTAATTACTTCAGTAAAAGTAATTGCTTAAGCAATGATTTTCTTTCTATAGTTTAGTATTTGCTTGAAGTTAGAACTGTCAAAGCTTAGAATTCTTAGGCAAGTAATAGTCACCATTTTCTTTACTTTAAGAATTCTACCCTCAAGTATGAAATTACTTAGTAGCAAGTAATTACTCAAGTAATTACTTTGATTATAAATACGAGCCTAAGTCGTAGTAATTAGCACGTTTTAAATAATAACAACGCATTATATTATGTCGCAAATTCGCAATCTTTCAAACGAGGCGAGATGCATGCAAGCATTGCAGCCGACTAACAGGCTAAAACGCTTTCGTCTAAAGTCCATAGTTCCACATGGATTCTCCATTCAATCACCTCTACTCTAGTCCACATATTTTGATTAGCTGGTACCATGGTGAAGCTATACATTCATGTAAAAGACATTCAGCTAAATGTGAATTGATGCCGATGAGCGTGCCTTCACTTCACCCATAATCGATGCCGCATTGACAATGACATTGATAGCAATGATGACAAAGAACTTCGTGATCCGGCTAATGCAAGGAAGCTCAAGTGGGGTCAAGTGGCGTAATGAAAGTATCTACAGTCCAAACGCAAACCGTGTCCGTTCTTTTCAAAGTAAAAAATTTAGTAGAGAAAGAGCATAATTATTGTAGGTAGGTACAGTCGAGTTCATTAATATACTGGCACTGTCAAGTATTCAAAATATTGTGAGCGTTGGAAAGCTTAATAAATTCTATAGATCAAATATATAAGTCCTCATGTGAACGGTTAAATAAATATATGCTGTGCATTACTCATGTTACTGAGAAAAAGCAGTCACATATTAATGAATCTAAATCTTGGCCACAATTTAATGATGCTTATAGTTGTCACAATATTATGAACTTTTTTGCGTTCATATACAGGGTGACATTGAACACATGCGACAAAATTTAAGGGGGTGTTCTACGCATCAATATGAACAACTTTTACTATGGGACCAAACCTGAGGGGCAATTCCCGTCATTTTAACAGCGTTCGCAATATCATCTCAAGACTCAATCTGTCAAAAATTGTATAGCGTTTAATACAATTTTTGACAGATTGAGTCTTGAGATGATATTGCGAACGTTGTTAAAATTACGGGAATTGCCCCTCTGAAATCGCGAAAAAAAATCAGCTGTTCAGTACATTTCGACGAGTTTGATGTAGATAAATGTACTGAACAGCTGATTTTTTTTTCGCGATTTCAGGTTTGGTCCCATAGTAAAAGTTGTTCATATTGATGCGTAGAACACCCCCTTAAATTTTGTCGCATGTGTTCAATGTCACCCTGTATTTTTGAAGCCTGAAAGGGCCATTATATTAATGAACTCGATTGTACAATAATTATGAACCTACAACTACCTATTATTACCTTATTACCTACAAGATCCGATTAGCGCAGACATGTAATTTTCTGATATGATTTCCGTGAAAGTTGTGTTTCCTTTCAGATAAATTCTAATTAGATTACCTGATATTTGGACTAATTTGGAGGTAGGTTTGGAATATGAACTATTGATCTGCGTGCGTTGTATGAAAATGAAAACGCAACGCCCATAATGAAGGGTCGATGACTTAAAAAAGCAGCAGTGTTTTAAGTTATGAAAAGGTCTTATTGGGATGTAATTCATATATATTTAAATATACAAGTGTCACTGTAGTAATCAAACTGTTAATCTCAATACAAATTACATAAAAGCACTTCTACCATAGGAACATTTCGGTTTCAATACGGCAGATAACAAATCAGAATCGTGCCGGGTCCACATTAGCACGCGGCACGTTCCGGCCCGCACGGGCCGCACGGCATCTGATAGGTAATACACCAGCCGTAATGCGCTCCCTGGTACACTATTTCAAATGTTATTACAGTTGCCATGTTGTTCCTGCCGCGTAGACAGCTCATATCGTGCAGAGTAATCGCGAACCTCGCCCCACACCGTACACCATCCGATATGGACCGCCCGATTCCTTGAAATGAGCATTGCGTGAGACGGAAGCACTGATGCTAGTATAAACATTGTTTATACCACGTTTGTGTAATCTTGACTTGAACGCCAATTCGCAACATAAACAGCACAAAATCAAGGAAATGAAATACAATCCTTCAAACATTAAGCAAACATAATGTATAGCTCAATTTCATAGCCCATAATGTCTTAATGCAAAACCAACAGTTGTAAGCCGATTTGTACATAAATTAAGCGCCACTTAATATGACAATTTACGAGCGTAGCTAACACAGCTCCATGTCTCGTGTCTGCAAAGCCGGTGGACCTAGCCAGCCAGGGATCGATTAATTTTACTCCTAGTAAGTAGGGCTTTCAATACCGGTATTCCGTGATCCCGTAATACCGTAATCACGGACTTATATTGGCCTTTTTCAATATCAGTATTGATAAGCCAATACCGTGATTACGGTATTATATACATTAATAATTATCATCGCAATTTGTTGTAGTAAGTAGTAGGAAATTTAATTATGAGATATAATTTATAACGTGATGCTACTCTCACACTTGTTTTAGACAGCGCAAGCGCAAGGGCGCCACTGTTATCACTACTTAGCTCTTTTTCTAGGAGTAATGAATTGGAGTTCGAACATGCCAATTTTCAGCTTATAATTAACGCAATCTAAGAAGTCCGTTTGGACAGTTTTGGATAATTGGATTTACCGGATGCAAGTACATGAAAAATAGATTACTCCAAGCGGAACACATACAATACCTCATACTATACCTAGGTACTTTAATAACTACTAAGTACCAAGTATGAAACATTTCTGTGTTTCGCTTTACCTACCATGTATGCACGGCTACAGGTCAAGCTATACATTTCCAGTATAAGCTTATCTTGCATTGTATAGGATTTCCTCTTACAATGAGACTTGTAAATGTATAGCTTGATGTGTAGCCGTGTGTACGAACTCCAATTTCTCCAAATATTATTCCATTAATTCCTTATTATTTGTATTGCTTTGGAAAGCTCAAGGTTCGTGGAAGTTTCTAAAACTACTCCGGTGTCATCACTATCACTATCACTATCACTACTCACTACATAGTATAAAACAAAGTCGCTCCGCGGTCTGTCTGTCCCTATGTATGCTTAGATCTTTAAAACTACGCAACGGTTTTGGATGCGAATGATTCAAGAGGAAGGTTTTTAAGTATAATACATGCATAATATAGTAGAGAAACACTGATAATTTTAGAGGTTTATAATGTGATGTCGTAAATACATACATGCATACATTCATACATTTTTTTGCACTTACATTGCAAACGCTGGCTGAACCCTACGAGATAGATCAAAATAATGTACTACAGTATGTACACCTTATAAAGGTCTGCAAAAAAGTCCGCGATGGTATATGTCTATCTCTTAGGGATAAATACAATAACCATTTCTTATCCTTTACTTTTTACGAGAAATAATGGCTTAATGGCCCTTTACAGCATTTACAGAAGATATTACAGATTTAAAAGCGCGTCGCGAAAAAATAAATAGCGCGTCGAAGGCCGCGCTGCGCCACCCCTGGCTGGAGGCTTTGAGTTCGCTTAAGGCACCCACAGGATTGTCAAAAAAAAAAAAACACGCTTCGCCCTATAGCACTTTATAATTAGCAGCGATCGCACGCGTTTATCGGAGCTCTCTAGCGAGGAAAATAGCAATTATCCATACTAATATTATAAATACGAAAGTAACTCTGTCTGTCTGTCTGATACCTTTCCACGCCTAAACCACTGAACGGATTTTGATAAAATTTAGCAAGGTGTGGTATCCTAGGAAGGACATAGGCTACTTTTTGTCTCAAAAATAACCCTACAGGGGGTGATATAGGCGATGAAAGTTTGTATGGGAAACCCAGCATTTCTTAAGTTAGGGACATAACTTGACATAAGACGTATAAAAAAAAGAGGACTCCACGCCACACAATCGATAGTGAAGCACCGTACCGAACTATGTGTGCGTGATTTTTTTATAAGTCTATGGTTAGGGATATGAAAATTAAAATTTATGCTTTTGGTAGGAAATCATGAAATATGTGGTTCAGCCTTTTTGGAAAATCATCCCCTAAGGGGGTAAATAGGAATCTATCAAACTGCACGGATATCGATACAATTTGGTAAGGCTACAGATGGCATCCTGGGGAAGGACATTGCTTATTTTTTTGTCTTAAACAATTATCCTACAGGGGGTGATAATAGAAGATGAAAGTTTGTAAGGGAAACCCAGCATTTCTTAAGTTAGGGCTATGAAAATTCAAATTTATGCTTTTGGTAGGAAATAAAGAAATGTGCGGTCCAGCGTTTTAAAAAAAATCATCCCCTAAAGGGGTAAAAAAGGGGTAAAATAGGGGATGATTTTAAAATTCATGAAACTGCATGGATATCGCTATTTGGCAAGACTATAAGATGGCATTCTGCTGGGGAAGGACATAGCCTACTTTTGTCTTAAAAAATTATCCTACACGGGGTTAAAGTTTTATGAGAAACCCAGCAATTCTTAAGTTGGGGATATGAAAATGGTTTTGATTTATGAAAAAATCATCCCCTAAGCGTATAAACTAGGGGTTGATTTTAAAATTCAGAAATACTATTAAAAATTTTGTGTGCCTCTTTTTATGAGATTTAAGGGATTGGGTAGTTCGTATCCTGAAGTATCATTTAGTCTTTTTTTTTTTAATTCCCACGGGATAGGGAATAAAGAGGACTTACATTTTCGCTTTAAAGTTGCTTTCAAAGGCATGCAAGTTGGTAATTTTCCGTTCGGCTATATATTCCAGTACTATTGTTTGTTTTTAAGATTTATAATACTATAAGCAGTGCGAGAAGATATTGCTTACCTGGATTAACACTTAGGGTACTTTTAATACCGGTAGTACGTTCCCGTGGGATATTTTACGATATCCACGATCCAAAAGCTAGTTGCTACATAAAAAGAAAAAAGTCTTTGAAAAAAGAAGGGTAGGTACTTTTTCAAAGACGTTTTTTTTTCATGTGGTTAGTGACTAACCGGTGTCAGAGTTTTATGCCGCCTATGGGCCTCTGACTGAAAATCTAGAACGAATCTTGTCAAAAATTTTGCCTTTGAGCTAATTGGTGAAGCGTCAATGGCTTTTTCAATATTATAAAAATAATTAAATAATGTAATTTCTGATTTCTAATTTGTTGAATCGTCGCACCGCTATCTATGGAAGCAGCGGCCCGCATCACTGACACTTTCTCGAGTTACTCGCAACATGGCCCATAGATGGAGTTAACGAAAATAAAGGACTCGAGTATAATAGCGTATTATCTGTGTGATTGGGTGCTGATTTGCGGCGCTTCCGCCTCGGTGAATCGAAAAAATATGTTATGTTTCTCTCGCTCCGCTTTTTGAAAAATACTTTTATAGTGAAATCTTAGAGTTTCTCAAGAAATATATAGGCGTGACTCTGTGCTTCTGCAAGAACATAAAGTGCTGTGTTGGATTTGAAGTTTCGACGAATAAATCAAGGAATATTCAGAGATTTAGTTTGCCGGCCGGCAGCTATTCGAAGAGACACGCGTGCATCGATGGTCATCGAGCTTGTCTTCCTGGGTCTGAGGGAGGTCTCTGGATTGAAAAGGTATGTGGGCTTAAATTGCTGCATATTTCATCCCATGTGATGTCGGTTTAATGTGGTCGAATCAACATTTAGAAATTACTTTTGTTCTTGAGGTCCCGCCATATTTCTTTTGTTCCGCCATTAATTTTCTTGGTCCTAAAACCACGCTATTGATGAGGCTATTTACACGCTTCACCACTAATTTTAGTCACTTTGGGTTTTTCATCGATCAGAAAATAATTATGAGTTTATAATTTTAAAAATCTTATTTACAAAAATGCGTCACAAAAAGAGAAAAATAAAAAAGTCTGAAGTCAAATGAGAATTTCCCCAAAAATATTAAAAACCTTCTAGCTCCTAAACCACAAATAATCGTTGAAAATACATGGGGTAGCTCTTGCAAGGGCTTCCCGAAACAAACTTGGAGAGAGGCTTCTAAAATTTTACTTAGGATCTCGTTTCACGGACCACCCTGTGTAAGAGAGTATTTATCTTCAGTATAAAAGGTATTTATATAATCATTTTCAATAAGTGAGCTTAATAAAGACTGATTTGAAAATAAAGCACGTATTTTAATGGTTTTATTAACGTCCTAATTGTGATTGTGTTCAATACCGTAATCACGTGATTACGGTATTGATCACACACACCATAGATATTATATTTCTATGGATCACACTAATACCGGTATCAGTATTGAAAAAATCCGGTATTTGAAAGCCCTAGTAAGGACATCTTTATGTGTCCGTTGCGCAGTTTTAACGGTTCTTTGTAATAAGCGTCAGACTCCGCAACACGTATGTCAACGTGGTATTAACGGTTTCGAAATTGTGTCCACTAGAGATTATGTAGATAATATTAATTTAATAACTAATTAGGTACTTACCTATCTAATTAATGTATGTGGTGAGACGCCCTTGAAAATTTAATAAGGTGTTGATATTACCACAGAATAATAAATCTACAGAAGTTTATCTGGGCAGTGACCTTGAATTAATTACCTACGGCGGCCGTTCGGTAGATAAATACGTGTCCGTCCCGCGTCCGTGCGTTAACTGCCACGCGCTCGAACTGTTACAATGCGTTTCAAAAAAAGAATAGGATCGACTTAGCGCCATGTTGTGACGTCATAGCTGTCAAATCGAATAAATTGGATAAGGTGAGCAAAACAAGATATTTTTAACTAACATTTATTTACGAATCATGAACGAAGAATTTGTAAAAAATGAAAAAAAATTGTTGCCAACAATGAAAATATGAAAGAAAGAAGTATAATTTATAAAAAAATTATTATGAATATTTTTTGATGTCTTTTTTCACTTTGATTTAACTTAGACTCGGCTAAACAAAAAAAAACGTTATTGATACACAAATAAGTTTTCTTTGCAAAACGTACTTTTCAATCAACATTTGACAGATAGAGGTCACTGACGTTCCTATTCTTATTTGAAACGCATTGTACTGAGATTACGAAGCGCGTCGTCGCCGTCGTTTAGGCCGTTTTCTATGAAGTTAAACTACTGTATCATTATTATACTGTGATAATTATTACTCCCTTCGACCTCCTAGGTACCTAACTAGAGTCTGTCAAGCGAGTCGTGTCCAATGAAAAAGGAGGCCAAAAATAAAAATCTTACATGTGTCAACACTGATATAGTACGCTGAAAACATGTTTGATACTTGAATTTTTGTAGATAAAAAAATTCTTAAAAAAGTGCATTTCAATGTAGGTATTTATTAGTCACAATTAGAACTAAAATCAGAATCTAGAAATTCAATGCCTTCATAAGAGAAATCACTGTCAGTATCATGACGCACAAAAATGATGAAGGGTTCCAACTCCGTATCGGTTATCCTTTGTTTTCTACATGAATAGTGTGATCTGTGCATTTATCCATTAAATATATTTCTTTTCCATTCTTCTTTAAATTTCCATTAATACAAATTAAATAATTGAGCTAAAAGTATCAAAATGCTGTAGCTTATTAGAACAGAAGTTGTGACAATCCGTTTGACAGATAATAGTATTGCCATTATAAGAAATCGGCTAAATGGTCGTGGACACGACTCGCTTGACAGACTCTGTCTACCATCTACATATTTATACAGGGTGTCCCGTAAATAATGGATAATCTCTTAAGGGGTCATCGTACTCATCATTATGAACAACTTTTACTATGGGACCAAACCTGGAATAGCGAAAAAAAAATCAGCTGCTCCCTACATTTTGACGAGTTTGATGTAGATAAATGTACTGGTCAGCTGATTTTTTTTCGCGATTTCAGGTTTGGTCCCATAGTAAAAGTTGTTCATAATGATGAGTACGATGACCCCTTAAGAGATTATCCATTATTTACGGGACACCCTGTATGTCCATAAATAAAACATCTTAGCGAATTTGAACTCTTCTGTTTTAAAGCCCTTTTCTAACGACCTTTCAAGTTTCATTTAACAAATAAACAAGGAAGGACTCGCTCTAACAAATGGAAATGTTTTGTTCCAATCAAGAAATTTCCTAAATGATATAATGCATTAGATCGCAGCACATAATAGGCCCGGAGTACTTCGAAGCTTATTACAATGAACAGCAATTTCTTCAACTACTGTAATGCGAGCGATGCTGAAGCACTTGCATCATTGCATGTAATAAATTAACTACGGACGTAATAAACTTGGGTGGTCTAACTACTTGATGTCGTTCATTTGAATAGCTTCAATGAAATAACATATTATATTCTGCAAATTACAAACTATGAATATGTACTTTAATTTGATACAATATTTACTACCTCTTTAATTGTCATATTATTAGTTTGATACACTTACCACCTTTAGTTATGCTATTCTTGTATTATATATGAAATTAAGACTTAAAATATTAATCGAATGTTAAAGTTATATACCTATTTACAGTCTAAAGTTATCTCATAAATTAGATACATAAACATACATTTCCGAACTCACTAGCCACATATAAGCCATCAAAGGCTTCTGTGGTTTTTTTTAAACTAAAATTTGGAACTCTGCGATACACTTTCTTGAACACTAATAAAAAAAAAAAAAAAAATATTAGGTACCTACTTTAGTAGGTTCTTGGTAATTTTTCATTTCAATAGGTACTAATAGATTTTATTAGGGAACACCTAATCAAGCAATGATTATAAGTAGGTAGGTACTTAAATCAGATACATCAGCTGCCTAGCCTTTTCCGAACTATGTTGGGGTCGGCTTCCAGTCTAACCGGATGCAGCTGAATACCAGTATTTTACATGGAGCTACTGCCTATCTGACCTCCACAACCCAGTTATTGGGTAACACAATACCCCTTGTTAAGACTGGTTTTCAGACTTTCGGGCTTCTGACGACCCGTAATGACTGTCAAAGATCCAATAATGACAGCCGGAACCCTTTCCGAGGTACAGAGGGGTCTCGCTTGGTATTCAAAGTTGGTCACCCATCTAATGACTGACCGCGGCAAGCGAAGCTTAATGAAGCGTGCTGTTATTATTTAGCCACGAGCCCCTCAGATACCCAAATTAAAAATCGGGATAAAATCTGTTTATAGTAATTTATTAGAGAGACATCACAGGACTATTCGACCATAATACTATGGTTAGGTATGGTATGGTAATTTATAAGGTTTAAAGGTGGTTCACCACAAATGTCCCTGATGGTACCTACATCAAATCAGGATAATAAAAGTAGATAGGTACATTAGGAACATATGTATATCTGTAGGGGAATACAAAAGCACGTAGTTAAATAACAATGTTATTCTATTTACCACACAATTTCTGTTATTCTTCCCAGTCGTACCTGCCGGACCTATCTCATCTCATCCAAATGCGACCGCAAACTTACCCAACTCATGCAAGCAAATAATACAAACTAATTTTGAGGCTTTGCAGTGATTGTTGCATTATTTTCTAGTCCTGGCAGGGAAGGATCGTAATGGTAGCTATTACACGGCGTAAATTCCTGTAATAGCGTTGCAATTTATCATGGCTCGGTCGCTGTCCGATGACGACCGACGAGACGGCGAACCAATTTATTTTGTAGACCCAAAATCCCATAAGTACATATCTACTTAGATATTTTCCTGTCGGTGTATCGATGTGCAGGTAGGTATGTGCAGTGCCAAATATGTAATTCAAGCTAACTACTTAGGTACCTACAGGAAAGTACTATAGGTACTTAATAAATGTGAGTTTGACTGCAAAGCAGTTTATTGTACCTACTTATTCAAATTTTCGGAAATTTGCTTACTTCAGCACACGGGAATCGAACCGACACAAATAGCCAGAAAATAACATCGTGTATTCTTTACTACCAACTCATTAGGAATTTATCTCTTTAATAAACCGTTGTACCAAATCCTTCGATCTCTATCGAAAAATTTCCAACTAGGTAACTTCCATTGTTTAACTTCAAATTTTAACTACTTTTTTAAACGAAAATAATGTTAAATTGTAGCTGGTGCGTAATATTTATGTAAATATGTATTGTATTTTTTTTTGTGCTATTTATCATTCTATTGTAGATATGATTGTAATTTAGATTATTTATGTTGCCCATATTAACCTTTGTCCTCGTTTTTCTTTTAGTGACTAACATCTGTAGATCTACCACAAAGTACAAAGTTGACGGCCCGCTTCTCTGCGCTGCTGTCTAAACGTGACACTGGCAGAATCGTAGACAGATTCTCTGTCTACGGGCAGAATAGTCGACATCGGCATCGGCTCAATTGCCAAAAAATGAAAAATTGTCTTAGAAATCGTCAATTTGAATGAAAATGTTAGCATACGCAATAATCGACTATTTAAAACTAATATTATTTGTGGGTTGCAACATTGTTATTTTTTAATATTTTATCCTTTTTAGTTGTGGCAACCGATTGACGACATATGGTAAATGTTAGGTACGGTCAGCAACATGAGTCGATTAACACTGCTACATTTACACATCATGTTTAATTAGTGTAGTTTAATTAGTACAAAATGATTAGATTATCTCATTTTTTCCTAAAATACTTAAGAGTCTAGTAGATTTAAAAATTATTTTACTTCTGTTCCGATTTTAATTAAATACCTTGCTCAATAATTAAGATTTAAAAAACTGAAGTGTTAATCAACTTTTGTTGCTGACTGTACTTAGTTAGATAGGTTAGGTACATTGTTTGTAACTTCTGGATGTATGACCATGTATGAACGTAAACGGTAAACGAAGCAAAAGGAATAGGGTATATAAGGATCGTAGCAGGTGGCGTTCTGTAGTTTCTGCCTACTAGCTTACTCTTCTGTATCTTCAACAGATTTTTCTATTCTAGTTGGATTAGAAAAAATATATTTATTTGCAATGAATGTAGGTAGAAAAATAAGTTGTTACAGTTTGTATGGAATCAATGTTCATTCTAGGGGCCGAAGCCAACTCGCAGAGGCCCCTCAGACAATTTTAAATGACGAGGAGGCACCAGTCGACGATTATCCCTGTATGCACTATGCAAGTGCACCCAAGGACAACCCCGGTAGTCAGGCCTAAAAATCAAACTATTACCGCTGCTTTTAAACTATTAAATCATAACAGCCAAAAATTGCTCTTTAAATTATGTCAAGCTTCAAATTCAAAACTCTTTATTGCATTCATGTGTACATTTAGTTGCTTCTCGCAAATGAATGATTTTTAATAAATAAAAAGAGATGACTGACTGACTGACTGACTCATCAACGCCCAGCCCAAACCATTGGACCTAGAAAGCTGAAATATTGCAAAGGTTCCTTATAAAAATCCTTCTTTATTCCTTGGAATAAAGAATGATTTTTGTTCCCCTGGGATATTTTCCGACATCCACGCGGAAGAAACCGCGCGGGAAGTGCTAGTGTTCTAATTCTAATAAAAGAGTACCTATATTCGTGCTAACAAACGTGCAAGCTTATAAGACATGAAAGTACTTAAGTACATACTTAGCTAAATATCGGCTACTGATTGGATTGGATTGATTCTATTTCTATTCATTTGGTCAGTTTACATTAGTAAGTAGGTATAAATTCAGAGATAAATACCTTTTCCTGTTTACTCCAATTATTATTGGAGCTTATTATTTTCATTGTTAAGAGCGTTGTTGCATTTTTCATACGTAAATCGAGAACTTGGGAGATTTTGAAGTGATTTTGGTCACATAATTTATTTTTTTAGCTTCTTTTGACTTCAATCATCGTAATTATCATATATTTTTATTTAAAGTCTATTAAAAAAAACTTGTTCAAATTGAATTATTGACTAAGAAAACAGTCGATTTCGAAGGCGCGATTTCCAGATGACGCGCGAAGGCTCAACTTTGAAGTAATCTTACACCAATTATTACTACTAATTAAGAAGGTAAAGTGGTATTCATTCGAAGAGGCATATCCTGAAATTTAAATTGCATTGAGAAAAGTTTGATTTTTAATTCATTAACTTGTATTTTAATCACGTCTAAGATAATCAAAAATCGAGAAATCGACTACAAAAAAACACGTCATTTCTCAGAATCTATAAGTCATTTGGCAACACAAATCATTTTATACGTAAGAAGAAAGATTGTACTATATATGTGTAAAAAATAAAACATATCTGTCTTCAATCATTTACGAAAATAATTTTTTAAAGTGAGTATAAAATCCTGTGCATCGAACGGCCTAAGTCAGTCGCGCTCTGGCGCTCTTCGACGCAGGACCTACGTCGGTTGACCTCCCGCCGCCGCGCATGCGCCTCGCGTGATATATAGTCAATTGTAGTGCGACTAAATATTTTTGATCCTTTCATTTAAGTAATATTTTAAGAAGCTAACGTGGTAGGCACACTTACTTTAGGAGAATTATGTTACAATTCTTGAATTATGTTGTATTACTTGTAATATTGATATTGTAATTACAATATCAATAATACAATATAATTTGGTCAAAATGTAAATCCAAGATGGTGGCTGCGAAAATTTTTAAATTTTTCGTCATGGGGATCGTTCCCATTGTTCTCGAGGATGCTAAAGCCGATAGTGACGTTAAAATGTAAATCCAAGATGGCGGCTGCGAACATTTTCAAATTTTTCATCATGGGTATCGTTTTCATGGTTCTTCTGGGTGCTAACGTCGATAGTGTAGTCAAAATGTAAATCCAAGATGGCTACAAGAATTTTGGAGGATGAATATGGAGAAAAAAATTATATCAGATTTTTATTTGAAATCTCTACTGCCACAATCTCTATTGTGGATCCGTGACAAAGGAGACGGAAACCATGTCATATAAACTTGGGCCTGGGCCTGGGTTGTAAAAAAATGAAATTGGTGTCAATTTATAGCTACTATATTATCAAACCATCAGTGAACATTTTGCGGATTTTCGCGGTCTGAGTTCCGAGTTAAAAGAGATGTAATAAAAGTGAGGTTACATAACGATCTACATATAGGTACTTAACAGCTGATTTTTGAAGTTCTTCAGCTCGACGACCACGTAAACTCCCACTCACACACTCACTTTGCCACAATTTACACAACGATCCATGGTGCCAATATGAAATCAGTAGGCTGGTCGTAATATACAAAATAACAAGTTCAAGTCCAACGTTTATGCGGGGTTCTCCGTACCGTGTCCGGTGTGGTAGCAAGGTTCGTACAAGAAGCAAGATCAGAAGTCCGCAGAAAGAAAACAGGGGTCGAGGAAAACATCAATAAAACTATGGGAAATACACTCAAATCGCGACCGCACTAAACGATAAGAAACGAGTGAGGCATAGATAAAGGCACTATATAAAGGTGTGTCCAAATATAGAGCGGCATTTGAGCGCGGCTGCCACGCGCGGCTAGCCGCGCTCTGATCGGACAAGGGCCGCGCGCGGCGGTGTTGAGCGTAATATATCTTCTCGTCTCACATCAGTGATGACCTCTGGCACTGAAACGTGCTCGCTCACAACATAATGGGTCTCAATCATAATCAGCCTATAATGTTCCCACTGCTGGGACACAGGGCTCCTCTCAGTGAGAGGGAGTGGGCCGTAATACACCACGAGGACCCAGTGCGGGTTGGTAGATGTCACATGTCTTCGAATTCTTGGTTCTAGGCGGTTTCCTCACGATATTTTCCTTCACTGATTTGAGAGTAGTGGTGATGAAATTATTTACACAAAGTGCCTGCCTGAGTTCGAAACCATGACCTACTCGTATGTCGGGATCGTTACCATTGGGCCACCATTGCATTGCTCTCTTGGGCCGCATAGTGCAGTCAATCATCCCTTCTAGGATGATTGACTTCACTATCAGCTTCATCCTCGAGAACTATGAAAACGACATCCATGACGAAAAATTTTAAAATTTTCGCAGCCGCCATCTTGGATTTTAATTTTGACTTCACTATTGGCTATAGTCGAAATCGAAAACTATGAAAACGATACCTATACAAATCCTTATCACTTACCACTGACGTGCGACGTGTGGTCGACTGTATAGTCATTAGGTCGACTGGGCACGTACAATACCTGCCTAGGCTAATAAACATTATAAAACCAACCCCACACGAACGCAGCAGTACTATTATTTATTCTGTGGCAGCGGGGTGACCTACCTATTTGAAATTTGAAAACAGTAAACCAAACATTTGCGCATGAGGCGGCTTTATGTATTTATGTATTAGTGTTGGTTCAAATTCAACTGTTTTATGCACTTGATGCGGTTGGTAAACCTATGCCGCAAGAAAAATAAATAATTATAGCTAGCGCGTGGCGTCTTTATCTACATTAAAATAGGGCTTAAATTGAACTGTTTTACACAAAAAAACGATGATTTTGGACAAAAGATGGCTCCGCTGTTAACAAAATTTTATTCTGATTGTGTTCTCCCAGAAATTATAGATCCAAGGAAAAGTCAATCAATCCCCTTAGACAAATGAATAAAATAAATAATAAATAAATATCCTTGGACATTTCACACAACGCCATCTAGTCCCAAGCTAAGCAACCTAATGCTTGTGTTATGGTAACGAGATGGCTGATAAACTTCTTATATACATTTTTTTGTAAATACATACATATTATAGATAGAAAAACACCCAGACTCGGAAACAAATAAGTACTTGTAGGTCGTACAAATATTTGTTCCGTGCGGGAATCGAACCCACAACATGCTGCGCAGCAGTCAATTGCTCAGCCACTGCGCCAACCGTGTCGTCAAATACAAATACTTTTATAAAACTTCAATTACTTATAAGTATACAAATACTTAAGCAAATAAGTAAAATGAGTTTATTTTTTTTAAGTACCTACATAATATTATTTTCTTCATCCATATTTGTATAAATTTAATTAAAATACACTAATAATGTATTGTGGACAGTCTTTTTATTTTCTCCGTAAACCTCTAGCTTTTACTTCAAAAAAATATAGGTACGCCATAGCTACAGATCAAGATCGTTTAGTCGTCGCAGCATCGCAACTGTGTGCCGTACATGAGGAAAAACGCACACACGCGCACTCGCTACGCGGCGTCGAGCGTCAGATGTTTAAAATCCGAGCGCGAAAATATGCGACCACAGTCTTAATATCGCATAGTATTATTAAATTTTTTTTTTTTTTTTTGGCAACTGAGCCGATGTCGACTATTCTGGCAGCGTCATGTTGGGACGGCGCGGCGGTAGAGCGAGTTGAGCCGTCGAACTTTTCACTTTGTGGTAGTTGTTATTTGTTAAATGTTAGCTGCAAGGACAACACAAGTTTTGTTAATTGTAGGTTGTTAGTTTTGTTAAATTATTATTCTACTACAAAATGACACAAATATTTACAAAGCTATGATTATGATTATTACACACCCACCAGACTACATTTTTAAATCATTGTCATTTAAAAATTTACCTAGGACTTGGATTAATTTAGGGGAAAAGTTAGTTAGGAGGGAATGGAAGTTAGTAGGCAGGGAGATTTTAATTTTGGGAAGCATAAGGTACAATTCAAAAGATTGTGAGTTTGAAGGACATGAGAAGAAAATATGGTCCAAAGTACCCTCGTCAAGTCCGCATTCGCACAAGGAACTGTCACGAATACGAATCTTATTTAGGAATACTGGACTGCAGCAGTGACCGAGTCTCAGTCTGCACAAAGATGAAATAGTTCTTTTCGATAATTTGGTACACTTAAAAAACCAAGGTTTCCGCTGGATGTCGGGTTGGATACTGGCGTAGTACGCCCCCTTGAGTTTTGAACTTAGCTGCCATACTGCTGACCACGAGTTATGCATTTTAAGTTTGGTGTCAGCCCGTAGGTCATAACTATGGACAACATAATGCTTTTGATCAACGTGGTTGGATGTTGCAAATTTAGCCAGCGAGTCGGCGCACTCGTTGCCACCTATATCCGAGTGACTGGGAATCCAAGCTATCTCAATGTTTAAATTGTTGTTAGAGCACGTGAAGAGTAAATTTTGAATGTCTGTAATGATTTTACTATGGATCTTTGATTTTAGTTGATTCTGTCTTAAAGACTGAATGCTACTGCGAGAATCTGAAAAAATTACCGAATTTTGAATATTGTGCGTTTTAATGAAATTAATTGCTTCTAAAATGCCAATACATTCCCCCGTAAATACCGACACCTCTGAGGGGCACTGGAAAAGAAGGGCAATCCTGGAATTCTGGAAGTATGTTGCAATTCCTGTACATCCTGTTGGAGTTAATTTAGACGCATCTGTGTAGAACAAATTCCAACCCCTCCAGTACCTCTCAATGGCCCGATCAAAGTCGCCTTTTACGTCCTCGGAATTCTTTGAAATACCAAGTTCCAAAACGACCTTTGGTTTAAAGTGGACTACCTCGTATACGGAAGAAAATACTGGTAGGATGGGATACTGACAAACAGGTGATGAGAGGTTTTTAAGCTCTCTGTACCTATTCATCACTGGGGGAGGAGACTTATGTTTCCAATAAGGGGATATTTCTAAGGATAGGTGGATTTGTTCTAGGATGGGAAGTAAGGGATGGGATGAAAGGGCGAAAACTTTTGACAGGAAGCGATCTGCTAAGTATTGTCTACGAAGGTTAAGGGGAGGCTCTGCACATTCTGCCTGGAGAGCATTGATGGGGGAGGATTTCATTGCTCCTACGACAATCCTAAGGCATTTGGCTTGAATGGCGTCTAATTTACGAAGCACCTCTTTATTACAGGGCTCAAGTAAGAAGCAGCAATAGTCCATCACACTTCTGACCAGAGCATTGTACACTAATTTTAGTGTGTATGGGTGGGCGCCCCACCAAACTCCAGCCAACGCCTTTAGAACTGATACTGAGCGTTCACATTTTTTAACAACATTGTTGATGTGATCCACACCTGACATTTTGGAGTCCAGGGTAACTCCCAGAAACCTGGCCTTTTCCTTGATCGGGATAGCTTGACCATCTATGTTAATATCTACCTGGGGGACAAGACGTCTGCGAGTAAAAATAACTGCTGTACTCTTAGGAACGCACAAAGACAAGCCGTGATCGAGCAGCCATTGGTTTAATGAAGATAAAGAGACATTCAAAGATAGAGCGGCATCCTCTATGGAACTGCCAGAGACCAATAATGCAATATCGTCAGCTTATTGAAGGATTTTGCAATTATAATTTAAGCATGAGGGTAGATCTGAAGTATAAATATTATATAGTATGGGACTAATAACAGATCCCTGAGGTAAGCCTCGCCAGGTCATCCTCTGCTCAGAGTTTTCCCCCGGTATCCTCAGCTGAAGAGTGCGGCTTGAAAGAGTAGTGCAGATGATCTGAATAATCCTAACCGGTATTCTCAGCTCATGCAGCTTTTGCCTGAGAACGGGGAGGAGGACAGAGTCATAAGCAGCTGAAATGTCTAGAAAAACGGCAACCACAGACTCATCTCTACTAAGGGCCAGCCTGATCTCTGATGTGAGGATACCTACACTATCAGTAGTACCCAGACCTTTCCTAAAGCCGAATTGAGTCGTTGGTAGTATTTTTCTATTTTCAACCAACCATTCTAGACGGTTTTTGATTAGATGTTCAAGAAGTTTAATAAGAATAGACGATAAAGCAATTGGTCGATAAGAGCAATAATCACTAGGATCTTTGCCAGGTTTTAACAGAGGAATAACCACTTGAACCTTCCAAGCTGGAGGAATATACCCTGAGATGAAACAAAAATTGACCAAGTCCAGGTAATATTGGTGACATTTTACACCCGCTTTTGAAATGAAAGAGTAAGGGAATCCATCCACGCCAGGTGCGGAATCCTTAACATAAGTAAGAACCGTCTTAAGTTCGTCAAGAGAAAATGGCTTATCAAGAGGATCGTTTGAAGTTACAGATCCTGCAAGGATTATTTCGTCTGCACCAGGGACATAGACTGGGGCAACTTTATTGAAAAACTGGTACCCCAAATCTTCAGATAGAATGTTCGTGGGAGATGGTTTTAAGCTGTTTCTAAAACTTTTCAATCTTTGCCACACCACCGACGCTGGTGTGGATGGACTCAGGGAACTACAAAACGATATCCAGCCTGCTCTTTTCTTTTTCCTATTTAATTTCCTGGACTTAGCCAATATCTTATTGAAGGAGAGAAGATTATCCAGGTTCATTTCAAGGTTAAAAGTCTCTTCCGCCTCATTCCTAGCTCTGACCATGGCAGTGCATTCCCTATCCCACCAAGGCGGAGAAGGGACTTTGCCTGTCGGTGTTTTTTTAGTAGGGAAGCAGTCATCAGCTGTTGTGGATATAATGTTGGAAAAAGACACAAAACATTCTGGAGCATTTTCAGTATTGATGGGAGGAAGGGAGGAGATACGTAGGTCTAAAATTTTTGAATAAAAATCCCAATCCACAGAGTTCAGCTGGTACTTTAGTAGAGGAGGGGAGGTTTTATCAGGAAGAGATTTAGAAGGAATCTCAACAGTGATGGGATAGTGGTCACTCCCATAGGTCATACTTAAACGACTCCAAATAAACAGGCTGGCTATGCTGGATGAACAAAATGTTAAATCGACACAGCTATTACTTTGTCCTAAGCCGGACCTATATGTGGCACTGCCATCATTAATAATAAATAAATCAAGATCATCCAACATATCCACTAGGCCTACACCAGTACCATCACAGGAATCCGATCCCCACCGGTAGTGATGACAATTAAAATCTCCCATGACAAGCAATGGGCCGTTTACATTACTTAGCAAATTTCTAATTAAAACAATATCCTCAAAACGAGGGTGAGCAATATAAAAAGAAAAAACATTTATACCCTCAACCTTAACAGCAACAACATTTATGTTGTCGCCAACGAAGGGTAGAGGGATCTGGGAGAATGATACTTTGTTACTAATGAACAAAGCACATCCTCCATATCCATCTGTTCTGTCATGTCGGACACCACTGAAACACGGGATCCTGAAATTGCTTTCAGGACGAAGCCACGTCTCAGCGATGCCACATACTGATGGTTTAAATTTATTAATTAAAAAGAGTAAGTCAGGTTTCCTGGGAGAAATACTCCTCACGTTCCATTGCAGGAATGTCAGGGGATGGAACATTATTAATATATTGGACAATTGAAGACAGTTTATTGGCAACGTGGTCAGGTAAAGCTTGTGCAGGGTTGGCTAATACAGTTATCAGCATATTGGCTATAATATTTAGAATGTTTTCGGGCTTATCAGGAGTACTAGCACCTTCCCTAGGGAAGGCACAACCGTTATGGGAAGGAGAGAAGGAGTAATCTTGAGTAAGGGCTTGATGAGCCTGCCTATCGTAGCTAGGTGAAAGAGGAGCATGAGATTTAGGTTTGAGAAATACTGTTTTACGGTATGATTTTGGAGTTTGAGGAGTTGGGCTGGGGTATTGGTGTGAATTGATCGTTGGTTTGGATTTTTGTTATACTTTTGACACTTCCGCATATGATCGTGTGACTCGAGGAAAAACCTGACTTGCTTCCGCATACGAAACAGATTTCTCGGCCATAAGAGCTTTTATTCCCTTCTGCCGACCCAATTCAGGACAAGCCTTATCATTGGCATAGTGATTACCAGAACAAGATATGCAAATGGCACAGTCAGTAGAAACTTGGCATCCATCGCCTGGGTGGTCTTGACCACATTTAAAACAGCGGGGCTGCGAGCGACATACTGTACGTGTGTGACCGAATCGACAACAATTATAGCAGTGGATAGTCGGGTACATATAACTCTCCACTGAGAGAGCAGAATAGAAACAATAAACCCGCTTAGGTAGGACTTGTCCATCAAATGTCAGAACAACGGTTTGAGTGGGAATTGTTGCAACAAAGTTGTTTTGGACTAATGTTTGACTAATCAAGAAACTATTTGCATCCTGGTGAGACCGAAACTCGACTGACACCCGGTTCCTTCCTAAGCGTTTTACACTACCTAGGAGAATGTTACTATAATTATTTTTTGCCAGAAACATACCAAATCAAATTCAAATAAGATGAAATTTTTGATTTTCGTCTGTCACTGTCAATGTCAAAGTCACGACCATAGATAATACACTATATAAAGTAATAGTCACGACCACAGACCAAGTTGGTCACGAGACGACAGATATTAAACTAAATCGTGGCTTATCGTGGTTTTGACAACTTTTTAGGGTTCCGTTTTTTGCCATTGGGCTACGGAACCCTAAAAAGTTATGGATTCGTCATGTCTGTCTGTCTGTCTGTCTGTCCGTCCGTATGTCACAGCCACTTTTTTTTCAAAACTATAAGAACTATACTGTTGAAACTTGGTAAGTAGATGTATTCTGTGAATCGCAAAAATAGAAAAAAAAAACAATACATTTTGGGGGTCCCCCATGGACCTAATGTACAAACTAGACTGAGCTCTCATACCAAAAACACGAGCAGAGAGAGATATGTCACATTGAGGCAGTTATCTCCTTCTAATAGGGTGACCAAACATTTTTATGACAAACAGGAAAATTCGTTTATACAGAGATAATTTGCGTCCGGTTGAACCTAAGTGATTTCAAATTATTGTTTGTATTACAAACATATTGTAGTTAAATAATATAAAGAAATAGACCTTTTTCGAAAGCTCCTTTATGAAACTGAACATTATTGTGTTCTATGTCGGTGTTGAATCGTGTACCTACCCATGTTTTTGAGGCAAGAAGGAAGGACTACAATATTGGTGAGACTCGTCTTGTGGCGAATCATCAAATTTCATCACGTAGGTATACGTGGCTTATGATGAAGTAGGCATGTAGAATCTCGTTCTGGGGCCATGGTACTTTCTTGCTCTTTTTTCGTTTACTCTACAGAGCTGGTTTGGGTAAGTATGTAATTGAAGCAAAGGGAACTTAAATGATTCTGGAATTACATCCAACCATATTTGTTGAATTTCTTCTTTGGATGGAAAGCTGTAACCAACTTAAAAATAATGCTATTTCAATCATGCGATACATAAGTACAAATTGTATTTATTATGCGCCTAATCTATTAATATTAGGCGCATAATAAATACAATTTGTACTTTTTTAATCAGAAATACACTACTTATAGCTTTTACTTAGACTCAAAATTTGTTATTATTTAGTAACAATTTTAAGTCTTTTATCGAGATTTATTTAAATCTTTGTTATTCCTTACAAGTTCCTTACCTGTGAAATTAAATGCCGCAACCAGCATAACATTCACTTTTACATTTCTTGATGCAACACTTTCTCACCATTTTCACTATCTAAATTGAAAAAAACCGCCATGAAACCATTGATGTCAGATTTCAGTGTTACCAGAGTAATTATATGATAGCTACCAAACAATAATCAAAATGATATTATTTTGATTATTTTACTTATGGAGCTTACTTATTAAATTATTGACTATGATATACAGATTGTAAACCTATAAATAAAATTATTAAAAACTAATCTAAATGCTAAAAAGAAATATACGTAACTTATTTTACCTTTTACCTACTTGCAGTTGGTGAAATTTTTCTACCATCTTTATCATTTTTATCTGTTGGCAATTGAGCAAAAGGGACAAATTACTCAAGTCGGGCTCTCTCTCTCGTTTTGCCTCGCCTAAGATATCCTATCAAAAGTAAACCTAAAGTACAATACATAAGGTTGATTTTTGTATGATACGATTTTTGGAGAGCTCAGTCCTGTTTAAATAGTATATTAGGTCCATGGGGTCCCCATACTTACTACAGAACTGAAACTTAATTTTTTTTTTTCTTCAAACCCATACGTGTGTGTGAGGTATCTATGGATAGGTCTTCAAAAATGATATTGAGGTTTCTCATATCATTTTTTTCTAAACTGAATAGTTTGTGCGAGAGACACTTCCACAGTGGTAAAATGTGTGCCCTGTAACTTCTGAAACAAGAGAATGATAAAACTAAAAAAAATATATGATATAAACTTCCACTAAAAATTGGTTTGAACGAGATCTAGTAAGTAATTTTTTTTAATACTTACGTCATAAATCGTAAACCACAATTTACCTTTACGGCGGGCTGTGCTGGCGCCGCTGCTGCGGCTGCTGAGACCCTCAAGTGGCGCAAATACTGTAACCTTATAGGTAACTATAGTTTTGAGCCGTTTGGGTTCGAAACGCTCGGGTCATGAGGCCCAAGTGCGCGTTTTCTTTTTAAGGAAATTTCTCGGCGACTGGTCGAGACATCACGTGACCAGAAGGCTGGCTTGTTCTTTGGCCAAAGAATTAGCATTGCCATTCAACGTGGCAATGCTGCCAGTCTTCTGGGCACGTTTCCGGATGACATCGATGCGGACGAGTACTTCGACGCCTAAGTGTCCTTTTGTTTTTGTATTTATTTGTATATTTAGTTAGTCATTTACTTTAGTACTAGTATAGTGTTAATTTGTATATTGTTTAATAAATTTAAACATCAAAAAAAAAATACCTTTCATTCAATCAACTCAAATATAAAAATAAAAAAATAATTTCATAAACATAAACCTTATGCATAGACCGTGAACCATTATTTTCTAAATAATAATAAATCTGTAATAGGTGCCTAAGTAAATAATAATTATAATTCGCGCCGGGCGTGGCTTGTTTTGCAAAGGAGTGTATATGGTACGGAACCCTTCGTGTATGAGTTCGACTCGCACTTGACCGGTTTTTTTTATTATCATCTGTGCCGAACGCATAATTTCTCACCTCTATTTCGTATCGCAAATTCGCAACTAATCACTTGCTAACTAGCGCAATTAAGAAACAAAAGTTAATCATTGATTAAAAGCCAATGAGGTACGGTACTTTATAACATCATTGTTAGGCTAAACAAATGAGATTTTTTTATAAGAGGCTGTAAATATTTCAATTTGACAGCTTTTGGTTTACACCGACCTCTCATTGTAAGGAAATCCTATACAATGCGAGATCAGCTTACTGAAAATGTATAACTCATAACTTGATCTGTAGCCGTGGTGCGTACGTCTATGACCACATCGAGTATGTGATCGATCATAGACAATAATCGTGTGATCGGGGATTTTTGTGACGCACTCAACTGGTTCTTTCCCGGAATGATAACGTCAAAGTTTCCAGTTAATCACAATTACCCAAGTTTGTGGGAAAAAATAAACAACATGAAAAAAAACTTTAATCACATACCTAAGTATCGACTTGAATTACTGATATTATGTATTTGTATAATTTCGATACAAATAAAATTCCATAATTGCATTAATCCTAATGATGCACATACAAATAAATTTAAAAACGAACTTAAACAAATCATTGTAATAAAACATTATTTAAAATAATTTTGTATTCAAATGATACTTGTTTGTGCTTGGTGTTAGGGTTCTGTCCAAATGAAAAATGGAACTCATAAGGGATCACTCGTGAGTCGTGTTTCTGCCTGGTAGGGAGGTAGTCTACCAATTTGCTTGGAATCTAACAGGCCGATTAAGTTGAAAAGCCAATGCCTGAAATTGGCGTCTTTTGGTTCCGTACCCGAAGGGTGCCAAACGAAACCCTTTTTACTATATTTTTTGCTCGCGGCCATCAACCAAATCTTGTTTTTCTAGTACAAAATAGTTTATTAAACGAAACTTATTTGACATGCATACATCTTAACTCAGTCCAAAATGAGATATAAGAGTTAGAAGTTTGCATATATGTATATATTAGGTTTGCAGGCAAGTTTTGACTCCTAGCTAGTTTATTGTTAAGTTGCCACAAAATAGATAGTGTAATGGTTTTTTTTTTAATTTAATTTTTGCGTCGGGCCGTTACACAGAAATATTTTTTTTTAAAATACGAATTACGTGTGAAATACACGAGAGGAAGTGTGCCGACTATTCAAATGTCCATTCAAACATAGCCGTTAAATGTTGTTCAAACATATAACGGCTATGTATTTTGTGGCAACTTAACACTAACCATGCACTTATGAGTTAAAAATTGCCGACAAACCTAATAAATACATTAACACTTCTAACTCTTATATCTCATTTCGGACTGATTTTAGAGGTATGCATAACATATAAGTTTCGTTTGTTACACTATAAAAAAACACTAGACTTGGAGAACTTTACTAGAAAAACAAGATTTGGCGCCGCCACCATCAAAGCGGTGACAAAAAAACCGGCCAAGTGCATGTCAGGCTCAGCCCATGCACAATGAAGGGTTCCATAGTTGAATATAATGTATCACAAAAACAAACTTATACATTGTAGTTGAAAAACTAGAAATCCCAAAACAAAAATTTATGTCATAAAATTAAATATTAATGATTTTCAGACTTTTTCCTTTGTTTGTGCTGTGAGACCTTGCTTCATGACCAATTTCATGATTCTAGGTCTACGGGAAGTAGGTACCCTATAGGTTTAGATTTACATGCGAGTATCAAAGTACCTATGTCACTTAAATAGCCGTATTTTTTTAGTGCGTTGGCTTAGAAGCTTGAAATTTTTTAGAGCTCCAAGGGACCATCATAGACTTACGTATTTAATATTAATTTCAACTTGATACCTCCACGCGTTTTTGAAAAAAAGCGTCTGGACAGACTGACAGACAGACGGACAACGAAGTAATCTTATATGGGTTCCGTTTTTTCCTTTTGAGGTACGGAACCCTAAAAAGACGCCACCTTCGATACTAAAATCGGCATGGTCCTTTGGTGTGCATATTAATTTCTGTGCCCAAATATGGGGGTCACTTAGTCTTGTGGGTGGCAAATAAGAAAATTAAAAAAAAAAAGTTTTGCAAACTGTATCGTATATTCGTATGACATATCAAAAGCCACATCACTATATGATAAAGGACTATTATTATTAAAAAAATAAAAATACAAACACCCGAATTGAGAACCTCCTCCTTTTTTAGAAGTCGGTTAAAAATAGTTGAACTGGTACAGACGCCAGCAGGTCAAGTCACCCGAAAATGTCAAATTTCCCGATCAACTTTTAAACCTAATGTTTTAGCGATAAAGATGAAAATCTATTAAATTAAATTTGACAGATTGTAGTAGCTTGATGTGCTGGTTTCTGTACAATCAATCCGTCTTTATTTATCAAGTTCCATTAGAATAATTTCAAAGAGGTCCTTTATTTACAGGCAGCGTTCCAAGTTTCCAACATAATAAGTTAGTGGAACTAGTGGAAGTATGAACCCTGTATTGTATATTAGTCGGTGTCCACAACACGTTTGAATTTATATTTTACATACGAACAAGTAGGTATGAACCTTATTATTATTAAAATACCTACTCTCCTTTATCAAGCTGACTGTAATGTAATGATACTGCAGCAAGAGTTCTTAACAATTATCTATATCCTTTGAAAAAGTGTTAGTCCAGGATTTAACGTGTATGTGGAATATGCATGCTTTGTAATAGTCACATAGTAGGTAGCTCAATTTTTTTATCCAATTCGTCATCATTCCAAAATTGCAAGGAATGCTTTCTTTGATACGAAGAAAACCTTTTAATCACTATTATTTTAGTAACTTTGTAATTAAAGTAATACGGGCTTAAAAGTATCTATTAAGTTCTGATTGACATAATTTAGAGGTATATTCCTGTGAAAGACTATGTAATCACTATCACTACATCACTATCACTATCACTACACAATATTAAACAAAGTTACTTCCCGCTGTCTATCTGTCCCTATGTATGCTTAGATCTTTAAAACTACGCAACAGATTTTGATGCGGTCTTTTTTAATAGATAGAGTGATTCAAGAGGAAGGTTTATATGTATAATACATGCGTGGGCAAAGCCGTGGGTAAAAGCTAGTATACTATAAACTATTCCCTTTCGTTGAATGAGTCTGCGTCTTCCCTTTTGCCCATGTTTGTACTAGAATGTTCTCGAATTATGTCCTTGAACTTTTGAGAAGCTTACACTTGTCATTTATAGAAGGTTCTTTTTTTAATTTATTTATAGGGCTTTGTCGCTTAGTGACCACATCGCCCAGTGCAGAAAAACACAAAATTATTTATTAAGATCTACCTTATAACTTGTATTTCCAGTGGTGTAAGGTAGTTCAGCTTGGAATGCGAAACAGTGAACAACAGTGAACTAAAAGTGAGCTACACTTCAAATGATTCTGCTTAAAGTTTCTAATTTCTGTATTTGTGATTATTTAAATACATTGTGTTTTTTGGTGTAAATTGGTATAACTTTATTTATCCCGAACCCCACCTCGCAACAGTAACAATAACAACACCTCTAACGCCATTTCCATAACTTCATCAATGTCGTCTTTTCCACAGTAGTTAGGTCCTTACATACATACAAAAGTCATGCCTTTGCTCGCTGTGTTTTATGTTTTTAATTGATTTTAAAAATTACGCGATTCTACTAATGACACTTCATTTACAAAATTCTATCGAACCTTATCGACTCTAGGAGGGACAAAGGTCATTTATTTATAATTAATTTGATATATAAATACTTAAAAAACATAACTGGAAAACATTTTTTACCTTAATTTCAAGGTAAAAAATATTGTCTATAAAACTGAAGTACTAAATGGGGAAAATTCAGAATAGCATTTGCCAACATCAACATTTGAAGTCTGTCAAACGAACGACTGGAAGTTGTCAGTTGAAAAGACTCAAGACTCAACACAACAAAGTCAAAGTTTATCTGCGTTTGACAGTTGACTGTCAAACGCAGATAAACATACATTGCGTTTGCGTACATTCAATGTAGTGCATAGTTTTGTGCGCAGCTCTGCTACTTGATTTTTGAGAAAGATTTAATTTTCTTAGTAAAAATCGCTGCTAACTTAGTGTTTTAATGTAAAACGTTATAGTTTGCAATTGTGGTTGAGTGAAGTCAACAGCGAAAATGTCGACAAGCACAAGTGACCATGATATGAGCTCAGACCACGAAAAAAATATTTTCTTTTTTTCTTGGTCTGAGGATATGAGTGATGCTTCCAGTTCCCCGATATCTTGCATCAGATATTCACCTCATAGTTCTCCTTCTCAGCAAGTTCCTCAGCTCGCTGAGTTAACTAGTGCTGACAACAAGCGACAGTTTCAACTTGGTAAGTGCAATTTCTTTCGTATTACCCCAAGTAACAAACAAATGTACTAAAAAGGTATTGTAGATATCTTTAAGGAAAGTTGAATTCCAGCTGTTGTCTTAGCTAAAACTAGTATGTCGCTCAAGATATCTCCTAGATACACTCCAAGGGTCAGTTAAGTAAAAAGTGGGCACAGAATTTCAGAACATGATATGAAAGAGTTAATACCTACTACTGTTTAGATAAACTTTAACCATATTTTATGAATGTGGTTTGGCAGAACTCTAAACACTGATATCAAGACGTCTTTTAGGTTGACTTCAGATCAAGAATTAATATTAGGTCTTTACCTATGAAATTGCCGTTCTGCAGTACTGGCCATTTTAAATCAAAATAATTTTTGTTTGGCTAAGAATTCTAATTTCAAATTAATTTTATTTTAAAAACATGGATTTTTTTTCCAAAAGTAGTCATTTGTTTATTGATTAGTGTTACATTTTCATCGCATTTCAATCTTTTTCGTCATCATGGATACGTTAAAAATTCGAGTAATTATGGAATATGAGTACCGTCGTGGCAGCAACGCGGCACAAGCGGCACGCAACATCAACGACGTTTACGGAGCTAACACTACAAACCAACGCACCACTTGTTATTGGTTTGCTCGCTTCCGTTCTGGAAATTTCGACCTGAAAAATGAACCTCGCGGTCGTCCGAAGACTTTGGTCGACAATTACGAATTAAAGGCGATTGTGGAAGCTGATGATACACAATCTACGGCTGAATTAGCAGCAGCTTTCGACGTTAGCGTCAAAACAATATTGGTCCATTTGCGTCAAATTGGCAAGGTAAAAAAGCTTGACAAATGGGTGCCCCACGAACTCAATGATCGCCAGCGCGAAGTACGCGTCGAGACGTGCCTTGCACGGCTCAACAGACACACAAATGAAGGAATTTTGAACCGCATTGTTACCTGCGATGAAAAATGGATTCTGTTTGATAATCGCAAGCGCTCAGCAAGTTGGTTGGATCCTGGTTCAGCACCTAAACAATGCCCTAAACGAAAACTTACCCCTAGAAAAGTGATGGTCACTGTTTGGTGGTCTAGCGCCGGTGTGATTCATCACAGCTTCTTACCAAACGGGGTGAGCATTACTGCAGATGTGTACTGTGAAGAACTGAACACAATGATGGAGAAGCTGGCACATCTCCAACCAGCATTGGTCAATCGCTCGTCTCCGCTGCTCCTGCTCGACAACGCGCGACCTCATACTGCACAGCAGACAGTCTCCAAGTTGCAAGAACTGGGGTTGGAAGCTCTCCGTCATCCGCCCTACTCACCAGACCTTGCGCCTATAGACTACTACTTTTTCCAGAATTTGGATAACTTCTTGGCGGGAAAAAAATTCAATACCCGAGAGGCAGTACAAAATGCCTTTGAAGAATTTGTTGCCTCCCGACCAGCTGATTTCTTTAAGAAGGGCATCAATAAACTGCCACTGCGTTGGCAAAGATGCATTGATTGCATGGGTGATTACTTCGATTAATACAAATAAAAAATACATGAAAAAAATTCGTTTAAATTTTTTCATACAAAACGGCAATTTCATAGGTAAAGACCTATTATTATTACCTCTTTATTTAAACAGTGTCTTTATTTGTCCGTTTACAGGACAACTAGCAACACCCATAATTAAAACTATCAATATTAAATTGCAGATATTCGATCATAACTTAATGAAGTAAAATTTAAAACTTATTTTGCTGTATGTAACTTTATTTTAGAAAATATGGTGAACTTTTAAATTGTTCCAAAAAACTGTTATTTATAAGGTTTATGAAAATCGTGATTAAACAACTAAGTTTTATGTCTAGAAAACGCTTTCTTACCCCATTGAATGCATTGGAAAATTAAAATGCATGATTATTGATTATTTCTTGTGTAAAATCTATAGATAGTTTTATATAAACCGACCGCCTTTTGTTATACTACAAAACAAATAAATTTTTGTATAATAATATTGCAAATGAAAATTTTTGTGGCTTATAGTGCATAGTAGGTACCTACTACATTTTCTATAGATAAGTAAGATAGTAATGTAGTTAGAATTACTATAACAAAAAATATAAGTTCAATCTACTCTAGTTTCTGATGTAGTTCACTTAAAGTGCAAAATGGTGTTAAATCTTATTTTTCCTAACAAAGTAAGATTTTAGACATTACTGATTTTGTAAGGCTGGTTCAGACAAAGTAAAGACAAGTTGACAAGACATTTGTTATTTGTTATTTTAACTAAAAACCTTATTGGTGAAGTACTATTTGGTATTAAGTGATTCTATGGTTTGATTTAGTTAAAACCAGATTAATATTTTCTTACCTTGTCATTTCATCATCAAATAAATTTTAACATAATAACAAGTACTTAAGTATTGTGTTTGCTAATAAATCATGAAACTGGAAAACATTGCAAATTATACTCTCTGATACCTAATTTGGCTGATACATATTATTATATCAGTTTGAAAGCTGTGTACAAGTACAGTTTCTACAGGTTTACAAAATTCAAAAAACAAAGAAAAGCAAATCAAACATTAAATTACTATACAGGTGAAACACCACGCCGGGCTGTCACCAGCACGCTTAGCATGACCGCCATAGAAACGGGTTTTGTCGACGGAAGAATAGACAAAATGGAAGATAGTAGAAATATTTGTACGCATTCTACACGTCTAAGCATGGCAATGAGTAGTTTTGTCTATTCTTCCGTCGACAAAACGTCGTCGTGCCTAAGCGTGCAGTGACCGGTAAACAATTAATTTTCTATTGTCTATTGTTTGGCAGCTAATGTGTTAAAAAAATATACAAATTATATACATGTACAATAGGTACTTATATTATTATTCAGTGATACATACAGGTACCTACCTATTTACATAAGTAACAAAATAAAATAAGAATGCGCTTAACAATAAAATTAAGAATTGAAATGAAGAATGTTGAGTGTACTAATGTTTGTAAGTGTAGGAGTGTGAGTGTAAATGTGTGGGTGTTACGTAAGACACCAGTTTTAATAAGTTTTCAGTGGCAATGTACTTAGTCCAGATATAATAGCCAAATGCGTAATTTTCATTTACAGTAGTACCCAACTAATATGGCTTATCGATGTACTTGCGCAGAAGATTAATTTTCAAAGCGCGGGAAATGTTATTGACCAATCGGCGCGTTCCACGCTTTTTCCTGTACCGCTATTGGTCGGCAGCTGCCGCCATGTTAGCGCGCGCCGCTTGACAGCCGCCATACTTGCGAGTGAGACGGAACTAACAGCTGCAGTGTATTATGAACTTTTTAGTAGTGATCTATAGTTGATTGTAAGTTTTAAGCATTCTCGTTAATCTTCGGGGCCATACTTTCTTTTCTGTACGAACGAAGATTCACGACGCGCCTTATCAGTTGGGTACTACTGTACTTGCTTTTGTATGTGTGTAGATTAGGGTTGCCATTCGGCCCGATACGTCGGGACATGTCACCGTTATTAATTAACAGTGGTGTCCCGACGTCCCGAAAAGCTTTATAATGTCCCGACAAATACATGAGCATCCCGACTTAGTGTACGGACTGAGTGCCCGCTTAAAGGCTCTTACAGACAGAGGCGATATCGCGTCGCGACGTGTCGCGTAGCGGTGTTGCGACGCGATAATATCGCAATATCGCTCGCGATATCGCCTCTGTCTGTAGGAGCCTTAAATCGAGCGTCCAGCGGGGCGGAGCGTGCGGCGTTCGGGTCAAACACATGCATTAAACACGTAGGTGTCCTGAGTCACAGAGTACATTGAATATATGGGAATTGCACGCAACGCTGAACGCTCCGCTGGACGCTTTTTCACTCAGTCCGTACACTTATACGTAACACACCGAATCGACGAATACGCGATTCGGAATTGCGTACGCTATGATGTGGGCACAATTATTGTCCCAGGTAAAATCATCTGAAAAATGTAAAAAAGAATGATTGCATCCTCAGTAATTAAAAATAAATTTTACCAAATAAATATTTTTTGTTTTTTGGTTTATTTCACTTACAAAAATTTCCCTTCGCTTCAAATGTCCCGACGCGACGCGCGACGGTGTCTCGGGAAAATTTGGCAACCCTACTGTAGATAGATATTTTGTTATTCATTGAGTAATAAAATTAAATTATAAAATATGATACAATGCAATGCTAGAAGTGGTCTAATGTAAAGGTGTGTCCAAACAGAGCTCGCAAGGTGCACGGCAGCAATACGCCGCAGTCGCAGGACACAATTTCTCCCGCGCTATGTCTCTTGGCTTGACGTATGGAGACTGGCGAGTCTCCTGGCGCTGCTGGCGGCATTCGTAACAGGGGGCCTACTCCCTAAGTGCGTCCGTTCATCCGTCCGTACGACAACGAAGGCCGAAACTACGGACTTCGTGCTTAGGGAGTAGACCCCCAGACACGAGACTCCTGGTTTGGTCGACGATACGAACGTGATAGGTTCTGTGCGATGATCTCATTCCTTATCCACGAATAATGGCAGTTTCGGTACAGTTTATACACCGCGTAAAGTCCGGCAATTCCCAGCAAGGTGCAAATTATGAACATCACTATCAGTGGCGTAACTACAGGGTGGCAAGTCGCCAAAAGGCCACGGGCCCCCAGCTGGAAGGGGCCCCCGATCAGAGGAGAATCCCAACTCCCAACATTTATTATTACACATATAGTAAAAAACCGATGAATTTGCCACGGGCCTCGAACGGTATAGTTATGCCACTGATCACTATACTAATATTTGATAAGTGGTACTCCTGCATTGACGCCGAATTGGTACCACCCGGTGCACTTTGTGATATAATAACGTCTTCTTTTTCTATATTTGACCGGCACATTTTAGCATTGGAAATCCACTTTTAATTTAAAAAAAAACTGATAGTTCATTAACGTCTTTCAATTAATTATGTCACGCGACCGAACTCGGCACACGTCTCGGATGGCAGGGTCGCCATGTAAGGTCGTGAGTCCGGGAGATGAGTAAAACGAGTCTCTTCATTGGATTATCGTTTATTACCGACACTAATCAAAGAGTACAATAGGTTTTAGATTATACATGAGCACACATATATGTCTTACACACTACAGGAGAAAAAAACTCGTGGCAATGCTGTGCGGCAAAAAGTTCTTTTATTTTTGTTTATCATCATCATCGTAAAGATGTCCATGTTTATCGTCATCATCGTTTCAGCCCAAAGATGTCCACTACTGATGTTCTGTGCTTCTCATCATCCAGCGGCTTCCTACGGCCCTCACAAGGTCATCAGTCCACCATGTGGGAGGCCTTCCGAGTGACTTTCAGCCTTCTAATGACGACGCCCATGAGAGCAATGGTGGCCCAATGGGAACAGCCCCGACTTGAGAGTTGTAGGTCGCGGGTTCGAACCCAGGCAGGCACTTTACTTCGTGTAAATAATTTCATCACCACTGCTCTCAAAACGGTGAAGGAAAACGCCGTGAGGAAACTGGCATGTCCTAGAACCAAAAATTCGAAGACATTTACCATCCAGCACTGGGCCCTCATGGTGAATTACGGCCCACTCACCGAGAGGAGACCTGTGTCTCAACATTGGGAACATTATTTATAGGCTGATATATATATAAGGCCCATTGTGAGTGACCCTGACCACGTTTCAGTGCTATATGTCATCACTGGTATGTGAGACGAGAAGATATTACGTAGCTTCCCGAAAGTTATACCCAGCCGAGTCGGCTTCGACGATTGAACTCTTTCTTGAAATTGGCTCTACCTAACTGGACAGTTTTTAGGTAGGTTCCGTACCAAAATGGTAAAAAGGAATCCTTATGGTGCGACTCAATCTGTCTGTCTGTCACAGCTGGATATCTCAAGAACTACTAATGCTATCAACCTGAAATTTGTAATAGTTTTAGATGACGTTTGCCCAACTAGTTTGCAAATAAGAAAGATTTTTTTTGTTTTTGCAACAGGGAGGGATTGAAGGGGGTCTTAAAATTTCGAAGTGGGGCTACTAGGGCATGTACATGGGGTATCATCCCAGAATAATAAATAAGAAAGAGCGCTGTTTACACAATCTCAAACATTTTTTTTATTTTTTTAGGCCGCATAGTTTTCGGCTTTCGATGACAAATGTAAAAAAAATACCGTCCTTATCTCCGAAGTTTGCATAGAGAAAAAATGCGGCAGCAGCGCTCAAATACCGCGATATTTGGACACACCTTAACCCCTCAAGTGTCAAATGCACCCCATGTGTGTGTGCATAAGAACAAACCTGTACATAATAGGTATATAAGCTTATATCACATATAAATAAACATAAAAAAACATCTGATGAAAACAAATCATCATTAATAGTTGTGAACCTATGTGGTTTGCAACTAACCCCCAACCACCCCTATGTGGTTTTAGGTCTAAAATTAGCCGATCTCAGACATCTGAGGAGTTGTGAATCATAACATGGCATTTTATATCATCTATGTACTATAATAAGGTCATGTGCTACCAGAGTAGGTATGTTCTGAATGATAATATAACTTTACACACATAGGTACCTATCTAAACATTAGGGGAATAAATTTACTGGTGGATACTAAAAAAATCTTTGAATCTCATGTAAATAAGTATTTTTATCAGTAAAATTAATATTTATGACACAATTTAGGTATCAGTAAATTGTTATCATCACTACATAGTATAAAACAAAGTCGCTTCCCGCTGTCTGTCTGTCCCTATGTATGCTTAGATCTTTAAAACTACGCAAAGGATTTTGATGCGGTTTTTTTTAATTAACATGGCACCTGGAGGCCAATTCCGGTGGCATGGAAATTATCTCCATGGTCGAAATATCAGTCAAGAAACTGCTTATCTCCGTCGGAAGCGAAAAAATGCTATTCTAACGATCTCCATTCATAAATTTTTCGATCGCAAACCAGCGAGATATCACGGCTGGTCCTAAGGTATGGAGAAATGAAATCTCCGTTGGAACATCTGTCAAAATTTACATTCGTAGGTTTATATTCGTATTTCTTTTTTGGTACCTACATGTAGAGGCTTAGGGGTATATGGGTTACATAAAAGGGGGCCAAATTTTCATTATTTCTGCGATAGGACACACCGTTTTCGAGATATAAGCAAAAGAAAATCCTTGAAATTATTTCATCAAAATATTCAAGGTTTTTCATCCAAACAATTGGAAATTGAATTGTTTTTAGAAAAAACAATGTTTGACATTATTTGTTTAACCGAGCATTGGTTAAAAGATTACGAAATGTTAATTAATTATAAGAATTATAGTGTGGCCAGTTGTTTTAATCGAACATCAATGGCGCGTGGTGGTTCATTAATCCTAATTAAAAATTGTATTAAATCGAAAAATCGTAAAGACATAGTTGAACTATCATTTGAACATTGTATTGAACTTTCCTGTGTTGAGCTAGATAAGCATGTCATAGTGTGCGTTTACAGACCCCCAAATTATCAAAACTACTCTATATTCGAGTCAGTAATGGAAGAAGTTATGTCAAGACTTGCAGCTGGTAATAAGTCAGTAATTATCTGTGGCGACTTCAATATTAATATTTTAGAAAATAATTCAAATACCAGTAGATTATTAAATTTGTTTAAATCATTTAATTTATCAAATGTGTTTGTAGAACCTACCCGAATAACTACGACTACTGCTACATGTATTGATAATGTTTTCTGTTGTTGTGACTATTTAGATAAATCCATTGTTAATTGTCTCCCTTCTGATCACAGTGGTCAAACCGTAACTTTTGAGTCCAACATACCTATGCAAAAAGTGCAGATACAATCCAGACCAATAACATCTGTTAAATTAAATAAATTTAATAACACTTTAATTTGTAAGTTAAATGATCAAGAACTGAAAATGAACAATGTTAATATTTTGTATAAAGAATTCTTTTCGGTAGTCCAAACAGAGTTCGATAATTCATTTAAGAAGATCTCAAAAACCATCAGCCCTAAGTTTCTATTTAGTGACTGGGCAACTAAAGGACTCAGGAAAAGTAGGGAAAGACTTTTCGAGCTGTATGGCCTTAAGCCTTATATTAACACGGAAACTTTTAATAAGTATGTTGCTACTTACTCTAGAATTTTTAAGAACACTTGTAAGGCAGCTAAAGCCTTATACATTAGCAACAAGGTTAAATCAGCAGATAATAAAATAAAGACAGTTTGGAAAATTATCAACAATGAAACGAACAGGAACAGAAAGCATAATATTGATTACACACTGGAGTCGTCATGTGGTCTCATTTCCGATAGTAAAGAAGTTGCTCAAGAATTTGTAAATTTCTTTACCAGTATCCCACTTAAAACTACTGAGGTCTTAAACTCCTCGCCCTCGCTCTCTTTTGATTTAGTAAGAGCGAACGTATCGGCCTGCCCGATTGAATTTAACTTTAAGCATATTAACCCCATAACAGTAATAAAAGCTTTTAAGCAAATTAAGATCAAACTGACCGAAGATCTTTGGGGAATGTCCATTAAAGTCTGTACCTCCATAATTGAGACTATAGCGCCTTACTTAGCCTTAATATTTAATTTTTGTGTAGATCAAGGAGTTTTCCCGGATTTAATGAAATACAGTAAGGTAATTCCACTTTTTAAATCCGGAGACAGTAAAGACAAAAATAATTATAGACCAGTATCCGTGTTGCCGGTTTTCAGCAAGGTGTTTGAAAAGGTAATGCTTAATCAAATGCTCAATCATTTTAACACGAATAAAATACTTCACGATCAACAGTTTGGTTTCACCAAAGGACGTTGTACGACCGACGCCGGTGCAACCTTATTAAAACACATTTTTAACGCGTGGGAAGAGGCCCAAGACGCCATAGGCATTTTTTGTGACCTCTCCAAGGCATTTGATTGCGTCGATCATGAAACCTTACTCTTGAAACTTGAGCACTCGACTGGACTTGGAAAACTTGCCCTCAGTTTAGTAAAATCTTATTTAAATGATAGACAACAGCAAGTTCAAATAAATGGTGTCAATTCACTGTGTTTAAAAGTTAAAATGGGTGTTCCACAAGGCTCGATATTGGGTCCTTTCCTCTTTTTAGTGTATATTAATGATTTACTCCATTTATTAAAAAATCAACCACAAATGGTGCTATTTGCTGATGATACTTCATTAATTTTTAAGGTAGATAGACGTGCTACAAATTTTGACGACGTCAATAACGCCCTACTGCAGATCCAAAATTGGTTCACTGCTAATAATTTAGTATTAAATGGGAAAAAAACTAAGTGCATCAGATTTTCTTTACCAAATGTCAAAAGTAGTGATTGTGAGATAGTATTGAATCAAGAGAAACTAGAATTCGTCGATAAAACCGTTTTCCTGGGGATTACGCTCGACTCAAGTCTACAATGGGGTCCTCATTTAATATCACTTGCAGGACGGCTAAGTTCAGCAGCTTATGCTGTCAGAAAAATCCGTCAATTTACTGATGTAGATACCGCGAGGCTAGTCTATTTTAGTTACTTTCACAGTATCATGTCTTACGGTATTTTACTTTGGGGACGGGCTGCAGATATCGAGTCCATTTTTATTCTGCAAAAACGAGCCATCAGAGCCATATATAATCTTCGCAGGCGCGATTCTCTAAGGGAACTGTTTAAGGATATTAACATCATGACGGTACCTTGTCAATATATCTACGAAAACATCATGTACGTAAGAAAAAATTTACATCTTTTTAATAAAAGAGGTGAAAGGCATAATTATAATACTAGAAATAAGGACCTATTAGCTCAACCAGGTTTCAGGCTGGCTAAAGTAGACTCATCGTTCATGGGGTACTGTTTAAAATGTTACAATAGAATACCTCCACACATACTTCAACTAAATGAGACGAAATTTAAAACTTGTATAAAACGCACACTATGCAGGCAGGCATATTATAAGTTGGGGGATTACATAAATGATAAAAATGCTTGGCTCCATGCTGGTCCTGCTCCACAACCTCAACTAATTAATTAACATTTGAAGATACTGTTAAGCAACTGCTGAAGATTGTAAGAATAGCTTTGCATTGTGTAGACTCAATCACCTTTGTATTGTATAATTGCTTAGTACATGTGTGAGTACTATGTACCTACTCTAAAGCTACCATTTACTGGGTACGTCTTTATTTGACTTGGATGTGCCCTGGCGGCTGAGAGTGTGTCATGCTCACTCTAATGCCTCGCTGATGGTGGCGCGTGTGTTGGATCATTTAACGAATCCATACATCAGGTTTGTGAACGGGCGCTGTTGGTGGAGGCTGGTTATACCTTAGCTGCCACGGCTTATTTTAATTTTAATTTTGAATTGTTTTTTTTTTATTTTTTTATTACGGACGCTTTTAACGTTCATCGTTCTCACATGTATAATTTCAACATGAATGATGTAACCAATATTTTGTAACTATATTTTGATTTAAAAGAGTGTCCGTGGAGTTTCTTGCCCGTTCTTCTCCATAGATCTACGTTTTGGAATGGGCAACTAACTAGCTTCAACTTTCTGACTTACCTACTGACCGACTCTTTGACAATTCAAAAGTGCCTGTAATTGGTTTAATTGAAATAAATGCTTTGAGTTTGAGTTTTGAGTTTGAGTTTGAAAAAAAAAAATGCAGTACTGTTTTTGCACTTGAATTCAAGGTGTTGGTGTGAATGTTAGTTCATGACAACTAATTTTATTCCACACCTTTTTAATCGCGATTAAAAGTAGTCATATTTAATATGAAAATTAAAACCTACCTAGTTACGTCAGAAAAAGGACACAAATCATGCGAAACGCGTTTCTGATCACGCTACTTTGCAATTACTATTTTCAGTAAGTAATTATAAAAAAAAAAAACACAGATAAAGAAACACAATATACTAAAATTATCTTTTATAACGTGTTTGCTTGGATTTAATAAATTAAACATGTCATTAATACTAAAAAAAGAAAAACGTAGCATAATCGATTAAAATCAAAGTTAATCGATAAAAATGGACGTCTTTTAGACGAGATTATTTTCTCCGTTGTAAATCTTTCTCCATGGTCAACCAGAATACGGTTTTTTGATAGTATCGAGATTTGAACCGGACATTGATGCGGAGATTTGAAACAGAGTTTTATCTCCATGGTCGTGATATCTAGCTCGAGCCCGGAATGGGGCCCTGGCTCGAATGAATTACGTTTAAAGAACTGAGTGCAAAATTTTTTGAGTTTTATTTTAGTTTTTTGAATATCAACATTTAATTTGTGCTGAGTAGTTTCTCATAAAGTCATAACATAATACTTTACGATGCTTTAAACGTGACAAAACATAGTGTTTAGACACAATTTTGTTTTCGAGCCCGGTGCCATGTTAACGCGCACGGGTTATTTATATAATACATATGCGGGCGAAGCCGCGGGCAAGATCTAGTAGTGGTATAAAAAAAGGAGGACTCCGCGCCACACATATCGAAAGTGAAGCACCGTACCGATCTATGTGTGCGTGATTTGAATACCTACCTGCAAAGACGCCATCGCACGTGTCACGTAAGGCCGCCTTCACATTACGTCGCAAGCAGCGCGGCAGCCGCGCCGCTACATAAAATATTATTTAGTAATATTAATATGTATATGTCGTGCATGTCGGAAAACAATAATGTATCGCTTAGATAAGGTGTAGCCGTGTAGGTAACCTATTATAACCCCTCCAATGAAAATGAAGAATCTTCCGATGTTGCCTGGTGGGACGTAGTGCTTCCCACCAGGCAAGATCGGAAGATTCTACATTCCTGGGGTTCTCTACCACAGCCCTTTCGAATGCAGTCACTGCGGTTTATACTGACAAAGCGACGAAGTGTCACTTTGATTTTTGAAAATAAATAAATATCAAGGAACTTGCGCATTAATCAAGAGTTGAAAATCCAAAAATGTTTTTTCGACGCGCTAGGATTCACCCTATTGTTATTAGGTTGGATTCTCGAAGGGCGGCTCAACACTGAGAGTTGAAAATCCAGTGCGCGATAAAATCCCGCCGCGATATTTTTACGTCCGTGCGAATTACCGAAACTTTAACGGTCTTTAATAAATACTAATAATTATTTTGCATTGTGGTACAATACGTGCCACTAAGAGACTTGACACACCACCTGGTTTGACTTGCGCAGTAGACGACTTATAGGTCTCTTTAGCGGTATGAGGTAGAGACGGGAAGGGATCGGGCGTCGTCGCCTCATCGCGCAGCGCGGGAGGCGCGGTACGCCGCCACCGTTCGTCAAGTCTCATCTTTCGTGGCGCGTATTACACCTACCTACCTCACACTAATTCGCGTAAGTACCTACTTCTCTAAATTGATACTCAGCAACTTTTTTTCACATCCCGCGCGATAACCCATGTCACAATATGTAGGTAGGTATAGATACTGCTCGTCATTGAAGAGTTCCGTGACAGTAGGGTTTCTTAGCAGTCCATGATCAGTTGACCACTGCTAGGTACTTAACCTACTGTGTTTCATCTTCCGTTCGGTTACCCGTTCACAATAATGTACTACTGGAGTTCCATGGGTTAAGTAGGTATTTACCTTCTTATTTTCGAAGTCCATAATTAGTTTACCACGGATAGTAACTACCTAACCAGTAATTTTCTTTGATTTTGTACAATACTAAATCACAGTACGTTTACCTACTATACGTTATTGATGAGTTCAAGTGTCAGACCTTCACCATAGTAAAGGTGTGACATACGAACGGACAGACGGATAGGACGAAATGATAAGAGTTCCCTTCCTATGTGCCGCTTATGTACCAAAAACAGATGAATTGAAAACTTCTTCCTTTTTGAAGTCGGTTTGCTTAAAACAATCTCGTCTCGTCCTGTAGAGAGAAATTCAGAACCAAATATTCCTAGACCCCTGAGACTTTTTTTGTGGATGGGAAATCATCAAATGACTTCTCCCGCTCTGGGTGGAGCGGAAGGGCGTGTCAGACTTTTACTGACTAAAACCCACCCCCGTGTTCCTTCAGTTGCCTGTGCCAGGGCCACGGTATCTCCTGTGGTATCTCTTTCGAACAACCCGCGACCCCGGCGGCGCTCGCGATCCCTGGGGCGGACCTGTCCAGAGACCAGAATAGCAATGCATGATCTACCCGAAACCGAAACTATTTTCAATTTTCACTAAGATTATTGTAAAATATTTTATTTAATTCTAAGACCGAAAGAGTGTCACTCTTCTGCGAAAAAACATTCAGAAAAAGACGACATTTGCTGAACGCCATCTATCGTATATAGTGGTTAAACTCGAAGCTCGCTCTACGTATAATAAATACAAAGTGAAACCCAGATTGATTTAAAAGTTGTTATGATTAGGTACTCGTATTATATTGTATTACAAAAACTAAAAAAAAAGAATTTACGATTTTTTAAAACAATATTATGGGATTTGAACTCGCACCATGTAGTGCGGTAAACGGTCGCCTGACCTTACCGCTGAATTCCCCGTTGACATATTGTTGAATAGCTGTTCCCTTGCAATTTATAATATTACTGCCCCGCTCCTTTATAAAAATAGCGTGATTATTATGTTCCCAGAGTTAAATTTTGATTAACTAAATAACATGTCATTTTCTGCATTCAATTACGAACAAAAACCTTTTAAAATCAATATTGCTTACCTCCCATAACATACGGCGTGATATTATGTAGCCTAAAGCCTTCCTTGGTTTACAGAGAACATTTTTGCTGAATTTCAATTAAATCTATCCAGTAGTTTTGGCGTGAAGCCGTACCATACACACAGACAAACAGACAAAAATTCTAAAAAGTCACTTTTTGTCATCAGTTACGTTTTTCTAACAAAAGCCACTTATTTTTTCTCGAAAATTCTCAATGTACAGTTTTTCTTTCGTTACTGTTTTATTATATGTATAGATTACATATTATTTTATCTACATTAAATATTATTATATTATTTTATCTACATTTTTACATCTACTTTTTAGTATGGAATTAGCCGCCTGTGAACAGCGCGTCTGTCGCGCTGCTATAGTCGCGCTGCTGCCGCACTACTTGTGACGTAATGTGAAGGCGCTCTAATGGCGAATTGGCGACCGGTCGGCATACTATGATGTAAATGTGTGCGTGAGGCTGAGGCGTGTTTGTACAAACTTGCTTCACTTTCGTATTCAGCCTCAATGATAGAGGTCTGATTTCTCAGCAAGTTATTAAGATGCCGCTCGTTCGCTTTAGATTAGAAGATTTGTAACTTTTTGACCCGGGAGCATGTACGGTGAAACCATACACTACCGATGACTAAGCATTTTTCCGTAACTTTATTGATTCATATTAATTAAGCAATTAGTACACGATTACCGGTCATCGCGTGTGCTCCCTCGCTCCTTTATAATTATAACCATTGGTCTGTTAAATATACCTTTATTTTACCTTAAACGCAGCAGTATCATTGACTATCTTCCAAGCTTCTACAAAGCCTATGTCCATCTGGAATAATGTACCTTTCAAATGCTGAAAGAATTTTTGAAATAGAAGCTCTGCCCTCCACTTAAACAAAAAACTCAAAATTCGCTCTCTATACAAAAGTACTTATGTAATAGTAAATAAACAATATTTTACACACAGCCAACAAACCATGCCTACATGTCACGGAACATCCCCAGGAGACCTTCAGGTTCCGATATGCCAGCGAGATGACCGGCACTCATGGATGTCTTCTGGGCAGGACTGTAGGTCCCAAGAAACAAAAGACCTATCCAACTGTAGAGGTAAGTTTTTATTTCTAACCTTGGAAACTTTTCATCATTGATACTTCTCACTGACAGGAAGTTTTGTTAATACAATCTAATTTGATTTTAGAGAGAATAATATTAGCTCACAATGAATTCAGACCTGGTGATTCAGGCTTGTAATGTAACTTTGTAACCATATAAATATTACTAAGACCTTGTAAGTAAACACATGTGTGATAGGCAATAAAGATTTGAATTTGAATCTTTTTTTCCTGTCAGCATAAAAATATCTTCTTTTTAGGGTTCCGTACCAAAATGGTAAAAAAGGAACCCTTATGGTGTGACTCAGTCTGTCTGTCTGTCTGTCACAGCTGGATATCTCAAGAACTACTAATGCTATCAACTTGAAATTTGGAACAGTTTTAGATGACGTTTACCCAACTATTTTTCAAATAAGAAAGAAGTATTAATATTTATATTTTTTTTGTAACAGGGACTGAAAGGGGGTCTTAAAAATTAAAAGTGGGGCTACTATGGTATGTGGGGTATCATATGAAAGAGCGCTGTTTGCACATTCTCAAACATTTTTTTAATTTTTTGTAGGCCCCATGGTTTTCGACTTTTGATGAAAAATGTAAAAAAAAATACCGTTCCCCCTTATCTCCGAAGTTGTGTGATAGAAGTTTAATATACAGAAAATACAACATAATAGAAAGAATATAGAATAATACAGGAAAAATAAAACGATGTCTCTAAGTAGCACACTTTTTCAGAAATCGGAACGGAACCTCCGGTGCGCGAGTCCGACTCGCTCTTGACCGGGTTTTTTTTTAATTAAAAAAAGTAGTTTCAGCATTTGAAATAACTACTTATCCTAATTTCAAATCAAAAGAAAAACCAATGTTTACATAATTTTTACATAGGTAGATGATTTGTATTCATTGGAGTTTCCTCATTGTATTCCTAGTATGGACACTTGTATTCATAATTAATTGGATAGGTACCTCTACCTACAGCAAGACAGCAACTGTCGACTGTACTTCTAAAGTAGGCTCCAGACTCCTGTGTGATTCACGGCGTGAATTCACACCGTAATTTTGCCGCGATTTCGGCGCGAAAAGCATGCCCCTCCACACAGGAGTCTGGAGCCCACTTAAGAACCATAGACGTATAAAAAAGGAGGACTCCGCGCCACGCATATCCAAAGTGAAGCACCGTACCGATCTATGTGTGCGTGATTTGAGTACCTGCAAAGACGCCGTCGCTCGTGTCACGTAATGGCGGCCGGTCGGCATGATGTAAATGTGTGCGTGAGGCGTGTTTGTACAAACGGTTCCGGCATACTTACTGTGCTTCACTTTCGATATGCGTGGCGCGGAGTCCTCCTTTTTTATAAGTCTATGTTAAGAACATAAATATTGTAGTTTTAGTTTTGTACTTACATCATTCTAATATCAACTTTACAGCTGCTACACTACAGTGGGAAGGCTCATATAAGATGTTGTTTGGTCCAACATAACAACCCGGACGAACATCCTCACAAGTTGCTTCTTGATAAACAGTACAGAGACTTAAGTTATCTAGTACCTGAACAGGGAAGCTATAAAGTCGGGTAAGTGGTTTATTTTGTTCGGATTTTTGGCCTTCCCTTCCGGACTTTGTAAGGCCTTGTCATTTGTCGGGACTTTTAGGCTAGGCAGATTGATATATTTGATGGCGATAGGTTCGCTCCCTATTGGGTATACATGGGACTTAAACAAACTGTCGAAATGGATGGGTGTACTATGGGGACACCTCTGCCTAACCCTTCGGGGATAACAGCCGTAATATTATTAATGAAATAATTGTACTTTTCACTAGGTTCGCTGGTATCGGTATTATACATACCGCTAAAAAAGACGTCGCCGCACTCCTGTTCAAGAAGTTCTCTGAACAATGTAAGAATACGAACGTGAACTTGAGAAACGTAAGTATTGAAGTTTAAACTAATCATGTAAAAACTGTATCTTCCTCTTTATAAAGTTTTCTCTACTAAATTGCTGAACCGATTTTGATGTTTAGTATAGAAGTAGATAGGTAAGTACATAAAAATAAAAACTTTGACAGTAATAACTTTTATTGGTCTGAGGTAATAACCATCAAATGGGAGAAATCAGGCTTTGAAGTTTAGGTACATGAAAATCCTAAATCCACACGGACTGAGTTTCAGCGCTAGTAAAGGACTCCATTGTATCAGCATTTACAAACGTATTTTGAGTTATAAGTATCTACGAAATATACGCTACGGGTACGCTTTAATTGTGATACTTGGTCCGCTCTAAATTCCACCATGACCTAGCTGCTGCACCTAGGGTAGGCTTCAGACGAAGGTATTTCTCAAAGATCAACAGTACAGACACAAAATTGTATATACGCTTTAATTAAGTTAGTCCATTCTAAAGTCAACCCTGGCTGCTCCACCTAGGATTGGCTCCAGGCGAGGGAACTCCTCAACGGTACACAGTAGATACAGACACTAAATTTTATATTTGTAGGTACTCTTTAATTGTAATAGTCCGCTCTAAAGCCTACCATGACCTGGCTGCTGCACCCAGGATTGGCTTTAGACGAAGGAACTCCTCAACGGTCAATAGTACTGACATGAAATTTTATACACGCGTTAATGTTGATAATCCGTTCTAAAGTCCATCATAACCTGGCTGCTGCCCCCACGACTGGTTACAGAAGTGGAAACTCCTCAACATTCAATAGCACAGATACTTAATTTTATATACGCATTTAATCATGATAGGCCGTTATAAGGTCTATAATCACCTGGTTGCTATACCCAGGGATGGCTTCAGACGAGGGAACTCCTAAACGGTCAACAGCACAGACATTTGTTATATACACATTCATACACCATGACCTGTCTGCTGCGCCCAGGATTGGCTCCATACGAGAAATGTCCTCAGCGGTCAGTAGCACTGGCATGAAACTTTCAAGTACACCAGATAGCCCCGTCATGTTTGGTTTTATTGGATATGTATTGACAAGTGCTTATTATACCAGACTAGCTTTTGCCCGCGGCTTCGCCCGCGTGGATGTCGGAAAATATCCCATGGGAACGTTCATGTGGAAAACATAGGGCATATCCCTAACTTAAGAAATGCTGGGTTTCCCATACAAACTTTCATCCCCTATATCACCCCTTGTAGGATTATTTTTTAAGACAAAAAGTAGCCTATGTCCTTCCCCAGGATGCTATATAAAGCCTTGCCAAATTTTATCGAAATCCGTGCAGTTTTGTAAATTTCAAAATCAACCCGTATTTTACACCCTTAGTGGATGATTTTTCAAAAACGCTGAACCGCATATTTATTAATTTCCTACCAATAGCATAAATTTGTTATCCCTAACTTAAGAAATACTGGGTTTCCCTTACAAACTTTCATCCCCTATATCACCCCCTTGTAGTATTGTTTTTGAAAGTATCCTATGTCCTTTCCTCAGGATGCTACATAAAGCCTTGCCAAATTTTGTCAAAATCCGTGCAGTTTTGTAAATTTTAACATCAACGCCTATTTTACCCCCTTGGGGGATGATTTTTCAAAAACACTGAACCGCACATATTTCTTTATTTCCTATCAAAAGCATACATTTTAATTTTCACATCCCTAACTTAAGAAATACTGAGTTTCCCATACAAACTTTCATCCCCTATATCACCCCCCTCTTGGATTGTTTTTTAAAACCGAAAGTAGCCTGTGTCCTTCCCCAGGATGCTATATAAAGCCTTGCCAAATTTTATCCAAATCCGTGCAGTTTTGTAAATTTTAAAATCAACCCCTATTTACCCCCTTAGGGGATAATTTTTCAAAAACGCTGAACCGCATATTTCTTAATTTCCTACCAATAGCATAAATTTGTTATACCTAACTTAAGAAATACTGGGTTTCCCTTGCAAACTTTCATCCCCTATATCACCCCCTGTGGTATTATTTTGGAAAAAAAAATAGTATCCTATGTCCTTCCCCAGGATGCTATATAAAGCCTTGCTAAATTTTGTCGAAATCTATGCAGTTTTGTAAATTTTAAAATCAACCCCTATTTTACCCCCTTAGGGGATGATTTTTCAAAAACGCTGAACCGCATATTTCTTTATTTCCTATCAAAAGCATACATTTTAATTTTCACATCCCTTACTTAAGAAATACTGAGTTTCCCATTCAAACTTTCATCCCCTATATCACCCCTGTAGGATTATTTTTGAAAAAAAAAGTAGACTATGTCCGTCCCCAGGATACCATCTATAGCCTTGCCAAATTTTATAGAAATCCGTTCAGTGGTTTAGGCGTGAAAAGGTAACAGACAGACAGACAGACAGACAGACGGACAGACAGACAGAGTTACTTTCGAATTTATAATATTAGTATGGATAGTATGGTTGGGTGTTCAGGGTCTGATGATGGAGCCGGTAGGTGGCCATAGGAACTTCTCAAAAAAACGAGATAGCACCATCGAGTTTGGACTCGTTGGCTTTCTCTTGACAAGTCTATAGCCCAAAGTAATATCCAGGGACTGATGATAGAGCCGGAAGGTGACTATAGGAACTCCTTAACCAAACAAGAGAAGCACCATCGTGTTTGGACTCATTGGATGTGTATTGAGAAGTGCTTTCACACTAGGCGCTAGCCCCGTTGTGTTTCGGCCATTTCGATTTGTTTTGACAAGTATGTACGTTAGCTCACGGTGTAGTCTAGGATCTGATTATAGAGCCAGATAGTGGTTATAGGGACTTCTCAACTGAAGAAGATAGCCCGATTGTCTTATGGCTATTTGTATATGTCTTGACAAGTAGGTAGTTAGCCCAAGGTGTAGTGGACCTGATGATAGAGCCGGAAGCACGCTATAGGAACTCTCCACAGAAACAAGATAGCCCCGTTGTCTTTCGGCTATTTTGTTTGTCTTGGCAAGTACCTATTGTTTTGAAGTGTAGACTGAGTAATGGTGAGCCAGAAGGTGGCCACAAGAACTCCTCAACTAAATAAGAAAGCCCTGATGTGTTTGGGCATGTTAGTCTTCAAATCAAATTGTTTATTTATAAGAACACAGTATTGTAGTACATGGTAATTTAGGGTTGACAAATTAGTGTACAAACTAAAAGGGTGGTGAGGTGCTGCATTATTGTACACAGTATGTGGCCTTCTACTACAATTTTATTATCATTGGTGGCCTAGTGAACAAAAGGAAAAATTATATAATATAAGAATTCAAATTCAAATTCAAATTAAAAGATAAAAATATTTGCTAAAATGTAAGTGAGTGTGATTGTGTGTATGTCAGTATGCATGTGAGTGTCTGTATGTATGTAAGGGTGTGTATATGAGTGTGCGCGCGTGCGTGTGTGTGGTGTGCGTTGTCGCGTCTGTGCGTGTGTATGTGGGTTTGCTTCTGTGAGAGTAATGGTGTGATTTTGAAACATATTTTTATTTATGCTGTTAGAAAGTGTAATCCAAGGTCTGATGATAGTGCCAGAAGTTGACCTCAGGAACATCTCAACTTTACAAGGTAGCCATGTTGTGTTGGGCTCGTAGGATTTGTCTTGACAAGTACCTTAAAGGTGACGGTGATAGAACAGATATTTATCAAATTGTAATGCTAAAAAGTACAAAATAAAATATAGGGTGAAATTGAATAGATGCGACAAAATTTAAGGGGGTGTTCTACGCATCAATATGAACAACTTTTACTATGGGACCAAACCCGAAATCGCGAAAAAAAAATCAGCTGTTCAGTACATTTTGACGAATTATGCGAACATTAAATGTACTGAACAGCTGATTTTTTTTTCGCTATTTCAGGTTTGGTCCCATAGTAAAAGTTGTTCATATTGATGCGTAGAACACCCCCTTAAATTTTGTCGCATCTATTCAATTTCACCCTGTATAAGCAAAAATCATTTTAAAGACAAGCTTTTATTGAACTAAAATATTAAATTTAATATTTAAAAACACCCAACGCGAAGAAAAAAAAACCGGTCAAGAGCGAGTCAGTCCCTGTTACCAAAAAAAATATAAATATTTTTACTTCTTTCTTATTTGCAAAATAGTTGGGTCAACGTCATCTAAAACTATTCTAAAATAGCATTAGTAGTTCTTGAGATATCCAGCTGTGACAGACAGACACTGAGTGACACCATAAGGGTTCCTTTTTTACCATTTTGGTACGGAACCCAAAAAAGTTTAAAATGTTCACTTTTGAACATTTTAAAAAGTCAAAAATAATACCTATGTTTGAGTTTTAATGGAGCTATGAATCAAACATTACACTAAACATCGCTTCACACTACTTTATTTCATAAAACATCTATATTTTTTGTATTCTTCCAAGCAGATTCGGATTATATTTTGTTTTGTTTATTTTATAGCAATGCGAGAACATAGCCAAAGCAATAGATCTAAACGTCGTGCGGTTGAAGTTCAGCGCGCATGATACTGTTACCGGCACAGAGATCTGTGAGCCTGCTTTCTCCGAACCCATTCGCAATATGAGTAAGTTATTTTTTATACGCGCCCAATACCCGTTTGCACATATTCAGGCACACATGCAAAAAAAACTCATCCTACAAACACCTTGATTTTAAGTAATTTCCGGACAACATTTCCTTTCTTCTCAACGTAGGTAATTAATAAAACTGTTTTTTTTTTGTGGTTATATAGAGAGTGCAGCAAGTAACGACTTGAAAATAGATCATTGTAGTCGATACTCCGGAAGAGCTTCTGGCTGGGACGATGTCACCGTATTTGTGAGCAAAGTTAACAAAAGTAAGTTACATACATAGGACTCTCAGATTTTTAATTTGTTAAACCATCGTTGTATCTCATGAACCGTATTATGTAGACAGTTGAAATTTTTGCAGATTTTGTATTTCTATTAATAACAACAAAAAATAAAATAAATTTAAAAATGAAAGCATAAGTACGCACGGCTACAGATCAAGCTATACATTTCCAGTATAAGCTGATCTCGCATTTTATAGGATTTCCTTAGAATGAGAGATCAGCATAAACTGGAAATGTATAGCTTGATGTGTACATTAGGTATGTAAACTTTTATTTTGAAAAAAAAATTCTTAGCATGGGGGTGTCATTCAAAAAAAGACAAAATATATTTTTTCTTTTTTTTATCTTCAATAATGAAGAAATAGGGGGCCGTAAAAGTTGTAAATTTTAGACCATTTTTGTACGCACGGCTACAGATCACGCTATACATTTTACTCCATGAGTTCTAGACAAAATATATTTTTTCTTTTTTTTTTATCTTCAATAATGAAGAAATAGGGGGCCGTAAAAGGTGTTCGTTTCAACCGCGCGGCCATGGCGTTAAAAAAAAAAAAAACTATGCCAACATTTTGTAACAATTTGTAAAAGTTCACTCGCAAAACCTCAAATTTGTCAAAGCTATGGTTAAAAAGTTAGAAGGGTTTGAACGTGGCCGCGCCATCGAAACGCGGAGAACCGCGCGGCCACGGAGATCTCAGAAACTAAGCGTTGGACAGACCTGAAATTTTGGTAAATAACAGATTTAATTTGTAAACAATTTGTAAAAATATAGAAAAAAATCCTAGGTTAATATTTTAGGAGCTGTGAGACTAAAACCCCGTGGCCGCGCCATCGAAACGGTGACAAAAACGTAATAGCCGATATCTCGCTGAAAAAGCATCGCAGACGTCTAGAGTTTTTTGTAAAACCCAGATTTGAATTTGTCAAAACTTACAAAAATGCAACAAAAAATACTAGGTTAATATTTTAGGAGCTGTGAGACTAAAACCCCGTGGCCGCGCCATCGAAACGGTGACAAAAACGTTATCACCGATATCTCGCTGAAAAAGCATCGCAGAGGTCTGAAGTTTTTTGTAAAACCTAGATTTGAATTTGTCAAAACTTGTAAAAATACAACAAAAAATCCAAGGTTTATATTTCAGGACCCGCGCCATAGAAACGGTGAAAAACACGTTATCGCCGATATCTCACTGAAATAGCATCGCAGAGGTCTGAAATTATTTGTAAAACCTAGATTTGAATTTGTCAAAATTTGTAAAAAAATAACAAAAAATCCTAGGTTTATATTTCAGGAGCCGCGCCATTGAAACGGTGAAAAACACGTTATCGCCGATATCTCACTGAAAAAGCATCGCAGAGGTCTGAAGTTTTTTGTAAAACCTAGATTTGAATTTGTCACAATTTGTAAAAATACAACAAAAAATCCTAGGTTTATATTTCAGGAGCTGTAAGACTAGAACCCCATGGCCGCGCCATTCAAACGGTGAAAAATATGTTATCGCCGATATCTCGCTGAAAAAGCATCGCAGAGGTCTGAAGTTTTTTGTAAAACCTAGATTTGAATTTGTCAAAACTTGTAAAAATACAACAAAAAATCCTAGGTTTATATTTCAGGAGCTGTAAGACTAGAACCCCATGGCCGCGCCATCGAAACGGTGAAAAAAACGTGATAGCCGATATCTCGCTGAAAAAGTATCGCAGAGGTCTAGAGTTTTTTGTAAAACCCAGATTTGAATTTGTCAAAACTTACAAAAATGCAACAAAAAATACTAGGTTAATATTTTAGGAGCTGTGAGACTAAAACCCCGTGGCCGCGCCATCGAAACGGTGACAAAAACGTTATCACCGATATCTCGCTGAAAAAGCATCGCAGAGGTCTGAAGTTTTTTGTAAAACCTAGATTTGAATTTGTCAAAATTTGTAAAAATACAACAAAAAATCCTAGGTTTATATTTCAGGACCCGCGCCATAGAAACGGTGAAAAACACGTTATCGCCGATATCTCACTGAAAAAGCATCGCAGAAGTCTGAAATTATTTGTAAAACCTAGATTTGAATTTGTCAAAATTTGTAAAAATATAACAAAAATCCTAGATTTATATTTCAGGAGCCGCACCATTGAAACGGTGAAATACGGTTTTTTGTGAACCTAGGATTTTTGTTTTATTTGTAAAAAAATTATCTAATTCAAATGTAGGTTTTACAAAAAACTTCAGACCTCTGCGATGCTTTTTCACTGAGATATCGGCGATAACGTGTTTTTATCTGTTTCAATGGCGCGGCTCCTGAAATATAAATCTAGGATTTTTGTTATATTTTTACAAATTTTGACAAATTCAAATCTAGGTTTTACAAATAATTTCAGATTTCTGCGATGCTTTTTCAGTGAGATATCGGCGATAACGTGTTTTTCACCGTTTCTATGGCGCGGGTCCTGAAATATAAACCCAGGATCTTTTGTTGTATTTTTACAAGTTTTGACAAATTCAAATCTAGGTTTTACAAAAAACTTCAGACCTCTGCGATGCCTTTTCAGCGAGATATCGGTGATAACGTTTTTGTCACCGTTTCGATGGCGCGGCCACGGGGTTTTAGTCTCACAGCTCCTAAAATATAAACCTAGTATTTTTTGTTGCATTTTTGTAAGTTTTGACAAATTCAAATCTGGGTTTTACAAAAAACTCTAGACGTATGCGATGCTTTTTCAGCGAGATATCGGCTATCACGTTTTTTTCACCGTTTCGATGGCGCGGCCATGGGGTTCTAGTCTTACAGCTCCTGAAATATAAACCTAGGATTTTTTGTTGTATTTTTACAAGTTTTGACAAATTCAAATCTAGGTTTTACAAAAAACTTCAGACCTCTGCGATGCTTTTTCAGCGAGATATCGGCGATAACATATTTTTCACCGTTTGAATGGCGCGGCCATGGGGTTCTAGTCTTACAGCTCCTGAAATATAAACCTATGATTTTTTGTTGTATTTTTACAAATTTTGACAAATTCAAATCTAGGTTTTACAAAAAACTTCAGACCTCTGCGATGCTTTTTCAGTGAGATATCGGCGATAACGTGTTTTTCATCGTTTCAATGGCGCGGCTCCTGAAATATAAACCTAGGATTTTTCGTTATATTTTTACAAATTTTGACAAATTCAAATCTAGGTTTTACAAATAATTTCAGACCTCTGCGATGCTTTTTCAGTGAGATATCGGCGATAACGTGTTTTTCACCGTTTCTATGGCGCGGTTCCTGAAATATAAACCTAGGATTTTTTGTTGTATTTTTACAAGTTTTGACAAATTCAAATCTAGGTTTTACAAAAAACTTCAGACCTCTGCGATGCTTTTTCAGCGAGATATCGGTGATAACGTTTTTGTCACCGTTTCGATGGCGCGGCCACGGGGTTTTAGTCTCACAGCTCCTAAAATATTAACCTAGTATTTTTTGTTCCATTTTTGTAAGTTTTGACAAATTCAAATCTGGGTTTTACAAAAAACTCTAGACGTCTGCGATGCTTTTTCAGAGAGATATCGGCTATCACGTTTTTGTCACCGTTTCGATGGCGCGGCCACGGGGTTTTAGTCTCACAGCTCCTAAAATATTAACCTGGGATTTTTTTCTATATTTTTACAAATTGTTTACAAATTGAATCTGTTATTTACCAAAATTTCAGGTCTGTCCAACGCTTAGTTTCTGAGATCTCCGTGGCCGCGCGGTGCTCCGCGTTTCGATGGCGCGGCCACGTTCAAACCCTTCTAACTTTTTAACCATAGCTTTGACAAATTTGAGGTTTTGCGAGTGAACTTTTACAAATTGTTACAAAATGTTGGCATAGTTTTTTTTTTTTTTTAACGCCATGGCCGCGCGGTTGAAACGAACACCGTAAAAGTTGTCAATTTTAGACCATTTTTGTACGCACGGCTACAGATCAAGCTATACATTTCCAGTATTAGCTGATCTCGCATTGTATAGGATTTCCTTTCTATGAGAGGTCAGTGTAAACTGGAAATGTATATCTTGATGTGTAGCTGTGTGTATGAGCTCTATCGCAACAATTAGACAAGTATTATCATGTACCATATTATACTGTATTTAATCAACGAATACTAAAAATGCCGATTCATATGGCATTTTGCTTATTTTGTTTAAATATAGGCGATTTTGTGCAACTGCAATAATTAATTATTATCTATTATATATTATTATAAAGAGGTATTTGTTTGTAAGTTTGTATGTAGGGGGTAATCTCCGGAACTAATGATCCAATTCTAAAATTTCTTTCACTGGTAGAAAGCTACATTATTCCTGAGTGCTATAGGCTATGAATTATATTTATATCATGCATATTATCCGAGCTATCACATTTTTTGTCTAGCAAGTCGGACAGAAATACCTCTTGAATCAGGAATATTTGCATGCGCTGCCTAAACCGTTGTTTAAAATTGAAAACAATGTTTGGCAACCTGGTCCGTCTTAAATAATTCTACAAAAAAGTCCATGACACTATATTTCTATCTTTTATATTTTATCTTTTAAACTTCTTTTATTGTTTTAAAAAAGATTTTCTTCGACATTCTTACGTTTGGATGATTATTTAAACAACAAAATATAAATCCTTATCAAAATAAATTATTTTATGATCACTATGACATCATAGAGATAAGATTTGGCCTTTACAGTATGTCAATAGGTCATACAGTTTCGGAGATATTATAATTTACTAAAACGCAAAATAACTTAGTGCGGATGTTTTATCCATTTACCCATAGATTGCGTTGTGCAAATACGTAATTTTTGTGAATTGCGAGATTTTCCGCGGATTGATGTCCCTTCTCGATTTATTATTTCAATATTTTCGGTGAAATAAAGCGGAAGAGTTTGTTTTTCTGTTAGTTTGTTTGAACGCTCTAATCTCTGGAACTACCCCAGTCGGGTTTGAAAAAATCTTTTTGCATTTTATAGCCCAATTCTTGAGGAAGGCTATTTAACATCACGCTAGGACCCTTAGGAGCCGAGCAAAAAGAAAAAAAGTCAGAAAGAACGCTAACGAAGTAATAGCGCAGGCAGGCGATCCGGAAGGATACAGGCTATTTGACATCATGCTAGGGCCCTTAGGAGCCGAGCAATGAGATGCGATGCGACGGGGTGACCAGGGGGGGGGGGGGGGGGGGGGGCGGGCAAGACATTTCACGCGGACGAAGTCGCGGCCAAAAGGTAGTTATGAAATACAAAGTTACCCTTGCAATTGTTAAAAGGACATTGTCCGACATGGCCCCGTGCACAAAAATATCGGACATACACGATAATTATTTGTCTATTTTATTAAGTATTTCGTTGCAAATACTTTTGTAACACGGTACGTGTTTTGTAACACGGATTAGCTGCATGCTAAAATGAATATTTTAAAGTATTTTACGTGACTAATAACATTAATCGCCGCCATCTTCGCCAAACGTCATGTCGTATCGAAAAAGATTAGGGATGTCCAATCGATTGCAATCGATCGATCGAATTTTTAATGAATTGTTGCATGTTTTTGAATCTGCATAGCTATTCACAACGTTACGATTCGATACCGTATCGAAATTGACACATGTACGACAACCTGATTTCTGAACCGTAGGACTGTCAAAACGCTATTCACAGATCCGTACGGATGGGTTATCTTTTGAACCGATTGTAGGTGTGTTTAAGGGGAACGCTACGAAATGGTAGTAAATAGATAATTGTGGTAGAAAATGTAAAGTAGTTGTTGTGATGTGTGTTCAGGCAGGATAAATCAAAAATCTAGACTGGAGTTGTAAAGAGCGTATGTATTCCGTAGAACAAAGAAAAACAGAAGCTCAATATGTAGGTATACTTAAAACTAATTCACCGTCACAAAACGAACGCCTGATAAAATGTTCATTGCAATAAGTTGCACGAAGATAGTTTTGATCACAGAGTATTGTACACTGAAAGTTTCTATTTTAAATCTAAACATGCCCCCGGGCGTTGAAAGTCAATCTTTCAACCAGAATCTTCATTTAATGGCAGTGGGCATATCTTGCTGCATGCACGCTGGATGGTTCCATTCGCAGTTCTTATTTCGGCCACACGACTGATTCCGTCACGTCCTGGGTAGACTGCTGAGATTCGGCCTAATCGCCATTTCAATGGTGGTAGATTGTCCTCCTTTACTATAACAAGGCGATCAGTCTCTAAGACCGCCTTTGAAGACCTCGATTTTGTCCGCTGCTGTAGTTCAGAGACATATTCTTTATTCCACCTCGACCAAAATTGTTGACGTAATGCCTCTATTCTCTCATATCGCTTCAAGTGAGCGATGGAAGCAGTTTCATACGACGGCGCGGGCAAGGATGTGAGCGTGCGTCCTATCAAGAAGTGTCCAGGTGTCAGCGGCAGAAGGTCATTAGGGTCCGATGACAACGGCGTGAGCAGGCGTGAGTTCAGGAGTGCTTCGATTTGAACTAGTGCTGTATATTACATTACTCTTTTTAAATGAAACTTCACAGATTTGATACCTGCCTCCCAAAGACCACCGAAATGTGGAGCGTAGGGAGGAATAAAAATGAAGTTAATCCCTTCAGCGGCCATGTCACCAGACAACGAACTGTTGTTAGCCTTCAAAAATTTGCCGATTTCATTAAACGCGCCTACAAACGAGGTTCCGTTGTCGGAATATATATGCGTTGGTTTACCTCTGCGTGACATAAAACGACGAAGCGCTGACAAATAATTTTGACTGGTTAAGTCACCCACCAACTCAATGTGAACTGCCTTCGTTGTAAAACAAACAAAAAGTACAATGTAAACTTTTACAAGTCTGCAACCACGACCTTGTCGAGACGCTGACAGTATAGGTCCAGCGTAATCAACCCCAACACATTCGAATGGATGACCACCGGACGCCGCGCGTCGTTCAGGTAAGTTTCCCATAATGGGATTAATTGGTTTAGCTGTAATGCGACTGCAAATGACGCAACGATGATAACACAATTTAGCCAGGTTGCGACCACCTATAGGCCAGTAAGTATCTCTTATACAAGCCAATAGTAGTTGCGGTCCTGCATGCATTAGAGTTTTATGTTTATATTCAAATAATAGTTTAGAAAATCGATGTGTGGACTGTATTACTAACGGATGTTTTTTCTCATATGAAAATGAAGAATTTTGTAAGCGACCACCTACACGAATTAATTTATTTTTATCTAAAAATACGTTAAGTCTAGTCAGTGGACTTCCTTTTGGTAAACACTGATTTTTCATTAACATTTCATATTCGGGAAATGATTCTATTTGAGAAAGTTTCACAATTAAGTTTAACTCATTTTGTAGTTCATCTTCACCAAGATGTAAAGTGGTTGGTGGTTGCTTCTTACAAATATTAATAAATCGTAACATATATGCTACTGAGCGTATAAGTCGAGAAAGGTTTGAAAAACGATTAATATCAATTAAAGGTATTGAAGTATTAGAAGTAGTTAATAAAGAAATCTCAGTTTTAATTTCAGGTAGCGATTCTACTGCTGTGGTTGGAAACGAAGGCCACTCGCTTGTATCCTGGTTTAAAAAATTAGGTCCCGACCACCATAAATTATGACTCTGAATTTGACTTACGTCAGTTCCTCGAGATACAAGATCAGCGGGGTTAAGATGTGTGGGAACATGTCTCCAGGTACAATTGTTAGCATTCGTTTTTTCAACTATGTCTGCTACACGATTGCGCACGAATGGTTGTAGCTTACTTGGTAGCATTTTTAACCATCCCAGCATTATTGTAGAATCACTCCAAAATGTACTACTTTGAATTGGTGCGTCAAGTGAGTTAATCACCTTTTCATGTAGCCTCACTCCAACCAAGGCGGCGCAAAGCTTGAGCCGAGGAATTGTAGTTGGTTTGATAGGAGCCACTCTACTCTTTGCTGTAAGCAAACGCACCATAACTTCATTATTGTTATTAATACTCCTTACATAGATGCATGCACCATAAGCGGTTTGTGATGCATCACAAAATATGTGTAATTCTATCACGTTCCAAGAATCACAAAAAACTAAACGTGGAATGCGTAAACTATTCAAAATAAATAAACTATCAACAAAATCTTTCCATGTCTTAGCGACATCTGGTGGTAAAGAGACATCCCATGATAATTTATGTAACCAAAGTTTTTGCATTATTACTTTCATTGGAATAATACAAGGAGATAATAGACCTAATGGGTCGAATATTTGGGATGTAACTGACAGAACTTCACGCTTCACGCTTTGTTACATTATTCGATGTTGACGTACTGTTAATTGAAAAACAGAGCTCATCGGAGTCTGTTAGCCAGTTAAGACCCAACGTTTTACTTGGCTCATTTGAACCAATGTTTAAATTTAATGATGAACTTGTGACTTGATCTGATATAACCAGGTCATTATTGGATTTCCACTTCCTAAGTGGCATACCTGCAGCAGCCAACTCAGCAGTGACTTTCTGGCGGATATTTGTGACGTCAGATATTGTATCCCCACCAGTGAGCAAGTCATCGACATAGAAATCATGGATTATAATACCAGCAATCGTCTCATCCTTACAATCTAAGCCAACTTGTTTTAACCACCGAGTTGCTAAAAAAGGTGCACTTGCTGTACCATAAGTCACAGTGTTTAATTCATAGGTTTTTACAGGAGCTAAAGGATTATCACGCCACAATATTCTTTGTAAGTGTCTGTCATCAGGGTGTACGATCACTTGCCGATACATTTTTTCTACATCAGCAGAAATAATGTATTTATGTTTTCTGAACCTAAGAAGTAAAGACATTAAGTCGTCTTGAACAACTGGACCTATCATTTGTAAGTTGTTAGATGAGACACCTGAAGTAGTAAGACTGCTGGCATTAAACACTACTCTTAATTTTGTGGTTATGCTATGCTCGCGTAAAACACCATGGTGTGGAATAAAATATGCCAGTTTTTTTGAATCAATGGAACACTCAGACATGTGTCCTAACGAAATGTACTCTTTCATGAAATCGCAATAAAGAGTTTTTAAAGCTGGCTGACTTTTGAATCTACGTTCAATCGAAAAGAGACAATGTTTTGCTCTAGCCAGTGAGTCACCCAGAGTATGGTGTGATTGTTTGAGTGGTATCCTAACACAAAACCTACCATCTGCCATTCGAGTGGTGTTTTGCACAAAATGTTCTTCACACTTAGCTTCTTCATCAGAATATGAAGATGACTGATTGGGGACTTCTTCCAGTTCCCAGAAACGCGATAAAAGGTTTTGAATGTCATCTCCTGAAGTGGAGTTGTGAGAAGAACTGACATTGACTGTTGCAATGTTAATTTTATGAATAGGTGACCGTGATCCGTGGCCACTAATGATCAACGGACTACTGTTCACATAATAATATTACATAGAAACTTTACTGAAATTAAGTTAAAACGAAACGGAATACAATACAATGTTGGTACTAAGTTGACAAAGTAAGATTTCTTATGATATTTATTGCAAGATAACAAAGGAAACTGCTAATATTAATGGTTAATAATAATTGAAAACCTAGTTTGCTGCTTAATTACCTTTAACACAATAGATTGACTGCGAATTATAACAATAATTTGCTAACTTGAAAGAAATCATACATGTGCAAATGAACAAGGAAGTTAGATACCAATGTTGTACTAACCTTTACAATTCCATATAAAACGTTAAATAATACCTGAATAAGAGTAATGGGTTCTGAAATAAACATATATTATAGGAACACTGCACTGTAATGCACTATAATGCTGCGCTGTGACCCTTTTGACCTTAGCCAGCTACTCACAAAACTCCAAACGGCAGTATTTTCCGATTAATTTTATATTTCCTGGATTTATCCGTATTCCTGGTTCACATATCCGGTTCGATATGGACCAAAATATGTTGTGATGTGTGTTCAGGCAGGATTAATCAAAAATCTAGACTGGAGTTGTAAAGAGCGTATGTATTCCGTAGAACAAAGAAAAACAGAAGCTCAATATGTAGGTATACTTAAAACTAATTCACCGTCACAAAACGAACGCCTGATAAAATGTTCATTGCAATAAGTTGCACGAAGATAGTTTTGATCACAGAGTATTGTACACTGAAAGTTTCTATTTTCAATCTAAACAGTAGTACATACACGTTATTTATTGGCTATTTCATTAAGTGCAACTGTAAAATTACATCAAGTGACTATTAACAAGAAAAAAAAAACAGTAAACAATGATTTTATTAATTCATAAATTTACCAGATTTCTATTAAACTTGCTTTGTAAACTACAACTTTCTGTACCAAACCGGGAAAATATTTTGTTCTCTATTTCAAGTTAGTTCTCTATTTCATGCTACATGAATATAAGCTCATTATAACTTTATAATGTATCCACATTTTTAGACGATATTAGTGTTGCTGCTATTGTTATTATTTATGATTGAAGGTTAACATAGTAGGTACCAAAGGGTAGAGTAATAGGGTTAGAATAGAGTTATGCAGTAACCGCCTAAAATCTCAGACTAAATAAAAAACCCAGACATAGCGCTGCGAACAATAGAGTGAAGCATGCTGCGCAAAACTACACCTCGTTCTGTACCTACATACACGCTCACACGCACACATTTACACCAAACTACATTAAAGTACATTACGTGCACACGTTTTCGAAACCCGAAACGTGCGGCTTCACTTTACTGTTGATAGTGCTATGTCTTGATTTTTGTATTTAGTCTGATCCTAAAATTATATAAATATACTTGGATCTAAGCAGCGGTCAAAACAATAATAAAACTTTACATAACTACATTATGATATATACAAACCTGGATAAGCGAGAGTTCAAGGGAGCAGAATCTCATTCTCGCTTATAGAGGTTTCTCACTAACCCGAGTTTCTCGCTAATGCAGGTATCGGTAGCGCTTCTCTCCTATAGAGGTACGCAGCATAACAATACGCAGCATAACAACGTTGTTTAGTTCCACGAAATAGAATAGGTACAATATTGACGAGAAAACAATACAAAAACAATGGTAGGAAGTTCCACGAAAGTTAAGAAGGAGTCATTAATAGCAGATGTTAAATTTGTAATTTGTTTTGTCATTTGTTACTGTATGTGTGTATCTTTTATGTATGTATGTATTTTTATTATAGCTATAGTTCCTCCTAAATAATATAAATAAATAAAGTTCGACTGTCGCTTATAGAGGTATAGATAAGTAGCAGTCTCACTTACGGAGGTCCATGAGGGAAAAACGACTCTCTCTTACAGAGGTTTCTGTTTCTCGCTAATAGAGGTTTTGGGAGCTTAAAATGACGGGTCCTGGCTATTACTCTCACTTATAGAGTTTTCTCACTTATCCAGTTCTCACTTACCCAGGTTTGACTGTACTTCATAAAATGCTTATACAACTATGTTTATAAACAATATTAATTATTCGATATCACTTCCGACAGCAAATACCTGTCGGAAGAATTGATGTTTTCATACCGTATACGAACTGTCAAAATTGTACGGTTACGGATTTGTGAATAGCGTTTAGCGGACTTCGTCGATATCAATGGCGTTCGATACGGTACGAAACCGTATCGTATCGTTCTGAATAGGTATGCTGAATCACATTTTGAATTTCTTTCGAATATATCAATAAAAAAAATTCAATCACCGTTCCATATTCCATATATTATTATTCCCTAAAAGTATAATTTAAAAAACCTCTAAGTACGTAGTTAGAATAATGCTGAAGTGAACAAAACCTACATATTTCATCCATGATCTTTATTCAGGGTTTTCTAATGATCGTTTAGAAAAGTGTGTGATTTACTTCTAACTAAACCACTATTTACGACAGTTAATTTGAACAACCTTCATTTTGGGCTTCGCCGCAGTCGGGTAAAATATACTTATTGAAGCAAGCAAGGGCGCGCTGTTTCTATTTTTACTTTAATACACACATATATTTTATCTCATTCCAAAACCAATGCTAAGAATACAGGTACTTAATGCATTTAACGTTGCAATTACATACTTACACTTAGAGGCTTTAGAAAAAAACTGCACAGATACCTAATTATCTAGGTAGGTACAAAAAGTAGCTAAATGTATTATATTATTGTTTTTTAGTTTCTTTAAAATCACTCTTAGCTATGAAAAACTATACCTAATATTCGTTGTTATGGTTCGATTATAACTTCAAAATCTGATACTTTTTTTAAATATATATATTCTTCAGCTAGTCCGCTATAAAAATAAGATCTTATAGGAGTTTACTAATGATCAACAATACAACACATAATTTTCCGATGCACTTGGTTCCAGGGCGAACAATGTATGGGCGCAGAGCAATGTCCTTTAAGATTAAAAACATTCTCCTTTTTGTATTTTAGAACATCGAATTATAGGTAGTAGTACGCACGGCTACAGATCAAGGCTTCGTTAGAGCTTAGCGTCCTATCTGACTTTTTTTCTTGTTGCTCGACTGCTAAGGGCCCTTACGTGATGTTAAATAGCCTATTTCCTTCCGCATCGCCTGCCCGCGTTTGCGCTTAGCATTCCTCAAGAATTGGGCTATAAAATGCAAAAAGATTTTTTCAAATCCGACTGGAACTTAATCGTGGGTGGTGAAACAGGTCCTGTGTAAATTTATTTGATTTCAGAATGAATATTGAAAATATCATAAGTATACGTTAAGTGTCTAAACACACTATGCCGAAGTTACGCGACCGAAGTTCGGCACGATTACGCCTGCAATGCTATTTGAATTACTGACGACACACGCCGAAATTACGTTGCGTTCTAGCGTACACCCGAACTTCAGTCGGGCGTAAGTTCAGCGGCAATTCGGCGGCAACGTTTTCTGTAGAGCACACATTATACGCGACCGAAGTTCGGTTCGATTGCCGAAGAAGATCCGAGGCGGGGAGCAGCGGGAGGCAGGCATGCCCGCGCCCCGCGTGTCCGCCCCACGGTGCTATAGCTTAAGCTGGGCACTCACGGTCAGTTCTTTTGGATTAAACAAATGGATGAATCACCAAAATACTTGCATAGGAAATTGATTTGCGTTGCCATGTAAATAAGGAGCATAATCGTATCAGCAAAAAAATCCTTGGAAGTTCAAAGTATTTTTATTAGCAAATACGAAAGTGCTCTTTATGTATGTAACGACATGGCTCTATTTCGTATTCAAGTATTTATGCACGACAGCGTTCAAGACACGTTCCGCAACTGAATTTCGGCCGCGTAAGTTCGGCACTTATGGTGTGTCATATCAGCCGAACACGTCGGAACGTAACATCAGCCGCGGAACTTCGGTCGCGTAACTTCGGCATAGTGTGTTTAGACACTTAATGTTGTAGCGGAAATTAAACTTTATTTGAAGGCATTAAAGTTCATGTTCCGAAATCAAACAGATTGATACCCAAACAAAAATTAACGATACCTTAAGTACCTGCTACGTAATATATATTTTTTCTCAGATAACATAAAGATTCGCTTCTTCGAGTTGGATGACAATGGTGAAAGGAGCTGGAATCATGAGGCCCGGTTTATGCCAAAAAACGTCCATCACCAATACGCCATCCTGTTTCAGTGAGTAAAATATACCGGTAACGCTATAAACAGTGACAGAGAACTTACAGTTTGTGATGCAAAACCATGTACACACGGCTACACATCAAGCTATACATTTCCAGTTTACACTGACCTCTCATTGTAAGGAAATCCTATACAATACGAGATCAGCTTATACTGAACATGCATAGCTTGATCTGTAGCCGTGCGTAGGTACACTCTGCACACCTATTTGGTTTACATTCCACACACTGTATCGGTATGAATAGTTACGCACACAAACGTTAAATGAAATGAGCGAGCTCTGTTTTTAGGGTTCAGTATCTCAAAAGGAAAAAACGGAACCCTTATAGGATCACTCGTGCGTCTGTCTGTCTGTCACAGCCAATTTGCTCGGAATCCAATGGACCGATTAAGTTAAAATTTGGTACACATATGGATTTCTGTGACCCAAACACGTACGGCTAAAGTAAATAAATGAATTTTGAATATGGGCGTCACTTTTAGGGGGCAATAAGAAAATTTTAAAAAAAGTTTCGCAAACTGTACCGTGTGACATATCAAATGAAAGGGCTTACATCTTAGTTATTTAAGAAAATTGACGAAAATTGATCATTCCCCCTTATCCCCGAAACTACTGAAACTAAAATTTTGAAAAAATACAGAAATACTTCTATACCTGTAGATTACAGGAAAATCTAGGCGCCCGTATTCCAACGCCTAGTTTATTTAATAAAATTGTTCTATTTATTTTATTGGTTTCATTTAAGTAATAACCTTTAATTTTTTTGTTTGAGTAATTTTATTTGACACAAAATTGATGTCTTATGTAATGTTCGCTATAAGGATTCTGAGGTTGATATAAGGAAAGAACAAGTAACACTAAATACACGGATATCGGCTCGAAGCCAGCGCGAACACGTCTTCTCCCAGCGGCGGTTGGAAGGCCAGTCCCGTCCACACCCTGCTTGACACCGCGCGTGCACTGCTCGAGACGACAGAGTATAAATGTATAAATGTCTATACACTACATCCCTCCCTTATTATTGTTTTTTTTTTATATAAATATCTCTGCCTACTAAAAATATTGATAATTCAATAATTGAAATTGTATGGGTAATTGTTCAATTTCCATAGAAACAGTTATGGATCCTGTCAAACTGTACGCTTGCAAAGTTCTAGGATATAGGGCTTTGCACCTACCCAGCACTTGTACCATTATGAATTGTATCCAAAATTACTTTTAAAGCATTATGATTAAGTGTGCAAGTTAAAATCGTTCTTATATTATGGCACCCACGACAATTACCTACAAGGCTCTGAATGCATTTTCCATTTCATTTAAAAAACACTATTGTAAAACAACATCGAGACCGAGTCTTATCGCGATATGCCCGGCAGCGATCGCGGCCACGGGAGGACCGACGACAGCCCAGCGACGTCCTCGCAAAGTGCGGGCATGGGCATCCACCCTCACTTGGTCTCCACAATTTCAAACCAGCATTGGTACTTAAGCAAAACGATTCTACACTGTTTGTAAGAACCAAGCATCAGTAGTCCAGACACCAAACATAAACTTGACAGTCTAACTTTATTGAACCTGGTTCGGACCACCCAAAAGAATTCATTAAACAAAATACCAACACTGTTTATTGTAAGATTTTGGTCACTTATTGGTTAGTTGAAACATATTGACAAACATCCGCCTGTCCTTCCCAACCATGCCGGGGCCGGCTGCCAGAACCCCGGGCCCCCAACGCCCCGCAACGACCACCAAGGTCTCACGAAGCACAGCCGGGACCAACGGCTCTACTTCGTTATTACCAGTTTCAAGCCTTGCCAAAACATTAATTACTGTCACAAATACTGAGTATTTACGGTAACTTGGAGGTCTGTCAACACACATGGCACACCATGACATGCTTATCTAGCTCGACACAAGAAAGTTCAAAGCTATGTTCAACAGATAACCTACCTCGTCCCATGTGTGACCAGACCCCACCGGCGTAGCCGCGAGGTACACACTCGCGTTCACGTTCTTTGTCCAAAGTTCATTCCCTACTTATTTACTCTTTTCTTTTGATATTTCATCTCGTTTCTCTTATCTTATTGACCACTAAAACTATTCCAGTAATAATAGCATTAGGATCATATCCATACCTAGTTATTGATAAAATTATCTATTTGTAGGAAGTCTGTGGCATAGAACCGTTTTGAGAAGAATGACTCGGTTGGTTGCTATGCCATTTCCATAAACCTTTTCCAAAGATATCAGAAAACCACCCAAACAAAATAAAATAAAACACAATGGAGCAGTAACAAACCTTACCTACTACAAGGAAGAGTACAAGTTTCTATCTGAACTACTTGCAATGGACCCTGTTCAACGCCTGACGCATCTCGACCGGGGGCACAGACTCAAACACCTCCCGACTAGGACGGGCCCTCCGCCGCCCCAGTCTCAAGAGCGCCAAGTCGGACTTCCCTAGCAAAGAACATTGAGAGCCGCTGAGTGTTAGTGAGTCCACTTGTCTGCATTAGAGTTGCACATGTCCACTAACTTATTTGCAGCAAGGATATACTCCTGAAGTGAATGCATTGGCTATTCTTATACCTGAATTTCAGACCAAGCATTGAGTGTCAATCTCATAAATGTTCTTTCTGTCTTCTCGTTTAATTTGATAGTTGTTTTATTTATTTATTATCAAAACATGTTCTTTTGTTATAAGTATTTCAATTCAACTGCGTGGTTGGTTCCTAATTGCATTTATGATTTTATGTAGTTTTGCATATTTTTTTTCCTTTTATTTGGATTTACTTTATAACTACTATTATTATGTTTCATTACAAAATCTTCAGTAAGGTCTATTTTTAGTAAGGAATAAATGTTGAAAATGGTATTCAATTATTAAATATAAGTTACTAGTTTCCTTAGCCTGAGTAAATTCTTTTTGTTTCAGTAACTTAGCAATTCGTACATTTGCATGAATTAATTCTGCTACTTACATGTATACCTACTTACATGTTTTCCTATTTATCTGGTACCATTCAGATACAACTGACTTACCACTATAACAATAACTAATTTATACGACTCGACTCGTCTTACTCACTCGACTCTTGTCTTGACTAGTTTTTACTCGTTTTCGTTTATTTTTTATTATTATTTTTTTTTTTATTTATTTATTTTTTAACGAAAGAGATTCAAAACCATTCTTCAATTTCAAACAGAACAACAAGATCACAGTATACTAGCATTAAAAAAGGTTATTATTATTATAGCGCAACCATAATGAAAATAAATAAAATTGCCTGTATTTAACAGATAATTGATGTTGTATAATTAACTACCAATGTCCGTGGTTTCTCGACCACAGCTACGACGTGACTAAATAGGTAAGTCACCTCATAATTTTACATATGTTGGTATTTTACAATTACGCCCGAATGCCTTCAAAACACCTTGGGCTACCTGCTACTATCATCTTTTGTTCGTTGTTCATGTTCACACTACTTATAATAGTTTCGTTTGTACCCACCAATTCCAACAGTTTACTATTCAATCCATACCAAAATGTCCCCGCTAGCACCAATGACTTAGCCAATTAGCTTTTCATCGACTAAGGTATCAATCCATTGGATTTACTTTAGCTTAATTAGCCTATACAATTTAGGTACCCACTATTCATCCAATAGTTCATCTCTTCAAAGCACTGCGCAATTCTCATTAACAATAGTTAATTTTCCTTCTTTTTACTATCCGTGAGATATTCACGGTAAATAAACAAAGAAAATTAGTACCTAAACATAATATACAGTCATTTCTTTTGGACTTGAATTGAGTTCAATAACTAACTCATCAACCGTTCGTCTACTAGAAGCCATTTCAATTTTAGCTCAACGGTTTTCACGCCAATTAAGCAAATCTAAACATTTTAGTATATATATATTTTTTTAGCAAGATTTTCATAATATAATGTTTGTAATTTATTCATACGGATATTTTTGGTCTTTTGTCATTTCGATCGCGATGTTAAAGGTTCGCCTTCAGTTGCATTAGATCCCGGGATGTTGTAGAAGACTTCTGTAACTCAGGACCACCAAAATATAAAGGAATAGCCCTATTTTTTGCCTCGATGTCTATGCCTGCCGCCTCGAAGTAAATGTTTATACTTCTTTTCCATTGTGGCCGCATCTACATCGCCACACACGAACCACGCATCACAGTGACATGACGCCACGCAACCCGCATCGCGCAGCTAGACTCCACCACGCGTCCAGCATACACACAACGTCCCGACATCAACCGTCGGGCAGTAGCCCACCAGACACAACACCCGTCGGGTCGGAGGATCCTCCCCCTTCCATGGAGGACGAGTGAACTCTACACCCCGTTCGTCATGCCTCTAAACTGGTGACCCCTGACATATTCCCTACACCATCTTTCCCAACGGACGGAGACTGAAGCAACTCCCCCTTCGCATTAACTTCTCTAAGGTGTACTGTGCCATTTGGGCTACCTGTTGACAAGGTAAGTAACTATGTTGCGTATTAACACGCTATTGTAATCTAATGCTAATAATAAAGCGTCTACTGTACATGACTGTACCTATGCTATAATTAGTACACTACGTAGGTGTCTACGCCCACATTACATATTCGGCGCTTATGAAGACACGTAGTCGTCGTGGCAAACACACCCTGTGTGCACATGAGGACACGTCGTCGTCATACTGTGCAGTACTGTGGCATTGTCGCGTGAGTATTCCCAGTGCGCGGCCGCCAAGCGGTATGTGTAGCGGGCTATGTAGGTACGTCCGCAATTTAATGCTATACCAGTAAATCTCTACAATTTAATGCACTTCCAATTGAATACTATGCTACGTAATTATGTCCGCAATTTAATGCTATACCAGTAACTCTCCGCAATTTAATGCTATGTAGGTATGTCCGCAATTTAATGCTATACCAGTAACTCTCCGCAATTTAATGCTATGAGGTATGTCCGCAATTTAATGCTATACCAGTAACTCTCCGCAATTTAATGCTATGTAGGTATGTCCGCAATTTAATGCTATACCAGTAACTCTTCGCAATTTAATGCTATGTAGGTATGTCCGCAATTTAATGATATGTAGGTATGTCCGCAATTTAATGCTTTACCAGTAAATATCCACAATTTAATGCACTTCGCAATTTAATGCTATGCTATGTAGGTATGATTTCACTCCCCTGATGTACACTAATAGAAACCAATTTAATGCTATGCTATGTAGGTATGATGTCACTCCCCTGATGTACACTCATAGAAACCAATTTAATGCTATGCTATGTAGGTATGATGTCGCTCCCCTGATGTACACTCATAGAAACCAATTTAATGCTATGCTATGTAGGTATGATGTCGCTCCCCTGATGTAAACTCATAGAAACCAATTTAATGCTATGCTATGTAGGTATGATGTCGCTCCCTTGATGTACACTCATAGAAACCAATTTAATGCTATGCTATGTAGGTATGATGTCGCTCCCCTGATGTACACTCAAGAAACCAATATAATGCTATGCTATGTAGGTATGATGTCGCTCCCCTGATGTACACTCATAGAAACCAATTTAATGCTATGCTATGTAGGTATGATGTCGCTCCCCTGATGTACACTCAAGAAACCAATATAATGCTATGCTATGTAGGTATGATGTCGCTCCCCTGATGTACACTCATAGAAACCAATATACCTAAGACGCGAACAAAAGAATACCTACGCAACTCACAGCCAAAGCCAAGTGGGTAGGTATCTAGTTACATAATTTACATTTTCTTCTATTTTTCCTTACTCAAAAATTGTTATATACAGTCAGCATTAGTTGGTAACTATGATAACCGTACATACACACTTTGTTTTATAGGTAAGTAACTAATTAATACTGTAGACTAATTCATTAACTTTAGGATAGTAACGATTACCTACCAAAATTGATTAACGAAACTCGTGAGACTCTGTGTTTCATTTTACCTATCAAAATTTCTTATACAGCTATTATAGGTAATAAATACTGAGGCTCGAACTCAAGTAGATAGGTAACTTGTAGGTTACTCACCCACCACGGGCATAATCGAATGAAACAACATCAGATCTGTTAAGAAACCCAGCGGGTAACCTAGCTACCCACATAATAATAACTTTGATAAAGGCTTGGTAGTTTGTCATGCATGAATTTACAGCCAGTGCCTCGTGATCCGTATGTTCTATTTATTCAACGATTGTAGTCGGTTAATATTATTTGAAGTAAAGTAGTAGTGAGTAGTTAAAGTATTTTGTCCACGTATGTTTTCTCTCTTTTCTTTTGTTATTACTTAATGTAAAAAATCTTTTAAATACTCACCGTTTACCTCGTCGCCACATGTAATGTTCGCTATAAGGATTCTGAGGTTGATATAAGGAAAGAACAAGTAACACTAAATACACGGATATCGGCTCGAAGCCAGCGCGAACACGTCTTCTCCCAGCGGCGGTTGGAAGGCCAGTCCCGTCCACACCCTGCTTGACACCGCGCGTGCGCTGCTCGAGACGACAGAGTATAAATGTATAAATGTCTATACACTACATCTTATAAACTTATAACTTATAAGCAATAAAATAAAAACCTGTAAAATAATATTCCTCTGCCTGGTTTTGAACTTACGACACGAAGTTTAAGTGTTATCTATGCCAGCAATGCCAGGTGCTTTCATCGACCGGCTATGGGATTCATATTTATAATGTTGAATTATTGGAACTCATTCAAATACACATATTGGAACTCATTCAAAAACACACAAACAGTTTAGGGTTTGCTATTCGTACCCGACCGACTCATTACTTTACGCACACAGTGACAATAGTCCGTATGTGTAAACCAAATAGGTTTGCAGAGTGTACGTATTTTGACCATGGCCAGGGTCTGTTGATGAACATAACAATATGAATTAAAGATTCACACTCGCCAGGGGCTATTCCCAGTTACCTACGAATATTGCTTGACAATAGCGAACACCATTTTCTGAAAAATGCATTGTGGACTTTTTTCAGGGCAAAGAAAGCAAACGAAGGACTTCATTTTGTTGGCGAGTAGTTTTACACTATTTCTACTTTCCTACAAAACAACAGTCTGAAGAACATGCAATAAGTAATAAATTTTCCCTAACAGGACACCTCCATACAAAAACCCGGAGACGCCTGTTGATGTCCATGTCTTCATAGAACTGCTGCGACCCTCAGATGGCAGTACCAGTGAACCCATTGCGTTCAAATACAGAGCGAACAAAGTGAACAAACAAAAATGGAAGGAATCCAGGACAAGGAATACGGGACCGTATTGCTCCATCGTCAGTTCATCTAGTAAGTAATAGTTATTTAAACCGACTTCAAAAAGTGTTATGCATTCGGCAAGTTGTTTTTTGTCTTGTTCGTAGAGCTTGTCCACTCTGAAATGATGCGTCCCACTGCCGCATTTACCGTAGTGTACGTATACAAATTAGGTGGGGGGGGTGGGGCGCGTCATTTCAGAGTAGACGAGCTCTACACCCATTTTTCCGTGATTATTAATATTTGACGTTAAAAATATCGATTTTTCTGATAGTTTTTATAGGGTGGTCCAAATAGTGACGTCTAAAAGAAAAATCTGAATTCCTCATACCCAGGGGTATTCGAAAATACCCCATGTATGTTCCGCGATTTTTTGTAGTTTTCCAGTCATTTTTGGTTTTTGTAATTATTTAGAGTTTTCTGCTTTTCTTAACAATCAAGACGACAATGTCACAAAAAAAAATCTGAAAAATACCCCCTACAAAAAAAGATATGAATTTTTGAAGCTCCACCGGCAGAAAACTGTAAACAATTACAAAAACAAAAATAACTCGAAAACTACAAAAAATCTCTGAACATACATGAGGCATTTTCGAATACCACTGGGTATGAGGTACCTATTCAGATTTTTCTTTTTGACGTCATTATTTGGACCACCCCGTATGTATAGAAAGGTATGTGCAGTCTTGTTGTTCGCAAAGTTTATTTTAATACCATGTTGTCCCCGTATAAATTCGTCATGATCTGATGAAAAGGAAATCAAATAGAGAATGGCTTTCTTCACCAAAAACACCTGTGGCTGAAATAAAACTTGCATCGTTAAATTGTGTCTTCTAAAATCTGGTCGAAATACACATCTTGAGCGGTTGAATCATCACATAGATATTACGTTTGTATGAATTAACAATTAGTTTTTTCTAGGTGGACGTGGCTGTGAAATTCCCATATCAGTTGTTAATCATGTAAGTGTGTTTTTAACTAAGAGGAATGGTGGTGGTTTTGCTACACAAATGGAATTTGAAAAAACTATTTGTTTGTTTGACAAAACCCCTACAAGCGACAAATCAAATCAAAAGTCATTTATTCAAACTAGGCTGAGATTCGGCACTTTTCGATCGTCAAAATTACATAAGACAGTCCCCCAAAACACCACTTCCTAATGCTTTAGCTGGAAGAAGTGGCACAACAAATTCCCCAGCAGTATGCTGCTCTGTTCAGTTTGAAAAACTAGATTCTATAGGTACAATAGTACGCAAAATAATTTACATTAAGCAAAACAAAAAATAAGTGGTATCCATTAAGAAGTTTTGGCATTTAAATTTTTACGCGATGACATATTTTGCTAAAGCTGCTAAAGGTACTCTCCCTTTCCACCCGAGATATCGATCATGTCGAACCATTCCCAAGTCTAAACTTTCATAATACCTATTGTTCGCATATTTTATGCAGTGTAGGATTTAACTTATAATAGTACCCCCATCAAAACACATGTGGAATGTTATAGAAATAATGCATGTACTTGCCTAATAATAATATTAATTATAATTATTTTAGCAAGCAGTAGAGGCAATGGAACACGCCCCCGATCAGTCTTATATCTTACCTCAGGTTAGTATTATCAAGGGTCATCATCGTATTCATTTGTTAGTGTTATTAATCTCGCTATATTTTGTGCATGTACAACATGTCCCAGAATTGATGGCACAACCGCTTAAGGGGTCATTGTACTCATAATTATGAACAACTTTTATTATGGGACCAGACCTGAAATCGCGAAAAAAATCTGCTGCTCTGCTACAGAGATTTTGGCGGGTTTGATGTAGATAAATGTACGGAACAGCTAATGATTTTTTTTTCGCGATTTCAGACTTGGTCCCATAGTAAAAGTTGTTCATAATGATGAGTACAATGACCCCTTAAACGGTTGTGCCATACATTCTGGGACATGTATATTTTATTGTAAGTATACGTTATCTAACTGCAGTGATGATCTGAGGCCTTAGTGCGAGTTTTTATTCTTACTCCATCACGTTAGCATAAACTTAAATTTAGTGGCTTTAGTGGTTTTGATACTTATTCGATCGCGTTTATGTTAACGTTAACTTACGTCAATTTTGAATAATTGTGTTTCCTATTATAGTCTCTAGACGGCGCTTATTCAATTTCAGTACAAATTGAAGTTTACGTTAAGTGATCGAGTAAGTATAAAAACTCGCCTTTATTGCCTTTGTTACTACCAATCTTACTACCAGTTGTAATATCGTTAATTTTGATTGCCCTTCCTACTACTCTAGTACTGAGTTGTTAGAAGGGAAAAAATTAATAGCCCGTGTTACTACCGTAAATACCTACTTTAAAAAAAAAACTAATTTTATTTCTAGGAAATTATGCAACAAGTCACATTCGACCTATGAAACTATGTACGATATTATAAAGTCGCAGCTGCCACAATTCAGACTATGACTTTGAGATTGCGAACATCAACGCTCGCTCTGATAATAATGTTTCAAGATATCAAAATAGTAGGCTGCTATTATCAATGGCATATTTGCCTGTGGAGACAAGCAGAATCTTTATTGGGAAAATCTAGATGCAGAGCAGAAAACCGCATTGTTTCATTGTGCTCCGCATTAGCACTTTACCGAGATAGGTAAATGCTCGAAGAATGTTGGTCTTATACAGGATGTCTCACTGCAGAGTTAGGATTTTGAAATTAAATTTAAAAAAAAATATTTTTAATGTAAGTATTTTTTTTTTAATGACGTGTTCGAGATGACCTCCATCACGTCGCACGCATTCGTGGAATCTCGTCATTGCATTTTGAGTAAGGCAGGATCGATGTTCATAATTACGTGGTGGATATTTTAGCTCAGCGATATTCGTTGGATTACTGATGTAAACGTTGGTCTTAAGATACCCCCACAGGAAAAAATCCAGAAGGTCAAATTGGTGATCGTGGAGGCCTTGCGATGTCATGTCAGTGAACGGAATCATCGGGCCTTATTTTTTTTGACGATGGTAGAGGTGGGACGATAACTGGGTCAAAACCAAAATTTTGGATCATTTCATTTGTGTTATTTTTATGTCACAATAACATAAAAGTAACATAAAGGAAAATAAGGGCTGTGTTCATGATGTAAGAGAAAAACAGTCAAGTATTTTATAATTATTTTTATTCATGATAAAAATGTAACAATCTGAAAGATTGACATAACAAAAGTCTCACTTCGACGCCTAAAAGAATAACTACAATGCCGTTAAAAAAACATTTCAGTTTTTGGTCTAAGTTTTTACGTGATCTTAATTTTAAAATAACAGGTAGTCACTTCAATGTGGGCTACCGATGGTAGTACCGATTAATCTTTTCATTTTCTTTGGTTAATTTTCTGTATTTCTTCTGATATTTTCTTTGGTATTTTTTCGAGGTTCACACTTTCTACTTCTTGCTTGTTGTCAGTATTTTTTTTTAATTCCTCCAGTACTTTCGTCTAGAGTACTTTCGTCAGAGCTATCAGACAAAGAGAAGGAGACCTCCTTCTCTTTGTCTGATAGCTCTACTATATTTTTTTTTGTAGAATTTTTTGCTCTGGTCAAAATTTTTCTCCTGCATTCGATTCCATTTTTTGGGATCGTTATTTTTTAGCCGCTCTAGATACATTTTCTGCCTTTCTGCAACCGATAAAGGCATATTATATTATCTGTAAACCAAACACTTTGAGTTTAGCAGGTTTCGATAAATCCGATATTTCTGATAAACTAGCTGACCCGACGAACAAGACAAATCCAATCGGTCCAGCGGTTCTTAAGTTATAAATGTGAAACTGAACCGAATTTGTTTTATATACTTACAATGTGTTTGGTTACGGTTACCGATACTAAAAGGGCATATTATATACTATTTTTTATCGACAAAGCTAATTTTATAAAAAATCCTAACCCAACACCCCGCTAATGGCGGCCATTTTTAACGGTTGCATTAGGGAATGTGCAATAAAATGCTAATATCTTTGAATCTAAAAACCTACAGACGTCCAAATGACTTAATTGTAAAGGTAGACGTTGAGGCTATGGAAAAACTAAATAAAATAAAAAAATAGTCAAAAAACATACAAAAACACGAAACTTTACGCAAAAAAAAACTTTTTTTTTTACATTTTTTACTTTTTCGCAAAAACAACCCTTGAATTTTGCATGTGAAATTATGTTTAACCAAAAGTATTTGAGTCAGTCTACAAAATGATATCAAAATAATGACAACATAACAATTATTGATAACATAAGTAGGGAATATAAATCTTTATATAAAAATCAAATTTTACTTAATTAACTTAACTGATTCCGTGCAGATTCCTCGAACGAACGAAATCTAACGAATCTGCACGAAATCTAACTTAGAGAGATGTATTGATGATTTTTATGGTTAAAATTATGGAAATACATAATTATGTTTTATTGCCGCGTATCATATTTTGATCAAGACAACCTGACACGGACCTGCAAATTGCAAAAAACCCAAAAAAAAAAAAAATCCTGGGCTACCAGCGCATCCTCCTTAATTTAAAGGTACCTATTTAGTTAATTTTCACTAAGTTTTCATTAGTTGCCACTTTGCCAGAGGTTTTCTTAAAATAAATGCATTAAGTATTATAAAATAAATGTTGTTAGTATCGGTAACCGGTAACCAAACATATTGTAAAGATAAAAATATTTATTAACCGTTCTTACAAAAAGTACATGCCTGTGTTTGTGAATACACCTTAATGCAATTTTTAAATAACGTAACATAAAAATGTAACATAAAGGAAACATGGACGATGTTTTTGAAGTGTTTCATTTCAATTCAAGACACACTATTCACTTAATGATTACAGCTCTTATGCGACTGAATAGCACAAACAAAATAGTTTTCAGATAATAAGATTAAGATCAAACATACTTACACATTATTTTTTTATGAATTTTCAAGAGAAACCACAAAATGTTTATTTGTCACTCCACACGCACAACACCTTTCGACTTTCTTGACACAAGATTATGACTGCCGCGCAGAAATTGGTGGTGTAAATGGCGTGACATTTCCGTCAATTTCCCAGTAGTAAGTTTAAAAAAAAGTATTTTATTGGAAAATAACGCGTTACATAAAGGAATAACATAAATGAACTCTTTTTGAGACGCATTGTTTTTATTTTTTTTTAATTATTACATATAATTGTTAGTACATATAAGTTGCCTAGATATTGAGTGATTTACGCACACTTCGTTATGCTGGATACTATGTTGAATAAATAAAACCCTTTTCGAAGTTTTTGCGGTTTCAAACATTGAAATCGATAGTTGGACACAGGTTTTTTGAGGGAGAATAATATGGTATTTTCCATTCCGTTTTATTATTTTCATAATATTTCGTAAAGTATAACTGAACCACCAACTAATAAATTAAATATGAATTTAAGGTAGTATTCCGCTATGAAATCCATTTTTTGAAATAGCATTACCATTACAGAATTTTTTGAGGAATAAGGAAAAGTCGGTGGACATGAAATTGTTATGAAATTGTACAAAATTTTGGTTTTGACCCAACTATTACCGGTGATGCGTATCGACAAATGATACCCCAGCTTCAAGGACATCCTGCGTACAGTTCGCGGACGAGGTTTCAGCAGGATGGAGCCACCACGACCACAATATCCGACATATTCAGATGCAGTTGTTAAATGGTGGGTTCGAACCCAGGCAGGCGCTTTACTTTGTGTAAATGATTTCGTGATGAAATCATTTACACATTGCTCTCAAAACAGTGAAGGAAAACATTGTGAGGAAACCGGCATGTCCAAGAACCAAAAATTCGAAGACATGTGACATCTACCAACATTAGCGCGCGTTAACTGCTCCGATTGGCTGTTGATAAACCATTCAACCAATTACAGCAGTTTAATACTTGACCATATTTTCGCGCATTTTTTTTTCTGGTAGCAGCCCGGTGTTTGGATTAGTGGCCGGTTGATGGCAATAGACTCGCCCACTATTACATGGGACTTAAAAAACAACTGCCGAAATGTGGGTGTACTTATAGGTACACCTCTGCTTAACCCTTCGTGGATTAGAGGCGTGAATTATGTTTTGTTGTTTTTGCGATAAGTTTCTCTGGCCCTTAGTGGTATTCAAATACTTTATTACAATTCAATCATTTCCTTTATACAGAATATGCACGGCCCGATTTCAGCCAACCAATGTGATTTGGCGAGCGCATTGTACTCTGCTCCCGGGTCTGAAATAAGCCAGTCACCGGTTTCGAGCCCCATGTGTAGTATTCCTCGTACCGTTATGATGCCGGAGCCACCCATCGCAGACCTGCAGCTTGATCCTACGGAGTTGGAGCAATTAACCATACCGAACAACGTTCAAGGGAATCCGACCCCAGAAGGCATCAGACCGTATTTTGATGGTACGTCTATTGTTTTATTCATTCGCAATGTAATCGTGTGAAACTTCGTAATGCTATAACTTAAAAAACCGGCCAAGTGCGTGTCGGGCCACGCGCAGTAATAGGGTTCCGTAGTGCACGCCGCCGCCCGTCGTTATTCGAGCGTAAATATTATTAATTTAGAAATCATTATCATAAGAATGTTATGATTTTTACATGGTTCATAAACTTATATTTACATAACTACCTGTTTTACACAACTAACAACGTTACATAAGTAATTTTTAATGGATTTGTATGATTTTTTTACTGTTCCAAGTACATTTTACAAGTTAACTTGAAAAGCCTACTTAGCTGTGATAGTTTTCCTTTTAACTTCGTTATATATACTACTACCTACCGTGAATTTTTTTCACCCTTCCAAAAGTAACCGTTTAGCCGGGGGGGTTATGACACTTGACTCTAACAAAAATTTGCACTTTAAAGCTTAATATTTCTGAAAATGGATCCCTAAATAGAAAAACTGTTTTCACAAACCCGCAATATTATTGAAAGACCTATCCAACAACACCCCACAGTCTGGGGTAGACGAAAACAAAAACATTCCCACTTTACGTGTAGGTAGGAATATGTATGTATATCCATGCCAAATTATAGCTTTCTAGTACAAAGAGTCTCTGAGCTAAGCTGCGGACGGACAGACAGACAGACGGACGGACATAGCGAAACTATAAGGGTTCCTTGTTGACTACGGAACCCTAAAAAGGTCAGTTATTTTATATAATTGATTAGTTAAGGCTTTTCGAGTCGTTCGTCCTTTGATTATTAGGTCCCAGTATGTAGCCACGTTAATAGCAGCATGAGTGGCGTTTCGTAACATCTTGGTATCAGAATGACTGGATCGCAAATTGACCACGTCGCTCTTAGTCCAAATCTCAAAATGTCTAAATCTCAAAATACCTAAGTCGCAAAATGACTACATCGCAAAAAGTCCGAACAGTTGTGTAGGCACCTATACAGGGTTGATATCAGAATGACTGGATACATCATCATTCATCATCGTCATCTGCCTAGCCTTTTCCCAGCTATGTTGGGGTCGGATGCAGCTGAATACCAGTATTATATTACCCAAAATAGGTGATTTTAACATTTTTGTCTGTTTGTAGGTTTGTCTGTTCAAGCATCAAAATGGACCGATTTGGTTCAAGTTTGGTGTAAAGAGTGAATTTTGGGGAAGCACATTATAGTCTAGGGAAAGTTAGAAAAAAAGTCACCTTAAGAACCAAAGAGATTAATGTAGGTATAGGTGCCTACACAACTGTTCGGACTTTTTGCGATGTAGTCATTTTGCGAGTTAGGTATTTTGAGATTTAGACATTATGAGATGTGGACTAAAAGCGATGTAGTCATTTTGCGACTTAGGTATTTTGAGATTTAGACATTTTGAGATTTGGACTAAGAGCGACGTGGTCAATTTGCGATCCAGTCATTCTGATACGAACCCCTCAAAAGTGCAGGTGTGTGGACACTTGCGACATTCCAGCAAGCGGGGCTTGTTCTGGACACTGCACTTACATTGAATGGGTACACTTCACTGCCGAACTGTCTTAAATTCTTAATGCCCCAGTTTGCTTTTTTTTTATTTTTAAGCGAAAGGTAAATAATTATTCATATGTACCAAAAAATGGACGCGATTAATTATTACTACCTGAAAACTGTAACTTTATTTGTTAAAGGACTAATACTCAGAAAAGTAACTTATTTATCCATACTAATATTATAAATTCGAAAGTAACTCTGTCTGTCTGTTACCTTTTCACGCCTAAACCACTGAACGGATTTCGATAAAATTTGGCAAGGCTATAGACAGCATCCTGGGGAAGGACATAGGCTACTTTATTTCTCAAAAATAATCCTACAGGGGGTGATATAGGGGATGAAAGTTTGTATGGGAAACCCAGCATTTCTTAAGTTAGGAATATGAAAATTCATGCTTTTGGTAGGACATAAAGAAATATGCGATTAAGCATTTTTAAAAATCATACCCTAAGGGGGTAAAATAGGGGTTGATTTTAAAATTCACAAAACTGCATGGATTTCGATAAAATTTGGCAAGGTTATAGATAGCGGTTATAGCGAAATCTCCGCTGCCTAGATTGTGCAGAATCCTTAATGGCCGGAGTGACTTAGTAGATGTACACCATGATAATGTAAATAAATTCCTACGAGCTTTTGTAAATAATCCATTAGAGACTTAATTTTATACTTACGTGTTTTCAATTCATTTGATTTATTTAGTTTATTCTTTTAATATAATTAATTTAATTTCTTATCTATTTATAATCATTATAATTGTATTCTTATGTTAATTAATCAATTGTAATTTAATCAATTTATAATTTGATCAGTCATTTATTTTGTGTTGATACACTTGTTGACCACACTTATTGTTTTACTATTATCTAACAAATTTTGTTTTATGCGTTTTTCATAACCGCATTTTATTATAAAAAAATAATTTTGTTGTTTTGGTTTGTCGGTGTCTCCCGTTGTAATTTTAAATTAGTTCATTTTAATTTAATTTATATATTTTTTTTAAAATTTTATTATTAAGTATTGTATAATTCCTAGTTTCGTTTTTTTTTTTGTGCATGTGGTGTTAACCTTTAAGGCGGGGTGAAAGCAAGCGCCGTAGGTATTAAATGCTTACCGCAGCCCCCGCAAGGAGTAGCGATACGTAATAAATTACGATGCGCGGGAAACGCGCGCCAAGCGCACCGCTCATGAGTTCATGAACTCGAGTAGGTACTATGTTGCGTCACAGAATAGAGCAATGCAGTAGATAAACTTGAACTGATTAGTATACAAGTTTATTTTGTTTTATTTTTCTAGTAAGTATTTTTTAAAGTTTTAGACAGATTAGGTATGCATTGTAAACTTGAACAGTTAAAATAAATAAAAATAACTACTTATACATATTTATTTTCGTGAATAAGGTGGATTTAAAATCTGACTGACACGAAGACCTTTACCCGTACGATTCAAAACTACGCGCCGCGCACCATTTTACTTTACGAAGGTGTCGCATGGCGTGGGGAATAGTAGTTTCTGTCATTCCCCACGATACCACACCAGTGGTATCGTTTTCAGTGGTGTCGCTGTCGTGGGGAATGACAGAAACTACTATTCCCCACGCCATGCGACACCACCGACTGTATTGTGCTGTTAGTGATGTCCAGCTACATAACAATGATGTGTTACATAACAATTTAGACCTTATTGACATTCATGTTTTTTTGTTAAATTTAGCTTCCAGACCATTTACCAAGTATCTTGGGCCAAAAAACAAATGGTTTGTAAAATGTCTATAAGGTCGAAATTAGCTTGACACCCTAGAAATGATGTGCATAATAATCTAGACACTTTCTGAGGTGTCAAGCGAATTTAGACCTTATTGACATTCATGTTTTTTTGTTAAATTCAGCTTCCAGATCATTTACCAAGTATCTTGGGCCAAAAAACAAAGGGTTTGTAAAATATCAATAAGGTCGAAATTAGCTTGACACCCTAAAAATGATGTGCATAATAATCTAGACACTTTCTGAGGTGTCAAGCGAATTTAGACCTTATTGACATTCATGTTTTTTTGTTAAATTCAGCTTCCAGGTCATTTACCGAGTATTCTGGACCAAAAAAACAAAGGGTTTGTAAAATGTCAATAAGGTCGAAATTAGCTTGAGACCTTTATCGTTTTCAGCGAACTTAAATACCACGAAATGACCGTTCATTCCCCACGACACCACTGGTGGTGGCGTCGGGAATGACAGAAACTAGTATTCCCCACGACACCAATGACTGCATTGTGAGTAATGTCCAGCTAATTTTTAAACGTAACAATGATGTGTTATTTTTAAACGACTTCAAAAACGGAGGAGAATATCAATTCAGTTGTATTTTATTTTTTTTTATGTTTGTTACTCCGTCATTTAGAAGCCGATTTGGAAAGTTCTTTTTTTATTTTATTCCTTATGTCAACACAAAAAAAAAAAACGGAGGGGCATAACTTCTTACGCTCTAGTTTTTTTTTTCTTGAGAGGATGTGATTACGGTCAAAATGAAAATCCAAGATGGCGGCTGCAAAAATTTTCGAATTTTTCGACATGGGCGTCAATTTCGTGATATTTGAGGTCGCTGAAAACGATAATGGGGTCAAAATGAAAATCCAAGATGGCGGCTGCGAAAATTTTCTAATTTTTCGTCATGGGTGTCATTTTCGTGATATTTGAGGTCGCTGAAAACGATAGTGGGGTCAAAATGAAAATCCAAGATGGCGGCTGCGAAAATTTTTAAATTTTTCAACATGGGTGTCATTTTCGTGATATTTGAGGTCGCTGAAAAAGATAGTGGGGCCAATATGAAAATCCAAGATGGCGGCTGCGAAAATTTCCTAATTTTCGGTCATGGGTATCATTTTCGTGATATTTGAGGTCGCTGAAAACGATAGTGGGGTCAAAATGAGAATCCAAGATGGCGGCTGCGAAAATTTCCTAATTTTTCGTCATGGGTGTCATTTTCGTGATATTTTAGGTCACTGAAAGCGATAGTGGGGTCAAAATGAAAATCCAAGATGGCGGCTGCGAAATTTTTCAAATTTTTCGACATGGGTGTCATTTTCGTGATATTTGAGGTCGCTGCAAACGATAGTGGGGTCAAAATGAATGACTATCGTTTTCAGCGATCTAAAATATCACGAAAATGACACTCATGATGAAAAGTTAGGAAATTTTCGTAGCCGCTATCTTGGATTTTCATTTTGACCCCGCTATCGTTTTCAGCGACCTAAAATATCACGAAAATGACACCCATGACGAACAGTTAGGGAATTTTCGCAGCCGCCATCTTGGATTTTCATTTTGACCCCACTATCGTTTTCAGCGACCTTAAATATCACGAAAATGACACCCATGACGAAAAATTAGGAAATTTTCGCAGCCGCCATCTTGGATTTTCATTTTGACCCCACAATCGTTTTCTGCGACCTAAAATATCACGAAAATGACACCCATGACGAAAAATTTGGAAATTTTCACAGCCGCCATCTTGGATTTTCATTTTGACCCCGCTATCGTTTTCAGCGACCTAAAATATCACGAAAATGACACCCATGACGAAAAATTAGGAAATTTTCGCAGCCGCCATCTTGGATTTTCATTTTGACCCCACTATCGGTTTCAGCGACCTAAAATATCACGAAAATGACACCCATGACGAAAAATTAGGAAATTTTCGCAGCCGCCATCTTGGATTTTCATTTTGACCCCTCTATCGTTTTCAGCGACCTAAAATATCACGAAAATGACACCCATGACGAAAAATTAGGAAATTTTCGCAGCCGCCATCTTGGATTTTCATTTTGACCCCACTATCGTTTTCAGCGACCTAAAATATCACGAAAATAACATCCATGACCGAAAATTAGGAAATTTTTGCAGCCGCCATCTTGGATTTTCATTTTGACCCCACTATCGTTTTCAGCGACCTAAAATATCACGAAAACGACACCCATGACGAAAAATTAGGAAATTTTTGCAGCCGCCATCTTGGATTTTCATTTTGACCGCACTATCGTTTTCAGCGACCTAAAATATCACGAAAATGACACCCATGACGAAAAATTAGGAAATTTTCGCAGCCGCCATCTTGGATTTTCATTTTGACCCCACTATCGTTTTCAGCGACCTAAAATATCACGAAAATGACACCCATGACGAAAAGTTAGGAAATTTTCGCAGCCGCCATCTTGGATTTTCATTTTGACCCCACTATCGTTTTCAGCGACCTAAAATAACACGAAAACGACACCCATGACGAAAAATTTGGAAATTTTCGCAGCCGCCATCTTGGATTTTCATTTTGACCCCGCTATCGTTTTCAGCGACCTTAAATATCACGAAAATGACACCCATGACGAAAAATTTGGAAATTTTCACAGCCGCCATCTTGGATTTTCATTTTGACCCCACTATCGGTTTCAGCGACCTCAAATATCACGAAAATGACACCTGTGTCGAAAAATTTGATAATTTTCGCAGCCGCCATCTTGGATTTTCATTTTGACCCCACTATCGTTTTCAGCGACCTAAAATAACACGAAAATGACACCCATGACGAAAAGTTAGGAAATTTTCGCAGCCGCCATCTTGGATTTTCATTTTGACCCCGCTATCGTTTTCAGCGACCTTAAATATCACGAAAATGACACCCATGACGAAAAATTTGGAAATTTTCACAGCCGCCATCTTGGATTTTCATTTTGACCCCGCTATCGTTTTCAGCGACCTAAAATATCACGAAAATGACACCCATGACGAAAAATTAGGAAATTTTCGCAGCCGCCATCTTGGATTTTCATTTTGACCCCACAATCAGTTTCAGCGACCTCAAATATCACGAAAATGACACCCATGTCGAAAAATTTGAAAATTTTCGCAGCCGCCATCTTGGATTTTCATTTTGACCCCACTATCGTTTTCAGCGACCTAAAATATCACGAAAACGACACCCATGACGAAAAATTAGGAAATTTTTGCAGCCGCCATCTTGGATTTTGATTTTGACCCCACTATCGTTTTCAGCGACCTAAAATATCACGAAAATGACACCCATGACGAAAAATTTGGAAATTTTCGCAGCCGCCATCTTGGATTTTCATTTTGACCCCACTATCGTTTTCAGCGACCTCAAATATCACGAAAATGACATCCATGACCGAAAATTAGGAAATTTTCGCAGCCGCCATCTTGGATTTTCATTTTGACCCCACTATCGTTTTCAGCGACCTAAAATATCACGAAAACGACACCCATGACGAAAAATTTGGAAATTTTCGCAGCCGCCATCTTGGATTTTCATTTTGACCCCACTATCGTTTTCAGCGACCTCAAATATCACGAAAATGACATCCATGACCGAAAATTAGGAAATTTTCGCAGCCGCCATCTTGGATTTTCATTTTGACCCCACTATCGTTTTCAGCGACCTAAAATATCACGAAAACGACACCCATGACGAAAAATTAGGAAATTTTCGCAGCCGCCATCTTGGATTTTCATTTTGACCCCACTATCGTTTTCAGCGACCTCAAATATCACGAATATGACACCCATGTCGAAAAATTTGAAAATTTTCGCAGCCGCCATCTTGGATTTTCATTTTGACCCTACTATCGTTTCCAGCGACCTAAAATATCACGAAAACGACACCCATGACGAAAAATTGGAAATTTTTGCAGCCGCCATCTTGGATTTTCATTTTGACCTTGAAATACAAAAAAAAATAAGAAGATACCTAATTAGAAAAAAAACTTAATTAAAAAAAAAAATCTTATTTATGTAGGTATACAGAAAAATACATTTGAGGGCCTACTTATTTTCTGAACATCCCTGCCCAACCCTTTGAAAGAATTCAGGCGTGATGTTATGAAGAAATCTCATTTCCTATCCGATATTCATTATAAAACCACCCGTACTAACTTTATTCTGTGGCACCTACCTATTTGAGATTTGAAAATAGTGAACCAAAAATTTGCGCGTCAGGCGGCTTTATAAGCTCCAGTGTAGGGTTCAAATTCAACTGTTTTACACACTTGATGCGATTGGTAAACATAGGCCGTGATAAAAATAAATACCAATAAAGCTTTTGCGCGCGTGACGTCTTTATTTACATAGGCATAGCGTTCAAATTCAACTGTTTTCAACACATGTTAATTTGTGCCGGTCGCAGCCGGTGACATAAGTTAGCGGGGTGGCGGGTTCGAAAAATTGGCACACGTCCGACCTCCATCACGTTCCGCTCGGGACTAAACGACACGGAGCGAGCGCAAAACACTTGACATTGGAATTAGTGATATAAATATTTTGATATTTCAAATTATGATAGCCGTTATAAATTACATTTTTTACGACCTTTATTATGGCATAAGTTTTATTGTTCAAAGCCTAATATAAATCAAATGAAATAAGATATAGATCATAATTTAGACTTGTCTTTGCGATTTAATTGGATGCAGTAAAGTGCAAGTAATCGTGTATCGGACGGCCGAAATTTGTAGATGGAAGTCTGAACTAAGTAATATATTTTTTTCAAAATTAAAATCCGTGTTATCTACGAATAAAACACTAAACAAAACGACGTTTTTACGGCTCTCACCGCCTTAATTAATTGTTGCACGTGCAAATGTTACCATAGTCATTAAGTTCAGAAATGTATGTAGTTGTAAACAATTGTTGGTTGACCTAAATAAATAAATAAATAAATAAATAAATAGCATCCTGGGGAAGAACAAAGGTTACTTTTTGTCTTAAAAAATAATTCTACAGAGTGTGATAGAGGGGATGAAAGTTTGTATGGGGAACCCAGCATTTTTAGGGTTCCGTACCTCAAAAGGAAAAAACGGAACCCTTATAGGATCACTCGTGTGTCTGTCTGTCTGTCTGTCTGTCTGTCCGTCTGTCCGTCTGTCACAGCCAATTTGCTCCGAATCTAATGGACCGATTAAGTTAAAATTTGGTACACATATGGATTTCTGTGACCCAAACACGTACAGCTAAAGTAAATATATGAATTTTGAATATGAGAGTCACTTTTAGGGGGAAAATAAGAAAATTAAAAAAAAAAGTTTTGTAAACTGTACCGAGTGACATATCAAATGAAAGGGCTTACTATGAGGGTCTCAAATATATATTTTTTATAATTTTAAAATTTATTGTTTCAAAGTTATTTAAGAAAATAGACGAAAATTGACCATTCCCCCCCCCTTATCTCCGAAACTACTGAGCCTAAAATTTTGAAAAAAATACAGAAATTAGTGCTATACCTGTAGATTACAGGAAAACCTATAAGAAATCTGTGGTCTTAAAATAACATGGTAAATCTATATATAAATAAAAATCAAAGTCCTGACTGAGTCACTGACTAATATACCAACGCACAGCCCAAACCAATGGACCTAGAGACTTGAAATTTTGCACATAGATACCTTATATAGTGTAAACATCCACTAAGGAAGGATTTTTGGAAATTCCATCCCTAAGGGGGTAAAACAGGGGATGAAAGTTTGTATGAAAAATCCTATCCCTTGAGTTAATAGACTTGAAACTTAGCACGAATATTCATCTAAGTAAATTATAAAGTTTATCATTTTTAGTTTTCCTAAACTACCCCCTAAGGAGGGATTGGGGGTGTCAAAGTTTGTATGGAGGAACTTTAACACGCGGTCCGATTAACTCAAAACTCAGTTTTTATACTTGAGACCAAAAATTAAGACTAACGTGTATTAGGGTTTTCCAAAAATCTACCCCTAAGGGGTGAAAAGTTAATTTTATAGCGGAGGATTTTATTGGGGGCTTGATTAACTATAAAATTGGTGTAAATAATGTTTGAGTCAATTTATGGAAACATACAAGACGATTTTTGAAATTCTTTAGGTATCTGTGTTCGTGAAAACAGAGATACAGTTTGTATAGAAGATGTTAAAGTTTGTATAGAAGAATTTTAAAGCGCAGTCCGATTAAAAAAATGGTACTTTGAGTCAAGTTAGCAAACTTGCCAAGCGAATTTTCACCGATTTTGACGGCATACCTATAGCTGATGTTTTAAGGAGTAACTTAGGCTATTTTTATTTTAGAAAAATAATTAGGATTCCGCGCAAGAAAATTAAAATCCATGAAATCAGACAACCACGTACAGCCCAGTACAAACTTACTAAGCCTCCGCTGTCTATTACGGCTATAACAACAAATAATAAAAATAAAGCAAAGTTAAAAATTTAAGGGGTCGGTCCCCATACAAATAAACTTTTCATTTTGAAAAAAAAAAATAAAAATTTTAATCTAGCATGTGGGTGTCATGTCATTATTTCATCACCGCTGATCTCAAAACTGTGAAGGAAAACATTGTGAGGGTTTCCTCGGTTTCGAATTTTTGGTTCTAGGACATGCCGAAACCGGCATGTCCTAGAACCAAAAATTCGAAGACATGTGACATCTACCAACCCGCACTGGGCCCGCGTGGTGGATTACGGCCCACTCCCTCTCACCGAGAGGAGGCCTGTGTCCCAGCAGTGGGAACATTATAGGCTGATTATGTGTTATGTGGGGTGTCATCGTCTAGAACTCATTGAGTAGAGTACAAACATATTTTTTTTAATCTTTTAAAATTAAGAAATAGAGGGGCCGTAAAAGTTGTAAATTTTAGACCATTTTTGTACGAGCTCTAGCGCAACAATTCAACAAATCAGGAATTTGAAACTTCTTTATACCATGTAAGTACCATGAATACTGTATTTAATCAACAATACTGAAAACGGCGATTCATAAGGTATTTTGTTTAAACATGGGTGATTTTCTGCAACTGCAAAAAAGAACCTTGTAATTCACAGTATCATTATAAAATAAGTAAAAAGTTATCTTTGCGATTGTTAAACATATAATATGGTACGGAACCCTTAGTGCGCGAGTCCGACTCGCACTTGACCGGTTTTTTAAGTTAGTGATAATTATAAAAATTCAAGTTTATGATTTTGGTAGGAAATAAAGAAATATGCGGTTCAGGGTTTTTGTAAAATGGGGTTGATATTAAAATTCACAAAACTGCACGGATTTCGATAAAATTTGGCAAGACTATAGATAGCATCCTGGGGAAGAACTCATGCTACTTTTTGTCGTAAAAAATAATCCTACTGATATAGGGGATGAAAGTTTGTATAGGAAACCCAGCATTTCTTAAGTTAGTGATATACAGCTTTAGTCTTTGTTTACACTAAACCCGAAAAGGGGTCATTGTACTCATCATTTTGAACATTTTTAGGGTTCCGTACCTCAAACGAAAAACCGGAACCCTTATAGGATCACTCGTGTGTCTGTATGTCTGTCACAGCCAATTTGCTCCGAATCTAATGAACCGATTAAGTTGAAATTTGGTACACATATGGATTTCTATGACCCGAACACGTACGGCTAAAGTAAATAAATGAATTTCGAATATGGGGTCACTTTTAGGGGGCAAATAAGAAAATTAAAAAAAAAAAGTTTTGCAAACCGTACCGTGTGGCATATCAAATGAAAGGGCTTACTATAAGTGTCTCAAATATATATTTTTTTATATTTTGGTCTATTTTCTTGGTATATTTTAAAAATATAAAAAATAAACGGAATTGACCATTCCCCCCACGTTATCTCCGAAACTACTGAGCCTAAAATTTTGAAAAAAAATGCAGAAAATAGTTCTATACCCTTAGATTACAGAAAAACCTATAAGATGTTTGTGGTCTTAAAATAACATGATAAATCTCTCAATATTGTCAGTACAAACTTACATTTACTGTTGGAATGTATGGGATAAGATGTTTTTCAACTATAATGTTAAGTTTGTTCTTGGGATAATTTCATCCCAACTACGGAACCATTCATTGTGCGTAGTCCGACACGCACTTGGCCGGTTTTTCTCTATGGAACCAACCTTGAAAAAAAAATTAGCTGTTCCATACATTTGTGTTCACTTAAATCGACAAAATGTATGGAACAGCTGATTTTTTTTGGCGATTTCAAGGTTGGTCCCATAGAAAAAATTGTTCAAAATGATGAGTACAATGACTCCTTTTCGGGTTTTGTGTAAACAAAAACTAATGAAAATTCAAGTTTATGATTTTGGTAGGAAATAAAGAAATATGCGATGCAGCGTTTTCGAAAAATCATCCCCTAACGAGGTAAAATAGGGGTTCATTTTAAAATTCACAAAAGTGCACGGATTTTGATAAAATTTGGCAAGGCTATTACAGCATCCTGGGAAAAGACGTAGGCTACTTTTTGTCTTAAAAATAATCATACAGGGGATTATAATTATAAGGAATGAATGTTTGTATGGGAAACCCTATGCTTTTGGTAGGAAATAAAGAAATATGTGGTGCAGCGTTTTTAAAAAATCATCCCATAAAGGGGTACAATATGGGTTGATTTTAAAATTCACAAACAATGTTAAAATGTTTGTGTACCTACCTACCTGTTTTTAAGGGATTGGAAATGTAGTCATAGTTCGTATCTTGACTTCTTGAGGTAATATTTAGTCTTTTTAAAACGAATGAATTTTCATACGATTTTCACCAATGGGAGTGGTTCATTATGGTTTATTGTAAATTGGCTGATTATTGAAGATGTCGGAAAAAATCATGCTGACTGGGAGCTTTAAGCCCACCATACACGGCAACGATATATCGTAGCGATTTGAGTTTGCATAGTTATATCGGACGGCCCTGTCTTTTCCACATGAACGTTCCCATGAGATATTTTCCGACATCTAAGCGGGCGAAGCCGCGGGCAAAAGCTAGTATAACTATATTTATATATCTAGCTATTTTTGTTTTGCATACCGTTAAAACTGTGAGACATGCAGCACTTTGAAATGTTAAGAACACCTTTGTACCATGTTTCTGGCAAATAAATAAATATACTAATATCTATCCATCTCTATCTATCTATTTAACTATCTGTATATATATATATAAATCAATTGCTGTTCGTTTGTCTCGCTAAAACTCGAGAAGGGCAGCTGGTATAATGATATTTGTTTTTCTTTTTCAGTATACTTCAATTTCTTTGGCGAAAGGCTTACCGATGAAGACTTCAGTCCATACCTGGTTGCTGACTCGGGACGTGCAAAAGTTTGTGCTAATTTTATAGTATTCAAGTTTTTTTTTATATCCATGTACTGGCTTTTAGGGTTCCGTACCTCAAAGGAAAAAATGGTACCCTTATAGGATCATTCGTATGTCTGTCACAGCCCAATTTGCCCCGAATCTAATAGACCGATGAAGTTGAAATTTGATACACATATTAATTTCTGTGACCCAAACACGGACGTGTAACGTAAACAAATGAATTTGAAATATAGGGGTCACTTTTGGGGGGGCACATAAGAAAATTAAAAAAAAAAGTTTTGCAAACTGTACCGTGTGACATTATCAAATGAAAGGGCTTACTGTGAGGGTTTCAAATACTTAGATTTTTTATAAGTAATTTTAAAATAAATTGTTTTAAATGGATTTAAGAAAATAGACCAACATTAGTTTCTTCAACAATGTTGGGCAGGTTTTATGACACCCATGCGCCTATCAAGAAAATCGAAATGAAGCGTCCGTCTGCGTCTTAGATGAACAGAGTAGTTCGGATGGCAATGCGAAGGTTGGACGCGCGTTTCGGTAATTTAAAAAAGATCGCTTGGAGGAAAGAGGCTGCTAGGAATCGTGTAATCAGATGATACGCAACGCTGAACGCCGCTACATCTTAAACAATATCACTTCTCCTTCTCCTGCCGATATTTGGAAGTTCCTTGGAACTTTAGGCATTAGCAAATCGCGACATTCAGACCTTTCTAACAAAATTGGCTTGGACGATCTAAATCGCCATTTGTCTACTGTTCCCACTCCAGATAGTTCTAAACAAATGTCAAACCCTCGACTACTACCTTGCTGATCTGACGCGTCCCAATATTAACCCCTTTGTCTTTTCCCCAATCGCCCCAGGCGAGATCAGAAATATTATCCTTTCCATAAAATCCAAAGCCGTTGTTGGCTGCGACAATATCAGCCGCTATATGATCGTAACGGCTCTTGACCAACTCCTTCCTGCAATCTCCCACATTATAAACTTCTCCCTTTACACCGCACCGGTGTATTCCCCTCCCAGTGGAGGTAAGCCCTTGTTCGGCCCCTGCCTAAGATACCCAACTCCTCTATTCCTAGTCACTTTCGCACAATTTCCATCCTTCCCTTTCTGTCTAAAGTGCTCGAGGCCAGTGTTCATTAACAATTCTCCCACTTTATTCACCACAACTCCCTCACCGCGCAGGCACAGTACCATTTCAGCTCTCCTTAAAGTGACTGACGATATGAGGTGGTGAATGAAAAACACTAAAGTTACTTTCTTATTGTTAATTTGACTTCTGCAATGCTTGTAATACCGTCAGTCACGAAGTCCTTTTATCCATCCTTTCCTATCTTATGGTCTCTCCGGAGGCATTGGAATGGTTTTCCTCTTATCTTCGGGGGCGTCAGCAGTCTGTTCATGCTGGAGACTCTTCGTGGAGTTGGTGTTATCTTGCAGCTGGCGTCCCTCAAGGCGGTATATTATCTCCTCTTTTCTCCATTTTTATTGATCTTATTAAATGATCTTTATGCCGACGATTTGCAGCTTTACATCCAGGCAAGTTTTGATAACATTTTCGATGCGATTTATGAGCTAAAACGGAATTTGGGTGTGGTGAAGGACTGATCTGATCGATTTGGAGTAGCGGTTAACCCTACGAAGTGTCAGGCTATCATAATAGGGAGCCCCTACTGCATAAGAAAGCTGAATGGCTTAACTGTACGTCCTGTAATCTTTGACAACTTCATCATTCCGTTTAGCTCCAATGGGTCTTGGTCTGCATGTCGACACTCGTCTTGACTGGCGAAAGCAGGTCACAACACTGTTAGTTAAAACGTTACCGGAACGTTGCGGTCGCTCTATCGGTTGAAAACCTTCTCCCATCGCACATAAAGGCAATGCTTGTACAGTCACTAAACTTTGTCACAATTGACTTCAGATCTTTGAATGCAGATCTCCTCAATAAACTTGACCGCCTTCTCAATAATTGCATTCGATTCGTTTTCAATCTTCGTAAGTATGTATCCGCGCACCGATTGCTTTTAAAATGGTTACCTATAGGTCAGCGCAGAGAGGTGAGGGCTCTGTCTATGTTGTTTTCTATTCTCGACAAACCCACTTCTCTTTTCTTACCTAACTTCTCATATTCAATACTTTTGCTCTGCACATAGTAAAAACCTTCGTTCCACCAACAATCGTCTTCTACGATATTCTTCTCACCGCTCTGTACCCTAATTGCGTAACACATTATCAATCGGAGTTAGAATCATTTTGAAACAATTTGCTAATACATTGCTTCATATGTTCGAAAAATTTGTCTGCACGACAACTTAAATAACGCAATGAATGTTGTTGAACTGTCAAAATGAAACCAACTGCGATTGATAATGTGTTACACAATTAGGGTGCTGGTTTCATTCACTCTTCTTTCTTTGTCCAGGCGGTCTTTCTTTGGAATGCGCTCCCTCTGAACATCAGGACGGCAACCAATCGGTTGTCTTTTAGAGACACGTAAGCATACGTAAGAAGTTGGCAGAAACATCCCAAACGCTGATTTGCTGGATTAATTTTCTCCTCCACTGATAGTTATTTCTCATACCAATCGTTATTTCTCCTGACAGAGTTTATTGTGTTTATATGTATGTATGTATGCATATATCTATGTATTTATTCTTGTATTTTATAGTTATTTTCGTGTTATCTGTTATCTATCCCTTATGTTGCTCCTGCAATGTTTTCTCTCTGCATCACCCTAAGGTTGACTGGTAGAAAATGCCTCGGGCATTGAGGGTATTTTTTTAGGGTTCCGTACCAAAATGGTAAAAGGGGACCCTTATGGTGTGACTCAGTCTGTCTGTCACAGCTGGATATCTCAAGATCTACTAATGCTATCAACTTGAAATTTGGAACAGTTTGAGATGTCCAACATTTTGAAAATAACAAAGAAATAAAAATATAATATACGTTTTTTTTTTGCAACAGGGACTGAAAGGGAGTCTTAAAAATTCGAAGTAGGGCTACTAGGGCATGTGGGGTATCTTATGAAAGAACGCTGTTTGCACGCATTCTAAAACATTTTTTTTCTTTTTTTTAGGCCGCCTAGTTTTAGACTTTTAATGAAAAATTTAAAAAAAAAATACTCTTCCCACACCTTTTCTACGTAGTTTGCATAGACAAAAGAGAAAAATCTGAAATGTGATACTACTATGTGATAGAAGTTTATGTATATACAGGAAAAATAAAACGATGTCTATAAATAGCACACTTTTTCAGAAATAATCAACAAAAATTAAATATAAATGATGGTAAGAAAACTTCGGTGCGCTAGTCCGACTCGCTCTTGACCTTTTTTTTTACTTGTGCATAAAGTTTTAGTAAAAATAAATAAAATTGAAGACTCCCTCCCATTATCTCCGAAACTAATAAGCCTAAAAACTTTGAAAAAAAAAATACAGAAAATAGTTCTACACCTACATATAGATTAGAATACAGGAAAATTTGTAAGAAGTCTATGGTTTTAAAATACCATGGCAAATCTCTCAATATTGTGCGTACAAACTTACATGTGCAGTTGGAATGTATACAATGTTAAGTTTGTTCTTAGGATAAATTCATCCCGACTACAGAACCCTTCATTGTGCGTGGTCCAACACGCACTTTGCCGATTTTTGGAGTTATTCCAATTTTTGACTCCAAACCAAGAGTGAAGTTATTTTGACACAAAGTTTACAGACAGACTTCAATTACGAAATATACAATTTATGAAAACCAGTCACTGAATTTTTAAATAGTAGATTGTGTCATAATCATAAGGGACCAAAATAATGTATTGAGGGCGAGAGCGATTATTTGAATCCAGAGCGAAGCGAAGGATTCTAGAGTAGAATCCCGAGCATAGCGAGGGATTCTAGAGTAGAATCCTAAGCGTAGCGAGGGATTCAAAGTACGTCGCTCGAGGTTAAATAATTTTGGTACCCTGCCCCTGTGACACACTCTGCTTTTCATGCCCCTCTATGAGAAAAATAAATAAGAGATGCTTTTAATAGTAACGAATATTTATATTTACCTACGTAATTAAATTACAAAATATTAATATTAGATATATCGGCGCAACTACAATAGTTCGTCAATTAAAAGACTTGATTTGACTAAGTTTAATAATTTGATTGTTTTAAATTAAATTCAAAAACTATTGATTGATTATTACAATGTAAAATTTACGTTAAACAACATGTTTCTACTCCTCTTATTTAAAAACATTAACAAAATAATTATAATTTACATAGTTCAATACTTAACATAAAAATGTGCAAGTGGGGCGATCCCTATAAATACGGCCGCACTGTGAGCGCTCAGGTCATTCTTGTTCGAGCCGCTGGACAGTGCGGACCTCTCTGGGATATCGTCACGCTGTCAGTTAAATAAACGAAGCTTTGAAACAAGTCGTGAAGTTTTCTTTTGAAGATCGAAGATGACCGACCACCATGAAGACGACATCAGTGACGTCACACTTTTTAAAATGCTACGGACGTATTTCCTCCGTCAGATACGTTTTCGCAATTTTGGAAGTTTATTGTAACTATTTTGTTGGGAACAGAATATGTCGTTGACTTATTTATCACTTGCGTATTCGTAATAACTTCAGACTCTGGTATTAAGGCTGCAGTCTTGCAAAATTCACTCGCGGCGAATTATTTGCGCAACTTTGTGTTTCTTTTAAACAAAAGTAATGAAATAACATGAAATATTATTATTGACCGTGAATAACCATAATATAAGTAATAGCTGGTTATTTTTTTTAAGTTCATCTGGGTGGATTATGTTAGTTAAATCAAGCGTTAAATACGGCTCTTTCGCGCCAACAACGATTCGAGTTATGTTTGTGCACTTGCATTGGGCAATACAAATTTTATTTAGAAAATCTGTTCAGCGCATAATTGTTCCCTTATTCTTGTCTTCAAAATGCGCTGATTACTTTTTTCTAATTATCTTTAATTTTCTTAATTCGGATGTCACAATATAGAGGCATGAGGTGTAGGGTGTAAAGTTCACTCATCCTTTATTGAAAAGGGAGGATCCTCCGATCAGACGGGTGTTGTGTCTGGTGGGCCACTGCCCGACGGTTGATGTCGGGACGTTGTATATATGCTAATCGCGTGGTAAACTCTAATTGCGCGATGCAGGTTTGCGTGACGTCATATCATTGATGCGTAGTTCATATGTGGCGATGTAGATACCGCCACATCACTCCAGTCCGGAGACTGGAGGCCGATAGTGGGCTGAGTCGTGTATCTTGCAATGCTTGCCAGTGCCAGTTGTGGTTCCAGTGAATCGGAACCGGGTGCCGCATAGTTCACGGTGAGTCGGAACTGTCTGCGTTGATACCCCAGTGAGTCGGGGTGGCGCTGCGTTATGCTCCAGTGAGTCGGAGTGTACAGCGCTGGGTTGAGGCTGAAGGTGATGACCAGGAATGCGCGTCCGCTGCATGCTGGTGGTCAGGATACCTGTTGAAGCCGTGGATGCTGGCTGGCTGTGTGTCTCGCCGCTCGAAAGCTTGAGGAAGTGATGCTTGATGACGTCACGCTGAAGGAGTCGCACGAACGCTGCGCTGACGTTCATGCTCGGGGTCACCAGCTTATTGAAAAGGGAGGATCCTCCGACCAGACGGGTGTTGTGTCTGGTGGGCCACTGCCCGACGATTGATGTCGGGACGTTGTATATATGCTAATCGCGTGGTAAACTCTAATTGCGCGATGCAGGTTTGCGTGACGTCATGTCATTGATGCGTAGTTCATATGTGGCGATGTAGATGCCGCCACAACAATGTCATCGAAATTCTCTGTTTTTATCTCTTAATAAACGGTTTGTTTCATAATAACAAAGCATAGATAAATAGATAGAATAGGTACTCTTTATTATGCACACCATAAAAATTACAGATATAAATGTTGAAATTTTACATAGGGTGACACAATGGGCAGTCTTATCGCTAAAAGCGATCTTTTACAGACAACCTTTGACAACAACAACAGACAACCAAAGCATCGTATGCATGTAAGATTTGGTTGGTTTAATGCCAAGAGTTCAGTAAAGCAAATACTAAAAAAAAAATAGCATCTAAATCACCTTAGTCTAACAATAATAATAATCTCAAAATACCTCCAAAACGCTCCGACCCACTAAGAAATTTCCCTCGCAATTCTTGTTCATAAACTCTGTTTTGGAGGTCTTTTGAGATTATTATTATTGTTAGAGTAAGGTGATTTAGGTGCAATTTTTTTAGTACTTGCTTTATTGAACTCTTGGCATTAAATTAACCAACTTTTACATGCATACGATGCATTGTTATTATGAAACAAACCGTTATACCGTTACCGTTTAAGAGATAAAAACAGAGAATTTCGATGACATTGTGACATCTGAATTAAGAAAATGAAAGATAATTAGAAAAAAGTAATCAGCGCATTTTGAAGACAAGAATATGGAAACAATTATGCGCTGATCAGATTTTCTAAATAAAATTTGTATTGCCCAATGCAAGTGCACAAACATAACTCGAATCGTTGTTGGCGCGAAAGAGCTGTATTTAACGCTTGATTTACCTAACATAGTACACCCAGATGAACTTAAAAAAAATGACCAGCTATTACTTATATTATGGTTATTCACGTACTATAATAATATTTCATGTTATTTAATTACTTTTGTTTAAAAAAAAAATACAAAGTTGCGCAAATAATTCGCCGCGAGTGAATTTTGCAAGACTGCAGCCTTAACCATGGTTTTTAACATCGAATATATACTCCTCAAAGTAGAAGGTTGTTTGGTCTTCGCTAAATGTTGAAAATAGGTGTGCTAAAAATACAGTTTCTGAAAATGACTGCTTCTTTTTTATTTTCCCATGTACCTACCTAATTAAATCATAGGATTTTAGATATTTTTCTCTCGATTTGTTTGGTAGTAAATTGTTTATGACAGTTTCTGCGTTTAATTTTACACTTTCTGGTGTTAACATTTCACTTTCACAGCTAGAACTCATCTTTTATTCAATTTGTGTAAATCAAATTAAAATAATCCGTAGGTAATTATTTTGCTAAAAAGTAAGTACATAAAAAAACAAAAATAAGAAGTTCCCGCTTATTTTTTTTTAAATTTGGTTAACCAATGCTGCGTCGGCAGGCGTGATTTTTTATTACCGGCCAGCAGGGCTCGGAAACGTTATTTAAAATAACGTTTTTAAAACGTTTCTAACAGTTTTTTGTACAACATTTTGTTCGGAATGAAAACGAAATGAGAACGTTTCAAAAACCAGATGCGGAAGGTACCTTACGTATTAATTTCATTCATCAAAAATGAAAAAAAAAGGTTAAAAACGTTTTATTAATCGACAACGATTTAAATTTTGTTTTCTTCAAAAACGTTATTTATAACGTTCCGTTCGAACATAACCGAAACAAATAATTTCTTAGGTATTTAAGACGAAACCGTTTCGAAAAATATACCGGTATCCGAGCCCTGCAGGACTTTATCGAAGCGAATTGCGTTCAAACTTTTAAATTAAATAGTGTTCCAAATTCAAAAGTCATTTCGTCACTGTTATTAAGTGCGCCGGAATGACCCATCCCATTTTGCTCGCACTTATCAAGGAACCAATGAGCTCTTTTCGAATAGATGGGATGAAAAAAATATTCTGATGTCTATTGAAGAAAACAATGATGTTTTGTTTGATTATTTACGTTCATTTATGTTACAGCAACAGCAGAACGTCCGTTTCCAAGGGGATCGTGTGACCAATCTGAAGAAAGAAAGCGACATACAAAAGCCAAAGGCCGAGTATCCCGCATATTACAAAACAGAAAACGGCAACAAAGTGAAGAAGGTAAAGCGTTTTCACTTCCCTTACCACCAAGCTTAGAATAATCGAAATTGAGGTTTTGAGACATGTCCCAGATGAGAATAAAATAATGACACCCAAGCGCGTGCCACATAACCAGATTGCTTTTTAGAAAAACAATACGACTCGTAGTGCTATTCTGTAAACATCTCACCGTGATAACTTGAGTGAAGTGAGCCGTCATTCCACCTGCCGGTCGATTCTGTTAAAATCTCACCGTGAACACTTAGGTGAAGTGAGTTTGTTTTTGCTAGGAATTAACACTATTGACAGCTCACTCCACGCTCACTTCACCTAAGTTTTCACGGTGAGATGGTTACAGAATCGCACTGCTGATGCTAGGGGTGTTAGCCTTGACAGCTCACTTTGAGATCACTTCACTTATGTTTTGACGGTGAGATATTTACAGAATAGCACTACGGCAGTGCGATTCTGTAACCATCTCACTGTGAAAACTTAGGTGAAGTGAGCGTGGAGTGAGCTGTCAATAGTGTCTATTCCTAGCAAAAACAAACTCACTTCACCTAAGTTTTCACGGTGAGATTTTTACAGAATCGACTGGCTGTTCTGTAAATCAATCTCAACAACTGTATTTGTTATTTTCTTTAACAGAAAATAACAGATCGATCAGATATTCTTTATAGCTTCGTACTATAATGAAAAGAGTTCACTTGCATTGAGATCTTCTCTATTAACATTGGAAATGTTTTTGATCGCTCTGGTAGAGGCTACTTTTCAACAGTGCAACATACTGATATTTCCATTATTTCTAAGTCATTATGTATAGTTAATTGAGGTGTCGAAATGTTTGTATTGACGAGGTCTCATCATCATTTCAGACCGGAATCACCCACTGCTGGGTATTGGACTCCCCTTTTTTCCGCCATACTTCTCGGTTCCGTTCGTCCCTCATCCAGATGTTTCCGCGACTTGATGATATCATCAACGCAACGCGCTTTCGGACGGCCCTGGTTTCTTTGGCCTATTGGGCCTAACCTAATTACTTTAACAGTCATACAACTACTAGTCTGCTCTAGTGCTCTAAATAGGTTTTAATAAAATTCCGGAAATATTTTTGAATGTTTTTAATAATAATGTATTATTATTTGTAGGCTTACCCTCTAAAACACGATGATTACGACGAATCTGCCTGGAGGCTTGTAAAGAAGAAGCCTGAGCTCGAAGAACTGATGAAAGCATGCGTCGCTGTGGAGTGCATGGACGAAGACGACATCAAGTCTGAATCAGAAGACGAATACGAGTCGGCTGACGAAGGCGTAAGTCTTCATTCTTATTTAGTTTTTTTTTTTACTTTTTGGAGTTACACAATGTTAAAAGGAACATTCGAGTATATTCCGAAATTCTGTCGACGCCACCATGCGTTCAGTTCGGTTCCAAATCAACGCGACGGTCGCGTGTTCTCGGGACGATCGTTTTGGTTAGGATGCGGCTTATGTCTCAAACATTGTGGTATAGGTGAGGTGAGCCACAATGTTTGAGACTGAGGCCTTAATTTGGGATTTCCTAACACAAAAGTGACTCTAGCTCTTGGACTATACCTTAAAAATTAAACTCATTATATCTCCTAAACTAAGACCCGATTTAATCTGTGACTTGGCGAAAAATTGCGACTAATTAGCGACAAAATTTGCGAGGGGAGAAAACAGATCTTCGCTAGGTGTCCTAGTTTTTGAAATATAAATGTGGCCAAGCTGGGGAGATGCTCCCCAGATCGGCCACCTATAAACCCTTATAACTTTTGAACTAGTGACCGACAAATTCTGATATTTGGCGACTTTCGACTAATTTTTTGTGTTATCAAATTTAAAATCCCTGATGGTGGCCATGCCAGTGCCAGTCACACTTAGTAATACCTCCTTTCTAACAGCAAAATCATTTGACAGGACTACCCGGTGGCTGGTTTTCGTGAGTTAAATCTATACACGCGTGAGGAGTCTGTGTTGGTGGACGTGGCGGGCGCGTGGCGAGTGTTGGCGCAGCGCCTGAGACTCGACGCTCTGCTTGAGTGGTACGCCGCAGATAATACACTACCTAGCTTCACGCTCACACTGTTCAACTACCTCAAGGTCTACTCAACTAGGTCAACTGCCGGTCTATTCTGTAAAGTCTCACCGTAAAAACTTAGGTGAAGTGAGTTGTCATACCACCTGATGCTAGGGAGGGGTTACAAGTGACGACCTGTTGAAGGCCATCTCGCCGTCATCCTAGCAGGTTGTCGGCTGCTAAGTGCTTAAACGGGCTATCCTGGGGATGCCTTTTAAGTAAGGTATTTCATTCATTATGTTGACGTATACCATTGAAATGTTTTAGAATTTGATATTGTTAAAGCTTTAATAGTTTGAAGTTTTTTCGTTAAAAAATTACATATGAGAGCTGTGAACCGAGCGTGTCAATGAATATTTACACCACGTACAATGCGTTTCAACTAAGAATAGGAATGACCTTGCGCCATATTGTGAAGATTTAGCAAAATAGTATCTCGTTTACACATTTACAAAGTCAGTGACATATTTTAACAAAAACAATTTCCAAAAACAGAACTAAAATGGATAAGGATAACACTACAAAACTTTGCAAGCCTTAGATTTCTAGCTTCAGTTGACAGTTAGAGGTCATTGACTTTCCTATTCTTAGTTGAAACGCATTGTAATCATCGTAATCGTAAATCGCACCTAAGGGTAAGGGCAAACGAGACAGCGGCCACAACCACCGGTGGCGGTGGCTGCGTTCGAGGCGTTTGTACCTAGCCTTAGTTTCCGCATAATAAATCAATACGTAATAACAAAGTAATTATATAAAACAAGACTTGTTAGTTTTTAGAAGATTTTTTAAGGATAGTATATTTTTTTACATTTTGTAGATTAAAAATGTGTCATGTATAATGTATATTTGAATCCAAACCGACTTTATTGGAGTTGTTATTCGGTCTGTGATTATTCAAGTCTACCTGGATTCCAATATGCACTCTAAATATTAGTTATTACGATGTTGTGTTTGTAAGATTCTATAATTTGTTAATAGCTTAATATAAAATATTGGGATACCTTTTTTCCACCTTGAATGCTGTTTAAAAGCTCATTTTATTCGATGACCAGGTTTAAGCCATAGGGCTATATTGCTGTAATCAATTAGTGGATTAAACACTTGATAGCATCGCATTTATATTTTCACATAATTTTATATTTTTACATAATGGTGACAAGTCTTGTAGCCGCGGTCATTAAATGCGTGAGCGAGATGTCATGAGACTCGTGTTTCTAGAAATCAGTGCTAAATATTCAATGTTCCAGCTAGTCGCACTTTTTAAGACCACGACTGTCAGGAGTGTATGTTTAGTATCTTTGTTTTTAATGTATGGCTGGTATGGCTAATATCAATCTGCCTAGCCTTTTCCCAACTATGTTGGGGTTGGCTTCCAGTCTAACCGGGTGCAGCTGAATACCAGTATTTTATATGGAGCAACTGCCTATCTGACCTCCACAACCCAATTACTGTGTAATACGATACCCCTTGGTAAGACTGGTTGTCAGACTTTCGGGCTTCTGACGACCCGTAATGTATGGCTAGTAATAGGCGTGTTAATAGCATGCTAGTATCAATGTTTAGCTCTACAGCTAAATGTATTTTATACTGGAAGCAGCCGGTATAAGCTTCATTTATGCAGTTGCCCAGCTGTGCCTTCAATGCACCTAATAGTATATTATGCAATTAGTGAATAAAGGACGGATTTAAAGCGAGGGCCATAGATGAATCACGAGCTAGTGAAGAATTCAAACGACTGAATCACTCCCTACGGTCGTGATTCATATTCAAGTGTTAGAATCCTGAGCGACGCGAGTGATTCATGGCCCTCGATATAAATCCGTTTTATTCAAGAGTTGCATAGGTACTATACTTTATACCATGACTACGAGAAAAAGAAAGATTTAAGAGGAAATAGACATTTAATGAAGAAAAAGGAAAAGTTAAAGTGGCTTTGATATAAACCAGCCGTGATTTGTTGTGTAGCAAGTTTTCCACTATGTCGGCCGCCACCTCTTTCATAAACTCAGGTGTTGACACATCTTCATCACTTCAATGCATTTTTAATCGCTTTATTAAGTAACACTAAACTGTGTTCGTACAACTTACAATATTCAAAATAACGCCAATTTACTAATGACAGCAAAGAACACAAAACCGTTTTTATTCTAATGCTAAACTCCTTGTCGAAAATGTCGACTAATCAAATTGTATTTAGAACACACTAATATAGGTGGAATACACAGATTTAGAGTAGGTAGATACCGCAAGCCATCCGACCAATCGTGTGCATGTTTGTACTAAAAAAAAGTATGGTAGCTTAGTGACGCTTAGCGATTGAAACGATTCTGTTTACGTTGAGCACATCACTAAATGGCTGGGGTGAAGTTATCGTAGGTATAAAAACCGGCCAAGTGCGAGACGGACTCGCACACAAAGGGTTCCGTACCATATTATAATGTTTAACAATCGCAAATGTATTTTATAATGATACTGTGAATTACAAGGTTATTTTTTGCAGTTGCAGAAAATCGACCATATTTAAAAATAATACCTCATGAATCGCCGTTTTTTGTATTTGTTGATTAAATACAGTATAAGGTACATTATAATAGAGCTCGTACAAAATGGTATAAAATTGACAACTTTTACGGCCCCTATTTCTTCATTTTAGAAGATAAAAAAATAAAAGTATCTTTGCACTCTACTCGATGGGTTCTAGACAATAACACCCCACACACAGGTTATTTTTTTTTTTATAAATGAAAAGTTTTGTATGGGGACCGCCCCCTTCAATTTTAACTTACCTACTTTATTATTATTTATTGTTATAGTCGTAATAGAAATACACAATCTGTGAAAATTTCAACTGTCTACCTATTAAGGTTCGTGAGATACAGCCCTGTGACAGACGGACAGCGGAGGCTTAGTAAGTTTGTACGCACAATATTGAGATACTAGCCAGACTGCCCGCGGCTTCGCCCGCGTGGATGTCTGATTTCATGGGTTTTAATTTTCTTATTATTGTTTATTTTACATCAAAAGTATAAATACTGAGTTTCAAGTTAATCGGACTGCGCTTTAAAATTCTTCCATACAAACTTTAACATCCCTAAACCCCATTTGAGGGGTAGTTTTGAAAATAATAATAATGACAAACTTTATTACTTACATAAGCAAGTATTTGTGCTAAGTTTCAAGTTCATTAACCAAATTAATAAGATTTTTCATGTAAACTGTATCCGATCCAACAACTGACTGACTGACTGACTGTGTAACTGTTTCCACGCCCACAGGGGTAGAATTTCAAAAATCGTCTGGAATGTTTCCATAAATTGTCTCAAACATTATTTACACCAATTTTCAAGTTAATCAATCCCCAATAAAATCCTCCGCTGTAAAATTGACTACACCTTTTCACCCCTTAGGGGTAGATTTTTGGAAAACCCTGATACACGTTAGTTAGTCTTCATTTTTGGTCTCAAGTACAAAATCTGAGTTTTGAGTAAATCGGACCGCGTGTTAAAATTCCTCTATAAAAACTTTGACACCCACCAATACCATCTTCTGGGGTCGCGGGTTGTTCGAAAGAGATACCGTGGCCCTGCCATAGGCAACTGAAGGAACACGGGTGGGTTTTAGTCAGTAAAAGTATGACACGCCCTTTCGCTCCACCCAAAGCGGGAGAAGTCATTTGATGATTTCCCATCCACAAAAAAGGGGGTAGTTTAGCAAAACTAAAAATGATTAATTTAATAATGAACTTAGATGAATATTCATGCTAAGTTTCAAGTCTAATAACTCAAGAGATAAGATTTTTCATACAAACTTTCTAAAAAAAAAAAAAAAAAAAAGTAAAAAGTAAAAAAGTTTATTGATTTCTGTAAGTACATGTTTCAAAAAATTTAGTATGACACTGGATCCCGCACTAGGATACCCTGTGTCGCAGGATCCAGTCTCTTTCGACCGATAAAATAATTCAAAAGATATATTTTATGTTAACAAAACAACGGTTTCAGTATAAACTTAATTAAACTTAGGACCGAAAGGTAACCAATTGAATGTGTATAAGTGATGAGTAAGTATGTATGTGATGAGTGTGAGTGTGTATGTGATGAGTGTAAGTATGAATGTGATGAGTGTCAATGTGTATGTGATGAGTGTAAGTATGAATGTGATGAGTGTCAGTGTGTATGTGATGAGTGTAAGTATGAATGTGATGAGTGTTAGTGTGTGTGATGATAAATACTTTATTATTTGAAAGATAAAAGATTTTCCGTTTCAACATAATTAAGCCCAAGCAGCCAATCCTGAACCTGTTTCTTGCACCCAAACTTTGTCAAGGGGTAGATTTTAAGCTTTTTGTTAACTTTCTCATACAGGTGTGGTCCAATACGGGAGAAAGCCTTATTGCCAAATGCAAGTTTGCAAAAAACTCTGTTCCACTTAGGTTTTCTACGTGAGCGCTGATCCGTTACCTCTGTGACAACTGCTGTTTTATGAAATTTAAGTAGCACTGATAAAATGTACAGTTGGCGCACCGTAAGTACTCTGGTTTCTCGATATAGCATATCAGTGGGATATCGGATTCCTAACCTATGAGATACCTTAAGGATAGCTCTTTGAGCACGTTCAGCAGTAATTAGGTAACTTTTACCAGCGAAACCCCAAGATATAATGCAGTACCCAAGCACAGACTGACATAAGGCCAGGTAAGTCATCTTGAGAGTATCTTTGTCAGCTACAGATCGAAGTCTTTTAAATATGTACAAAAGCTTCCTTACGCGCGAAGTAACCGATTGGATTTGCTTTCCCCATGTCAGGTGCTGGTCTATGCAAATACCAAGATATTTGATATTATTTACATGTTCAAAAACGGGGCAGCTGCAGCTGTCTCCTATACTGTAATTGCACTGGTGGGATTTGAGTGCAAGTTGTTCAGGGGCAGCCGTTTTTATGGTTACAGAAAAATTAACCACCTTGGTTTTTTGAACATTAAGAGTGAGCAGATTGTGTTGCAGCCAACTAGAAACCTTCTGCATTCCAGCCTCTGCAGCACTGTAGGTTTCCTTCCAAGAGTCACCGTGGAAAATAATAGCTGTGTCATCAGCGTACGCAGATATTTGCGCGTTATCTAAATTGAGTGAGCATAGACCATTAACGTACAGGAGAAACAAGGTGGGACCAAGGACACTACCTTGGGGCACTCCAAATTCCACTTTCGCAAAGGTACTCTGGAAATCACCCAGACAAACCTTCTGTTTACGTTCGGAAAGATAGGAGGTAAACCAATCCAATGCAATGCCCCTGATACCTAAGCGTTCCATCTTCTTGATCAGTATGGGCCTTGACACGGTATCAAAGGCCTTGGCAAGATCAAGGAAGACGCCGACACACTTTTTGCCTTTGTCAAGGTTATCAATGACATGATCCACCAACTTAGAGACTGCGTCCTCCGTTGATCTGCCATTTCGAAAACCATACTGGTTTGTCGATAGAAGTTGCTTCTTCTCCAAGTACGCCAATAGCCTCTTGTTCACCAACTTCTCCAGAATTTTGGATAGTGACGTAAGAAGAGATATAGGCCTGTAATTGGTTGGGACTGATGCGTCTCCAGCTTTGTAAATCGGACAGATATTCGCTGTTTTTAACTGGACTGGAACCACTCCCGATGACATGCTCAGATTACATATGTGTGAGATGGTACCGGCCAGACAATGTTGAGCCAGTTTAATAACACGATTTGGAATACCATCCCAGCCAGGAGCGGAATCGTTTTTAAGGTTGCCTATAATAGAAATAACTTCTGTTTCGTCGGTAGGAGTCATGAAGAAGGAGTGTAGCAGAGAAGAGTCGGTATTATCCAGCGTAAGTGCTAAATTTGCTAGTTCTGTCTCTGTTTTTTTGAGTTGGGTCAAGGATTGCTCGGCAAGTTGTATTCCCACATCAGCAAAAAAAGTATTGGCTATATTCAGCGAGACTACCGGATCAGGATTTGCATTGAGTAAAGTTAAACTTTTTGATTTTTTATTCTTAAGGTTACATATTGTTTTAATTGCTGCCCAAGTTTTTTTGCTGTCTGTTTTAGAACTGTCTAGGAGACTCTTATCATAGGCATTTTTTAAATTTTTTAGAATATTATTACAGTGGTTTCTGTAAGTTTTATATTTTTGTTGCAAAGCGTAATTGTTTCTGTTTTCGTCTTTTTTTGTTTCAGAGTGTAGTGTGTCTCTTTTACGTATACATTTCAGAAGATTATTTGTCAACCAAGGTCTTCTAATGGTTTTAGAGTTGCGCAAAATTTCTTTTTTGGTGTGTCGTTCTATGATGTGCCGTAGGTTATCAGTAAAAATATTCACTGCTACATTCAAGTCATCGGTGTTTAAAATAGGGTTCCAATCTGTATTTTCGATTTCGCTAAGAATGTTATGGTAGTCCAACTTAAGCTTATATTTAGTTTGCTCAGTGACAGATATTCGACTCATTGGTTCTTTACTTATTCCTATCAGCACTGTATCATGGTCGGTGAGAGAAGATTGACATACGACAATTTTTGTGGGTCTTGTCGTATGTCAATCTTCTTTCATCGCCTATTTCATTCCCTTAGGGATGGAATTTCCAAAAATTCTTCCTTAATGGATGTTTACACTATATAAGGTATATTCATGTTCAAAATTTCATGTCTCTAGGTCCAGTGGTTTGGACTGTGCGTTGATTATTATCAGTCAAAGAGTCAGTCAGGACTTTGAATTTTTTATATATAGATTTACAAGACCATAAACTTCTGATAGAGGCTCAGTAGATTCGGAGATAAGGGGGGGGGGGGGGGATGCTCAATTTTCGTCTATTTCCTTAAATAACTTCAAAACAATTTATTTTAAAATTATAAAAAAAATATATTTGAGACCCTCACAGTAAGACCTTTCATTTGATATGTCACACGGTACAGTTTGCAAAACTTTTTTTTTAATTGTACTTATTTTCCCCCCAAAAGGGACCCCTATATTCAAAATTCATTTATTTACGTTACATGACCGTGTGTGGGTTACCAAAATACATATGTGCAGTGATGTTCAAATCGACTTTAAACTAAAAACGTGTTATAGACTATAAACTATATTTTTCTAGCGCGCTATTTTATACGCTATCATTATAACGCGTTGTTACAAAACTTGGCCGCAGTCTGAACGCGGAGACATTATCATTTTATCTGGCAATACGCTAGTTATCTCGCAACTTTGCAAGTACTCGCAACGCGCTGTGCACGAAAGAATATAATAATATCTCATGTAGCGTTATAGATCAATGAACTTTCCTTCATACTTTCCAGGCTTAGGACTGTCTTTAATAAAATTGATTAAATTTTATCATACACATCATTTCTAAGGTCTCAAGTTAATTTCGACCTTATTGACATTTTACAAACCCTTTGTTTTTTTGGCCCAGGATACTTGGTAAATGATCTGGAAGCTGAATTTAACAAAAAAACATGAATGTCAATAAGGTCTTAATTCGCTTGACACCTCAGAAAGTGTCTAGATTATTATGCACATCATTTCTAGGGTGTCAAGCTAATTTCGACCTTATTGACATTTTGCAAACCCTTTGTTTTTTTGGTCCAAGATACTTGGTAAATGATCTGGAAGCTGAATTTAACAAAAAAACATGAATGTCAATAAGGTCTAAATTCGCTTGACACCTCAGAAAGTGTCTAGATTATTATGCACATCATTTCTAGGGTGTCAAGCTAATTTCGACCTTATTGACATTTTACAAACCATTTGTTTTTTTGGTCCAAGATACTTGGTAAATGATCTGGAAGCTGAATTTAACAAAAAAACATGAATGTCAATAAGGTCTAAATTCACTTGACACTATAGAAAGTGTCTAAATCATTATACACATCATTTCTAAGGTCAATAAGGTCTAAATTCAGACCTTATTGCGTAATAATAACAGATAACAGAGGGGCAATTCTCGTACCTAAAAACGTTCACAATCTCATGCCAGCGTCAATCAAATGTCAAAAATATAGGTAAACGCTATACAATTTTTGACAGATTGAGTCTTGAGATGATATTGCGAACTTTGTTAAAAATACGAGAATTGCCCCTCAGATACCGCGGGCCGACCGGCCGACTGCCGCCCGAGTTCACACGATTTCGCCCGAGTGCCCCAACGCGCTGTCGGCGCTGTGACGCTATAAGTGAGACTAGTGAGACTATAAAAGTTATAAAGCTATAATGCCTAGTTTGTTGAAACGTTATATTTCTAGCGCGAAGTCAGAGTCGGTACAACAAACGCTAGATGCTATAAATACATAGCGTGTTATTTTTTGACGCTAGACGTTATATTAACCACCACTACATATGTGTACCAAGTTTCAACTTAATTCGGTATTAGATTCGGAGCAAATTGGCTGTGACAGACGGACAGACAGACAGACACACGAGTTATCCTATAAGGGTTCCGTTTTTTTTTTGAGGTACGGAACCCTAAAAAGATGACACGCTCAGTTTTCACACTATCTAATGAACATGCGGTATATAGTCTTACTCTAAATTTGTGGTCGAATGTATTGGTGTATTCTAAATTCAAACATCAAAACAGTGAGTAAATGTGCTTTTTATTCACTGTTTTTTTTTTCAGTGAATAAAATAAGCTTTTTAGAGGGGGAATGGTATAAAAAAAATTTAAACGCTATTATATCGGTTTTAATCACGACATTAATTCGATCTTTATTATTATGATTGTTATATTTTATTTGTTAAAAATTTAAATACTTTGGTTTTATTATTAAATATTTTGAATTATCACTTCAATTTGTTTTTATTTACCCTAAGCCCCTAAAAGTAAAATAAAATAAAGTTTGAATGAAAGCATATCATCATCTGTCTAGCCTTTTCCCAACTATGTTGGGGTCGGCTTCCAGTCTAACTGGATGTATCTGAATATCAGGAATCATGATCATTTTACATGGAACGACTGCCTATCTGACCTCCACAACCCAGTAACTAGGTAATACGATACCCCTTGGTAAGACTGGTTGTCGACTTTCGGGCTTCTGTCGACCCGTAACGACTGTCTAAAGATCCACGAATGACAGCCGGGACCAACGGCTTATCGTGCCATCCACGGACCAACCCCAGCAAGCGTAGCTTAACCTGATGGATCGACCCGTGCGGCTGTTATTACTTAGCCCCTATCCTTTGTTACGTAAGGGCGAAGGTGTTGCATTCCAGCAGCGCCGGTGACGTTGCATAAGCAGATGGCCCTATTGTATAAATGACTTAAGCTGCAGCCAGCCAGTTCATTAAGCCGACGTTCGCACGGACGTAAAAATATCGCGGCGGCATTTTATCGCGCACTGGATTTTCAACTCTAGTTGTTGATCCGAGCATTGACAACGACAGAGTGCATTCTAGCGCGTCGAAAAACACATTGTTGGATTTTCAGCTCTCGACGCTAAGCAGAGCGTTGAAAATCCAGTGTTCGAAATAAAATCGCCGCGATATTTTTACGTCCGTGCGAACATCGACTAAATGATGTATTGTGTGTAGTGTCATTTTTATGGTTTTTTTTTTTTCAATAAATTAATATAAAAGCCAATGCAACTTTTTGGCATATTTTTTTTTACTTTCGCCAAATTTCAATTTGAAAATATTTATTGATTTTCGTTTATCATGACTACTAACTGTTCAACTTTATCGACACTATGGTAGGTGTTAACGATGCTGTTGTAACAATACTTACCGGTTAACTTAATGACATTATCAGCTAACTCCAAGTTATATTACGTACTTTGTACACATTAATCAATATTAATTTTAAGTATGTAATAAGTATACTAGACATAAGCAACTGTTGGTTTTGAATGGGAACAGGATTTTGATAACAAAAAAAGTAAAATATACCTACAAGTATTCATTTATTATAAAACATCATTTATTCACCATCACTGCTCACTAATACTATCAGTTTAATTTTAGATTTTATTACCTATAATGATATCCAAAAATGAAGCTGGGGTGTCAAGTTTTGTTAATGTCTCCCCCAGTCCGCAATAAAAAATATACTAAGTAGTCTTTTTGCCTCCTATGTTGGGACTGGATACGACCAAGCAGGTCAGGCATTTTGCGCTGTTATGTTGCATTTTTTAGATGGCACTTTTTGCACGGGTCGGTCGATCAGGTCAAGCTACGCTTGCCGCGGTTGGTCCATGGATGGGTGACCATCTTTACATATCGAGTCCCCTCCGTGCCTCAGAAACTAAGCCGTTGGCCCTGGCTGTCATTCGTGGATCTTTGACAGTCGTTACGGGTCGTCAGAAGCCCGAAAGTCTGACAACCGGTCTTACCAGGGGTATCGCATTACCCAGTAACGGGATTGTGGAGGTCAGACAGGCAGTCGCTCCATGTAAAATACTGGTATTCAGCTGCATCCGGTTAGTTCTATGTTAAAGGATTTGGTTTCCGCACTTGGTCCTTCATGTGTACCATTGTGCGTGTCATCTGGTTAGACTGGAAGCCGACCCCAACATAGTTAGGGCAGTTGATGATGATTTTAAGTGTGAGGAAGTCCGAAGTTCTCAAGGCCAACATTGGCTACCATTGGCTAGAATTCAGTTCGAATATGATTCAGATTTCTTTCAATAAATAGTCGCTGAGCTCATTGTGGTCGGGAGTTTGATTTATTTTGTTTACAAATGAATCAACTAACGCTTTTCCGCAGGACTGCAAACTATCGCGCGTACATGCCTCTTAGTACAAAATTCGGAAGAGGCACAATTAACCACGCAGCAGGCGAATTATTCTAGAGACGAGTAAAATTATACAGACGGATTATCGAAATATGGAAGAACTAAAAATCAGGTTCGACAACTCGAGGTCAGTTTTTCTTAATAGAGCTGCAGGATATCATATGACGAGTTCAAAAATAGCTTGTGCATTGTTAAATGCATTTGGAAAAGCTTTAACAGATCATCCGTTGGTTGATTCAACTAAAAAAAAACCGGTCAAGAGCGAGTCGGACCCGCGCACCGAGGGTTCCGTTCCGATTTCTGAAAAAGTATGCTATTTAGAGACGACAGAGGGGGGGGTATTTTTTTTTCATTTTTCATCAAGTCGAAAACTATGCGCCCTAAAAAAAAGAAAAAATATGTATGAGAATGTGCAAACAGCGTTCTTTCTAGGTTCTTTCATATGATACCCCACATGCCCTAGTAGCCCTACTTTGAATTTTTAAGACCCCCTTTCAGTCCCTGTTGCAAAAAATATATAAATATTTTTATTACTTTCTTATTTGCAAAATTGTTGGGTAAACGTCATCTAAAACTGTACCAAATTTCAAGTTGATAGCATTAGTAGTTCCTGAGATATCCAGCTGTGACAGACAGACAGACTGAGACACACCATAAGGCCGTGCGCTGCGTTAGGCGGGCGCACGGCGCGGGCGCCCGCGTGGCGTGCTGTTTTCATGTAATCTGCGCTGCGCGCGCAGCGTAGCACACATGAAACAGTACGACACGCGGGCGCCCGCGCCGTGCGCCCGCCTAACGCAGCGCACGGCCTTAGGGTTCCTTTTTTACCATTTTGGTACGAAACCCTAAACTATAAACAAAACAAATCAAACTCCCAAAAAATATTTGAGCTGATTTCGATCCAATAGTGGCAAATGTTTCTGGCCTTGACAACTTCCCCACACTTCAAATGATTTCAATGACCTATGTGCTGGAGACGTATCAAGTGTGTCAGGCTCGTACGTTATTGAAATACATAGAGAGAGCAGAATATACGTGCATTTGAAAGACATAACATCCCAGGCTGCTGCGTGGTCGTATCCAGTCGCGACATAGGAGGCAAAAAGTGTACTTTGTATATATTGTATTACAGGGTGCACATGAAGGCATAGCCGCCATACAGAGGCATTACTGCTCATGTGTAGTCGGTAAAAGAACTTTCGGTTGTTGATGCCATAATCATGTCCATATAATTGTATATGGGCTCGGGGAGACATCGACAAAACTTGACACCCCCAGCTTTATTTTTAGATATCATAATACGTAACGAAGTCGAAAATGAAACTTATAGTAGTGAGTAGTGATGGTGAATAAATTATGTTTTATAATAAACTAGCTTTTGCCCGCGGCTTCAAACTTTTTTTCATTTTGCTCGGTACCTAAGAGTCCTACTGTGATGTTAAATGCCTATAGCCTTCTCTAAGAATTGGGCTATAAAATGCAAAAATAATTATTAAAGTCCGACTGGTAGTTACAGAGTTTAGCGCGTTCAAACAAACAATAAAAAAGTGTGTGTGTCAGCTCCAACGCACGACTGGAGTTTACTCCTGTTTTTTGTGCCGTTCCGAGTTACCGACTTTCTATTTGTTAGTCATTTCTGTCGGGCTGGGTTTCTTCAATGAATCAGTGCAATACAAAAATCAACTTTAAGGTGAAAAGGCGCTCGCCCCCCAGTGTGGCTGACACTGGCTTGGCCACCATCAGGGATTTTACTTTTGATAACACAAAGATTTAGTCGTTAATTAGTCGAAATTTGTCGCCAAATATCAGAATTTGTCGGTCACTGGTTCAAAAGTTATAAGGGGTCATTGGTGGCCGATCTGGAGAGAGTCTCCCCAGCTTGGCCACCTTTATATCTCAAAAACTAGGGCACCTAGCGAAGATCTGTTTTCTCCCAGATTTAGTCGCTAATTAGTCGAAATTAGTCGCCAAGTCACAGATTTAGTCGGGTCTTAGGCTGCCTGTCCACCGGAGCGGAGAAACGGAGAAATATTAACCAATAGAATCTTAAGTCCGCTCCACTCCGCCGTCCGCTCGCGCTCCTATTGGTTAATATTTCTCCGTTTCTCCGCTCCGCAGCCTCGCTCCGCTCCGGTGGACAGGCAGCCTTAGTTTAGAAGATATAATGAGTTCAATTTTTAAGTATAGTTCAAGAGCTAGATTGAAGAGTTTACGATAAAATCTTTGATCTGGCTCTTGGTCTATACTTAAAAATTTAACTCATTATATCTTCTAAACTAATACCCGACTAAATCTGTGACTTGGCGACTAATTTCGACTAATTAGCGACTAAATCTGGGAGAAAACAGAACTCCGCTAGGTGCCCTAGTTTTTGAGATATAAAGGTGGCCAAGCTGGGGAGACTCTCTCCAGATCGGCCACCAATGACCCCTTATAACTTTTGAACCAGTGACCGACAAATTCTGATATTTGGCGACAAATTTCGACTAATTAACGACTAAATCTTTGTGTTATCAAAAGTAAAATCCCTGATGGTGGTCAAGCCAGTGTCAGCCACACCGCCCCCCATATTACCCTCTCTCTAATAACCCTCTCACCCCCTCTCAACCTCTCCCCTGCACACACCTCTCACCCTCCCCCTCACTGCCCCCTATCACCCCTCACCACATCGCTTTCCCGCTAACCTCCCTTTGCCTCTCACCCCTTCACCGCTTTCCCCTTCCTCTCCACCCTACACCCTCACCAACTCCTACCTACCATCCACCTCTTCCCTTCTCCACAACCACCCCCTCACTATGCTCTCCTATCCCTCTCCTCCTACCATCATCCTCCCGCTCACCCTCCCCATCATCCTCCTCACCCTCCTCACCACCCCTCCCCTCTAACCACACCCTCCTCTTCCCCGTTTTCCTCCTCACCACCCCCTCCCCTTCCCCTTTCCCTCCTCACCACCCTATACCCTTGCCTCTGGGGAAAAAACTATTAATGACAAACTTTATTACTTGTCTTGCTTAGGTAAGTATTTGTGCCTTTCAAGTTAATTAACCAAATTAATAAGATTTTTCATATTATAAACTATATTCCCTGTTTTACCCCCACAGGGATACAATTAAAAAATCGTTTAGGATATTTCCGTAACTTGACCGAACTCAAACTCAAACTAAAAGCATTTATTTCAATTAAACCAATTACAGGCACTTTTGAATTGTCAAAGAGTCGGTCAGTACCAGGCACCGAAAGATTATTTACACCAATTTTCGAGTTAATCAAGCTCCGCAGTAAAACCTGCCCTGTAAAATTGACTACCCCTTTCCACCTCTTTAGGGGTAGATTTTCGAAACACCCTGATACACGTTATTCTTATCGGGCAGCACGGGCTGTGCGTTGATTACGGGACCAAAAATCCTTCCTTATTTCTTGTCTACATTATAAAGGGAACCTCTGTGCAAAATTTCAGCTATACAGGTCCAAGGGTTTGGGCTAGGCGTTGATGAGTCAGTTAGGACTTTTCTTTTTATTATATTGAGATAGCTTCTGCCCACGACTTCGTCCACGTGAAATTTCTTGTGCCCCCGACCCACCCCTCGCATCGCATTGCCTACCCGCGCTATTTCTTCGTTTTCGTTTAGCGTTCTTTCTGACTTTTTTCTTTTTGCTCGGCACCTAACGGTCCTAGAGTGATGTTAAATACGCCTATAGCCTTCCTTAACAATTGGGCTTATCAAATGCAAAAATAATTATTAAAGTCCGACTGGCAGTTCCAGAGATTAGCGCGTTCAAACAAACAAAAAAAAGTGTGTGTCAGCTGATCAGCTCCGATGCACGACTGGAGTTTATTCCTGTTTTTGTGCCGTTCCGAGTTTCCGACTTTCTATTTTTCGGTCATTTCTGTCGGGCTGGGTTTCTTCAATAAATCAGTGCTATACGAATAGCAACTTTAAGGTGTAAAGACACTCGTCCTCCTCTCCCTCTTACCCCTCCTCCTCTCACTCTCACCCGCCCCTCTTCCCACCCATATTCTCTCTCTCCCTTATCATCCCTTTCACTGCCCCCTCTCACCCCTTCACCCTCCCCAACCCCTCTCCCTCTCACCCCCCTCACCACATCCCCTTCCCGCTAACCTCCTCCTCCCCTCTCACACCCTCTCACATCCCTTGCACCACTTCCTCTCCCCCTCTACCCTCACCAACTCCTCCCCTCCCCCTCTTTCCTTCTCCACACCATACTCACTACATACTCCTCCCTCACTACACCCTCCTATCCCTCTCCCCGTCCCTCCATCACCCTCCCCTTCGCCCTCCTCACCACCCCTCCCCTTCCCCTCCCTCTCACCAAACCCTGCCTTTCCCCCTTCCCCCTCACCACCCCGTACCCTTCCCCCCTCGCCACCCCTCCCTTTCCCTCCCCCCTTCCCTCTGGGGAAAAACTATTAATGACAAACTTTATTACTTGCTTAGGCAAGTATTTGTGCCAAGTTTCAAGTTAATTAACCAAATGAATAAGATTTTTCATATTAAATATATTCCCTTTTTAGGGGTGGAATTTAAAAAAATCGTTTGGGATATTTCCGTATATTGACTGAAATATTATTTACACCAACTTTCGAGTTAATCAAGCCCCGCAGTAAATCCTGCCCTGTAAAATTTACTAACCCTTTTCACCCCTTTATGGGTAGATTTCGAAAAACCCTGATACACGTTATTCTTCATTTTTGGTCTCAAGTTTAAATACTGAGTTTCGAGTTCATCGGAACGCCCGTTAAAATTCCTCCATGCAAAACTTTGACCCAATCCCTCCTGAGAGTGTAGTTTATGAAAACTAAAAATGTCAAACTTTATAATTTACTTAGATAAATATTCATGCCAAATTTCAAGTCTATTAACTCAAGGAATAAGATTTTTTATACAAACTTTCATCCCCTATTTTTCCAAAAATCCTTCTTTAGTGGATGCCTACAATGTATAAGGTATCTATGTGCAAAATTTCAAGTCTCTAGGTCCAGCGGTTTGGGCTGTGCGTTGATATATCAGTCAGTCAATCAGTCAGTCAGTCAGGACTTTGAATTTTATATATATAGAAGATAAATACTTAGAAGTATATTTTGCAATTTACATTTTACAAGTATATGTTACCAAACTCCTATTTCCATCCAAAACAAACTGTTTTATGTATAAGTCTACTATACTTATTACTTAATAAGAATGTACAAAAGTACAATAAATAACTTGAAGTTAGCTAATTATTAATATCATTAACTTAACGATAGGTATTGTTACAACAGTATCGTTAAAACCTATTACAGTGTCGATGAAGTTGATACGAACAATTAATAATCATGCATAATAAACGAAAATCAATAAATATTTTCAAATTGCTTTCATAAAGTAACGCCTGAAAAAACAAAATAGCAACCATCATATCTCTGGTAGGTTTCGACTTAGAGACTTAGTTTTTTTTTTTTGTATTTACTTCGCAGACAGCCCTCTAATAATGATCTAAGTTTCATTACTGGCGAAAGAAAAAAAAAATGATGCAAGGGTCCATACAAAAGGTTGCATTGGCCTTAAGATATAGGTACAATAATATAAGTACAGATAGCGCGCGAGTTGAATGCAGTCGGGGTCCGAGGTAAAGAGCGGGAGCATCTCCCCCCGCTATCCGCACGCCCCACCTCACGCGCCTGCAGTGTAGTGCTGTGCCATCCTTGTCAACTATCGTACGTTTGCCGTGTTATTGTGTTAATACTATAATAATTGGCTGTTAAGACTTTCATATAGTGATACAGAATGTCTTCTTGTACAACCAACCTAGTTCTACAGTGAAATCTGTACACACATATACAATCACACACACACACTCACTACATCAACTCACTCACACCACACACCACACTTACACACCACACCTACACAACACACTCGCGCCTACAATTACTTTCTTTTAAATTCCGACTTGTTCCTAATTTTTCATGTATCCTTTTATTATTTATTAGCTTTTTCCAACAAACATCGGCTTACATTGTATACATTGTCAATACGCTGACTCATTTTACACGGAAGGCCCTGTCTCCTGTGATACAGTTTTTTATAACTAGTACAGGATACAGGTGATCTTTTCCACTAAAGTTAAGTTATCACTGTATTGTATTGCATAGTTTTTGCTTTTCAATAACTGGTGGAAAAGCAATCTGTAACACTGTCTTTGGAACAATAAAAAAATTTATTATTATTATTATTATTATTAATACTGAAGTTCCCGTGTTATTTTTTTTATTTTAATAATGACTGATCTGAGTCCATCAAGTTCCGTTACAAAAAAACGAGCTTTTATTCATCGCCAAGCACGAGAAATGGCGAAAAATGTTTTAGACATGTGTGTTGAAGAAAGGCAGAACAAAAATTTGACATTTAATTTGAATAATGCTTTCGACCGAGCAAGCCGTTATACCGGACTTTCCAAAAGAACATTGGCTGCAATTCAAAATGAGTCTAAGAAAGGGCCTCTTTGTTCTCCTTCTAAAAAGAAAAGTGTTCGTTTCAACCGCGCGGCCATGGCGTTAAAAAAAAAAAAAAACTATGCCAACATTTTGTAACAATTTGTAAAAGTTGACTCGCAAAACCTCAAATTTGTCAAAGCTATGGTTAAAAAGTTAGAAGGGTTTGAACGTGGCCGCGCCATCGAAACGCGGAGAACCGCGCGGCCACGGAGATCTCAGAAACTAAGCGTTGCACAGACCTGAAATTTTGGTAAATAACAGATTCAATTTGTAAACAATTTGTAAAAATATAGAAAAAAATCGTAGGTTAATATTTTAGGAGCTTTGAGACTAAAACCCCGTGGCCGCGCCATCGAAACGGTGACAAAAACGTGATAGCCGATATCTCGCTGAAAAAGCATCGCAGACGTCTAGAGTTTTTTGTAAAACCCAGATTTGAATTTGTCAAAACTTACAAAAATGCAACAAAAAATACTAGGTTAATATTTTAGGAGCTGTGAGACTAAAACCCCGTGGCCGCGCCATCGAAACGGTGACAAAAACGTTATCACCGATATCTCGCTGAAAAAGCATCGCAGAGGTCTGAAGTTTTTTGTAAAACCTAGATTTGAATTTGTCAAAACTTGTAAAAATACAACAAAAAATCCTAGGTTTATATTTCAGGAACCGCGCCATAGAAACGGTGAAAAACACGTTATCGCCGATATCTCACTGAAAAAGCATCGCAGAGGTCTGACATTATTTGTAAAACCTAGATTTGAATTTGTCAAAATTTGTAAAAATATAACGAAAAATCCTAGGTTTATATTTCAGGAGCCGCGCCATTGAAAAGGTGAAAAACACGTTATCGCCGATATCTCACTGAAAAAGCATCGCAGAGGTCTGAAGTTTTTTGTAAAACCTAGATTTGAATTTGTCAAAATTTGTAAAAATACAACAAAAAATCATAGGTTTATATTTCAGGAGCTGTAAGACTAGAACCTCATGATCGCGCCATTCAAACGGTGAAAAATATGTTATCGCCGATATCTCACTGAAAAAGCATCGCAGAGGTCTGAAGTTTTTTGTAAAACCTAGATTTGAATTTGTCAAAACTTGTAAAAATACAACAAAAAATCCTAGGTTTATATTTCAGGAGCTGTAAGACTAGAACCCCATGACCGCGCCATCGAAACGGTGAAAAAAACGTGATAGCCGATATCTCGCTGAAAAAGCATCGCAGACGTCTAGAGTTTTTTGTAAAACCCAGATTTGAATTTGTCAAAACTTACAAAAATGCAACAAAAAATACTAGGTTAATATTTTAGGAGCTGTGAGACTAAAACCCTGTGGCCGCGCCATCGAAACGGTGACAAAAACGTTATCACCGATATCTCGCTGAAAAGGCATCGCAGAGGTCTGAAGTTTTTTGTAAAACCTAGATTTGAATTTGTCAAAACTTGTAAAAATACAACAAAAAAATCCTAGGTTTATATTTCAGGAGCTGTAAGACTAGAACCCCATGGCCGCGCCATCGAAACGGTGAAAAAAATGTGATAGCCGATATCTCGCTGAAAAAGCATCGCAGACGTCTAGAGTTTTTTGTTTTTACAAAAAACTCTAGACGTCTGCGATGCTTTTTTGCGGCTCCTGAAATATAAATCTAGGATTTTTTGTTATATTTTTACAAATTTTGACAAATTCAAATCTAGGTTTTACAAATAATTTCAGACTTCTGCGATGCTTTTTCAGTAAGATATCGGCGATAACGTGTTTTTCACCGTTTCTATGGCGCGGGTCCTGAAATATAAACCTAGGATTTTTGTTGTATTTTTACAAGTTTTGACAAATTCAAATCTAGGTTTTACAAAAAACTTCAGACCTCTGCGATGCTTTTTCAGCGAGATATCGGTGATAACGTTTTTGTCACCGTTTCGATGGCGCGGCCATGGGGTTTTAGTCTCACAGCTCCTAAAATATTAACCTAGTATTTTTTTTTTGCATTTTTGTAAGTTTTGACAAATTCAAATCTGGGTTTTACAAAAAACTTCAGACCTCTGCGATGCTTTTTCAGCGAGATATCGGCGATAACATATTTTTCACCGTTTGAATGGCGCGGCTATGGGGTTCTAGTCTAACAGCTCCTGAAATATAAACCTAGGATTTTTTGTTGTATTTTTACAAATTGTGACAAATTCAAATCTAGGTTTTACAAAAAACTTCAGACCTCTGCGATGCTTTTTCAGTGAGATATCGGCGATAACGTGTTTTTCACCGTTTCAATGGCGCGGCTCCTGAAATATAAACCTAGGATTTTTGTTATATTTTTACAAATTTTGACAAATTCAAATCTAGGTTTTACAAATAATTTCAGACCTCTGCGATGCTTTTTCAGTGAGATATCGGCGATAACGTGTTTTTCACCGTTTCTATGGCGCGGGTCCTGAAATATAAACCTAGGATTTTTTGTTGTATTTTTACAAGTTTTGACAAATTCAAATCTAGGTTTTACAAAAAACTTCAGACCTCTGCGATGCTTTTTCAGCGAGATATCGGTGATAACGTTTTTGTCACCGTTTCGATGGCGCAGCCACGGGGTTTTAGTCTCACAGCTCCTAAAATATTAACCTAGTATTTTTTGTTGCATTTTTGTAAGTTTTGACAAATTCAAATCTGGGTTTTACAAAAAACTCTAGACGTCTGCGATGCTTTTTCAGCGAGGTATCGGCTATCACGTTTTTGTCACCGTTTCGATGGCGCGGCCACGGGGTTTTAGTCTCACAGCTCCTAAAATATTAACCTAGGATTTTTTTCTATATTTTTACAAATTGTTTACAAATTGAATCTGTTATTTACCAAAATTTCAGGTCTGTGCAACGCTTAGTTTCTGAGATCTCCGTGGCCGCGCGGTTCTCCGCGTTTCGATGGCGCGGCCACGTTCAAACCCTTCTAACTTTTTAACCATAGCTTTGACAAATTTGAGGTTTTGCGAGTCAACTTTTACAAATTGTTACAAAATGTTGGCATAGTTTTTTTTTTTTTTTAACGCCATGGCCGCGCGGTTGAAACGAACACAAAGAAAAGGCCATGTATTAAAAAGAAAAATTTAAATGTCGATGATTTTGATCGAAGTGTTATACACAGAACCATTGAAGAATTTTATATAACTAAAAAAATTGTTCCGACCTGCATTAAACTCCTCGCAGCTATTCGAGAAAAAATCGAGTTTCCATGGGGAGTGACCAGTTTAAGAAAATTGTTAAAAGACAGATGAACAGTGTTAATTTTGAAAAGTGGGCCACTGGTATGTTAATCCCTAATCTACCGCAAAACAGCGTTGTTGTGATGGACGCGCCGTATCACAGTGTGCAAGAAAATAAAGTCCCAACAAAGTCCAGCACCAAACCTATAATGTTAGAATGGCTAACAAAGAATAATGTGGAAGCTTCAATCACGATGAGAAAAGATGAGCTCTTCCATTTGGTTCAGTTACATAAACCAATAGAAAAATCATTTAAAATCGATGAATTCATCAGGAGGCCATGTCGTAGTAAGACTACCACCGTACATGTGCGACCTCAATCCGATTGAGTTGGCTTGGGCAAAAGTGAAAAGTACGGCATCACAATGTTACTTCAGATTTATCCCTAAAAAGGTTAAAAGAAGTTACGGAGCTGGCGATTTCTCAGGTTACAGAGGAAGATTGGCGTGGCTTCGATGATCACGTCATAATTTTAGAAGAAAATTATTGGCAAAGAGATGGATTAATTGAAGATACCATAGATCGATTCGTCATTGAGGTCAGCGACGGCGAGGATAGTGACACCGATTCAACCATATCTGCCATTTCTGTATCTGATTAAATTTTTTTTATTCCGTTTTGTGAAATGATTATTAAAAACATGTGATAATTATGATATTGTTTTTTTTTCATCATGTTAACCTAGTGTAAAAAATAAAATTAAACTTATAACATTGTTTAAATTTATCGACATTCATTACTCATTGTGGTCATCAATAATTATAATTAGGTCACAGCACTACCGCATTCCTAAGCTCTGCATTCAACTCGCCCGCTATCTGTACGTACTTCACTCGATAAGTTACACAAAGTTAGTGAGTATTATTAAATGAATATATTAGATAATATTATGTACAATGTCATTAAATACAATGAATTAACTTATAAATAATACAAATTAGTTATTGTTAATGACATTTTAATGATTTAAGGTGGAACTAGTCGATATTTTTTCCATACAAACGAGGGGTATTACTCCACTGTTTGACATTGTGCATCCAAAGTTAAACATGATATCGTTTTGTCTCATTATTAATGTTGTCTGTGCGGACACAGAATAGTAAAATAGAAAGCCATTAAAAAGTTCCCAAGTAGCAAACAAAAATAGTGATTAAATCTTACATATCTGTACTTTATCTAAAGTTGGATTTTGCTAAATCAAAAAGGATTTCGTTAAGACTTTTCTTTCTTTAATACTAAATCGTTTTAAACTACCGCTTCTTAAGCAAGTTAAAACCACCAAAAACCAAGTTAAGTATTCTCAAAACTAGTTCGTATTAAGTATGCCTACAGTTAAAACTAAAAATATTTGTTTACTATACTCATATTATTTGAAAGCTCACTTAAAACTCAATTGAATAATTGAAGTATCTTTTTAGACTCTTAGTGTCTAAACACACTATGCCGAAGTTACGCGACCGAAGTTCCGCGGCTGATATTACGTTCCGACGTGTTCGGCTGATATGAACCACGTAAGTTTATCTAAACAGGAGTATTAACTCTTTCTTAACTCTTTTTTGAATGCTGGGCCCACTTTTACTTAAATGACCCTTGGAGTGTATATATGAGATATCTTGTGGGCATAATAGTTTTAGCCAAGACAACAGCTGGAATTCGTCAACTTGCCTTCAAGATATCTGCAATACCTTTTTAGGACTTTTGTTTGCTACTTGGGTTATGAACTTATGAGCCAACAATGATTCGTTTTTCTTGTTAAAGTTGAGTTCAATTAATAAGAAAAACGAATCTTTGTTGGCTTTGGGCGTAAATAAGTAACAAAAGAAGTGTAAAATCTCCAAAACAAAGTCGGTACCGACATAGTTAAATTATCGAAAAGTTCAATAAACTTTATTTGTAATTGATTTATGCAGAGGTTTTTTCATAAAACTCGAAGATCGAGGACTTGACAGGATCCAAAGCACTTCTCGTAAATTTTTACGCGCTCGTCTCACTATTACTAGTTTTACTTTAATATTAATGATGAGTACAGTGACCCCTTAAAATATTGTAAAGTGTAGTTTATTTGGTGAAATCAAATAAACTACACTTTACACTAAAACTGCGCTGACATACATCTCACATATTATAAGGTTTTTCGTGTGTTCGAATATGATTTGTTAAATGACCCGTTTGACTAAACCTACGTTGACATACATGAGCCTTATAAAGGTTTTTCACCAGAGTGTATTCGAATATGTGATAAATGACCCTTTTCACTAAAACTCAGCTGACTATATGTCACACTTATAAGGTTTTTCACTAGTGTGAATGCGAATATGTTGAGTTAGACTACTCTTGAAACTAAAACTACTTTGACATATATTACACTTATAAGGTTTTTCACCAGTGTGTATACGAGTATGTTCTGTTAAATGACTCTTGTTACTAAAAGTACGTTGACATACATCACACTTATAAGGTTTTTCACCAGTGTGTATACGAATATGTTCTGTTAAATGACCCTTTTGACGAAAACTAATCTGACATATATCACATTTGAAGGGTTTTTCACCAGTGTGTATACGAATATGATTTATTAAAACACTCTGGTCACTAAAACTACGCTGACATAAGTCACATTTATAGGGTTTTTCACCAGTGTGTATTCGAATATGTCTTAATAAACTACACTTTACACTAAAACTGCGCTGACATACATCACACTTAAAAGGTTTTTCGCCAGTGTGTTTACGAATATGTTTTGTTATATCACCTTTGGGTCTAAAACTACGCTGACCACATTTGTAAGGATGTTTGAAATAAGTGGCAAGTTTGGACGTACGTTTTTGTGTTGTCCGGATAACTTTCGAGTCTGATTTTTCTTTGTTCGTTCCCTCGGCTGTTATTGCATCTTCTAATGTTGTTCCTTGTGTGTCTAGTTTTTGTTTATTCTCAACGGTCGCCCCTGTGATTATAAATCTGGTAAGTACAATGATGGAAGAAGATTAACATGCACACAAATCAAAATAAAAGTTTCTGATGACAATGGAACCAAAGACATAAAGTACAAAATTGTATTAACATCGATTTAAGCCCTGTTCGTATGTCCGAAAGTTTAAACGAATGTGATAAACACATTCACCCGTATTTAGAAGGTTTCAAACTATATCCATTGATGTATAAAAATACGAAGATAAGCCATTATCTAACGTCACGTAAACATTGGACTCGAAACACTTACATGTAAACACACCCACACAACTACATTTCCCGATGTCATGCGTCATGTACTCAACAACCGAAGTAGAGACATATGTATCGCGCACTGAATTTTCAACTCTCGTTGTTGAGCCGAGCGTTGAGAATCCAACCTAACAAAAACAGAGTGCATCCCAGCGCGACGAAAAACACACTGTTGGATTTTCAATTCCCGGCGCTAAGCAGAGAGTTGAAAATACAGTGCGAGATAAAATCCCGCCGCGATTTTATTACGCTCGTGGAAACGGGTGTTTATTGTGTTCCCACAGACGCGAAATAATCGCGTGCGTTGGTCAGTATAGTTATTATACTCTTTGGTCTAGACATGGGTCGTACTTGCAAAATCGAGTACCAGGGCTTCCAAGTACGGCCACCTTTAGACACCAGCGCCAAAAACCAGGGCTCGAAATACTTTCAAGTATTTTCTTTCAGCATCGGAATTTGATCCTTAAGTTCATTAAAATAAGGAGTACAAAAGCGTATGCAAAACAGAATACTTCCAACTTCCAAGACTTGTAGAAACAAAACATGGAAGAAAAATACTTGCATAGAACATTGATCCGTATTACAAAACGAATAAAGAGCACAATCGCTTTTACAAAACAAATACTTCCAAACCTATATAAAGTAAAAATACTTGCATATAAATATGGAGCAGAATCGCGTTAACAAAAAAAAAATACTTCCAACATTTAAAGTAAACATACTTGCATAGAACTTTGATCCGTAATTGTAACATAAATAAGGAGCAGAATCGCGTCGAGCGTCGATGCAGCGAGAATAGTAAAATAGGTACTTTAAAGTCTTTGCGAGTATTTTGGGTCAGCACTTGGTCGGCCGGTACTTGCAAGTAAATACCTGGTGTAAAAACCTGGTCGCGTAAATACGCACCGTCTCTACTTTGGTCAGTTCAGCGCGCCGGCTCATAGAGTGCGGACGTGCCGCATGCTCAAGGCCGTGCACGGCGATGCCGAGTCGAAGAACGCATAAATAAAACATGTAATAATTAGTAATTTATTTGGAGTTAGTTATCGGACGTCACTGGGCAATAGACGATAGCGTAGGTACGCCAGTATTAGGTACCTACCTACTAACCTATAATCTATATCTTTAAAAGGAAAGCGTTACTGACTGACTGACTGACTGATCTATCAACATACAGCTGAAACCACTGAACGGATTGGGCTGAAATTTGGAACACAGGTAGCTATTATGACCTAGGTGTTACGGACTCATTGGTTTTTTATATTTTTCTTTAATATTTAAAATTTGAAATATTAAAGAAAAATATAAAAAACCAAAGAGTCCGTAACACTAGGCATCCGCTAAGAAAGGGTTTTTGGAAATTCGACCTTTAAGGGGGTAAAAAGGGGGATATTGTTTGTATGAAAAATCTTATTCCTTGAGTTAATAAACTTGAAACTTGGCACGAATATTTATCTAATTAAATAATTATTTTTGTGATTTTTTGTTTTTCTAAACTACCCCCTAGAGGGGAATTGGGGGGTCTCAAAGTTTGTATGGAAAAATTTTAACGCGCAATCCGATTAACTCAAAACTCAGTATTTATACTTAAAACCAAAAATAAAGAATAATGTGTGTCAAGGTTTTTCGAAAATCTACCTGTAACGGGGTGAAAAGGGGTAGTCACTTTCACTGGGGAGGATTTTACTGCGTGGCTTGATTAACTCGAAAATTGGTGTAAATAATCTTTGAGTCAAGCTATGGAAATATCTCAAACCATTTTTTTTAATTCCACCCCTGTGGGGGTGAAAACAGGGAATACAATTTACATGAAAAATGTTATTCATTTGGTTTTAACTGACTTGAAAATTGGCACAAATATTTGCCTAAGTTTGTCATTAGTTTTAAAAAACTAATTTTTAAAACTACCCCGGAGGGAGGGTTAGAGGGGGAGGGGCAAGGGAGGGGTGGTGAGGAGTGTGAGGGGGAGGATGATGGACGCAGGGAGAAAGGGCAGAAATTGGTGAGGAGAGGAGGAAGACATTGTGAAGGCTGAGGGGTGGGGAGGGATTGGTGAGCCGGAGGTGGAGGAGAGGGGGAGAGGGAGGGGACCGGGTGGTGAGAGAGAGAGAGCGAAGGGGAAGTGGTGAAGGGGGTGTGAGAGTGAGTGAGAGGGGGAGGGAGAGGTACCGGAAGGGGATGTGGTGAAGGAACGAGCTAAACTCTGGAACTACCCTACCAGTCGGACTTTAAAAAATCTTTTTGCATTAATGATAGCCCAAATCTTATGGAAGGCATATTTAACATCACTCTAGGACCCTTAGGTGCCGAGCAAAAAGAAAAAAAGTCTGAAAGAACGCTAAGTGAAAACGAAGTAATAGCACGGGTAGGCAATGCGATGCGACGGGGTGGGTCGAGTAAAAAATAAATTTTACGCGGACGAAGTCGCGGGCAGAAGCTAGTATGATATAATCCTAAAATAGGTTCGGCAAATGGGTGGAGTTTATTATAAGTAAATAAAGTAAGTAAGCATTAAGCTGGTTTCAATTGAGAAAATACAATATAATAAACATGCGAATTAATTGATAATTATTATAATTATTTAGGATATTTCCTTAAATAATTGTACAGCGTCAATAATTGGCCTTTTAAGTTAAAAGAATATTAACAACAACAACAAGTACTTCCAAGTCGATTGAGAGCGTCCGCTCTGCACCAAGTGCAAAGGGCAACTGATAAAAATCCGCTGACTTGGCTGACGAAATACGAAGTTTGCCGAGGGACGTTAAGGGCGAGCGCGCATTGCGGTGCGTTTTTCTACCGCATAATCTGTGAAGTATGGAATGTCTTTGAAGTGCGCGCACTGCGGTCATGCGTTTTGTTACTGTAGGCCCCGCCCAGTGCGGCAGAACTACCGGAAACACACCGCAGTGCGCGCTCGCTCTAAGAAAGAAGAAGATAGTTGCACTGCACACCATAAACAGGGCTGATTATTTCAAAATTTTACTATCCACTAAGCAAACAATCATCTAATGCGGCGGGTCAGACCGCCTGCAACGCGCTCCCCCTCCACCCCCCGGCCCCCTCTCTCACTATGCCAATACTCGCCACGCACTCCCGTCCCTCCCTGCCTCCCCCTCTTACCCTCTCTCATCACCCCCTCCCCTCTTCCCATTCTAAACACTTCATAACAGGTGTACCGTTGGTCCGTTTGCTTACCTATAGGTTAACTAAGTAATACTTACTTTTCGTCTCCCTGGCTCTTTGTTTCTTCTTTGATACTTCTTGTTCTTCTTCCACTTCAGTTTTAAACTCCATTAAAGGTATATCATCTTCTAAATCTGATTCAAAATGGTGTGGTGGTAAATCTGCTACACCTAGACAGCTATTGTCAAAATTTTCCAGTTCTAGCTCTGTAAATAAACAAAAACAGTCAAGAGTGTTACTGTTTATCCTACTCAATCAATCTGCCTAACTTTTTCCCAACTATGTTGGGGTCGGCTTCCAGTCTAACCGGATACAGCTGAATACCAGTATTTTACATCGAGCGATTGCCTATCTGACCTCCTAATACAATACCCCTTGGTAAGGCTGGTTGTCAGACTTTCGGGCTTCTGACGACCCGTAACGACTGTCAAAGATCCGCGAATGACAGCCGGGGGAGTCTCGATATGTAAAGATGGTAACCCATCCATGGACCAACCCCGGCCAGCGTAGCTTAACCTGACGGATCGACCCGTGCGGCTGTTATTACTTAGCCACAAGCTCCTCCTACTGTTTATCCTACTAATAATACTTACTTATAAAGTTTGTTACTCAATCACTAAAAAATGACTGAACATATTTGGATGGGATGGGCATACTGATAGCTTATAACCTGGATAACACAGGATACTTTTATCCCGGAAGTACAGCCCAAAAGCCTAACAAACAGTCTTACCAAGGTGTATCATTTGTATTATTACCCAGAAACTGGGTAGTGGAGGTGAACTGTATGCATAGTTATAAGTACTGTAGAGGTTTTAATAATGTGTATCCTAGCATACAACCTCTTCAGGTGTGAAGCATAGATGAAGAGACAATCATTGTCTGTGCAAAACAACAGAGCAGTAAACTAGCTTTGGAGCAAGACAGTTGTGTTTCATTTGTAGTGACATGTAAAATACTGGTATTCAGCTGCATCCAGTTAGACTGGAAGCCGACACCAACATAGTTGGAAAAGGCTAGGCAGATGATGATGATGAGTACATTCCCGTGTGATCATTTCTGACCTGCACACGGGCGAAGAACCAGACAAAAACTAGTTATCAACATTTATTTTATTTCACAACATAATGTAGTTACCGTTAAGTTGAATTAAACTAAACTACTAAGTGTTTAGTTTAATTCAACTTCAATATAGAATAAATACTCTAAGTATTTATTCTATATTGATCAAAAATGTTTAAAACTACTTCAAAGTTTTGGTAGTGTTTAGTTTAATTCAACTTAACGGTAACTACATTATGTTGTGAAATAAAATAAATGTTGATAACTAAGTATTTATTCTATATTGATCAAAAATGTTTAAAACTACTTCATTTGAAGTAGTTTTAAACATTTTTGATCAATATAGAATAAATACTCTAAGTATTTATTCTATATTGATCAAAAATGTTTAAAACTACTTCAAAGTTTTGGTAGTGTTTAGTTTAATTCAACTTAACGGTAACTACATTATGTTTATACAAATTTTTTTTTTATGTACTATATGCATGAGAGTTTGCACAAAAGTTCTTATTATTATTGTTCTTTAAAACTTACCACCATTTTGATGTTCCTCCTTTGGCTCAATAATATCATCTAGTCTCTCACAAACAGCTGCTAATTCTTCTTTGTTAGCAATGCTTTCTGTTTGACATTCATCAACAATACTTATGTTCTCTGTTGGAGATTTAATAAATCCACTGCGAAACTCTATTAGGCCTTGGTTTAGTAGAGGTTTTGTCTGTAAAAGCTTGAGTTTAAAAGTTGGTCAATTATGATCACAATCACTATAAGCACAACCAAGAAGAAGAAGAGCCAGAGTAGCCTGCGAAATTCATTTGCAATTCGCAAGTCAGTATTAGTTAGGTTGTATGTTGGTTAAAGTATGATTTGCAACCGTAACAAATATTTATTTACAGAATTATAATCATTAGAATCAGTAATACAACTATTTAAGTTAGTATAATCCTCAAATGGGAAGGAGTGAGTTTAAAACATAAAATTATGTTAAAAAACAGCCATAGAGTGTTTATCAAATCAAGCTTGCAATAAACTACGGCTTTGCCACCTTGCTCTTAGACATGAAATCCACACAGAATATTGTCTGGCAGGACAGTCACATCCACATTATACTAAAATTAAAATTATATAAGTCCGTCAGAGTCGAACCTCACCTTATAGTCTTCATTCAACATGTGAGAGAACAGTGCCTCGGCTTCCAAACATTTTCTCTGCAATTGGTAGCATTGCTTCAATTTAGAGCAGCAGAAGAAACAAGCGAGCATTGGTCTACTGTCTTCAGTTATAAACTGCAACAAAACTACTCTTATACTATTTGTTTATTTGAAATACTCCCAATAAATATATTGTTATACACAGTCCAAAGGGGTGAGTCAAAATGTTCTGGAGCCGCGACGACACAATGTGTAGGCCTCTTGACAAGATGGATAGGTGACCTGGTAGGAACTTGGGGGATGCGAGAAGCACAGGACCGGTTGATGCGGCGACTCTTGGTCTTTGAGGGAGGCCTATGTCCACCTGTGGATGTCTTTTGTTTGACATGAATACTGTCAACTATTAATCTTCAATTTTTTCATAGGTAATAAACTTACTGGGACATCAGTCAGCTTCTCATACATCTCCTGCAGGTTCTTGTTGGCAACCACATACATCCGAACATTCTCCACTAAACATATCCTACACTTTTTCAATTTTTCCATCGTCATATTTAAAACACTGCTGAGTTTAATTTACTGTTAATTCTTTTCAATTCAAAACTCCGCCCCTAAGACGACCCTATGTCCCTATGTTTTTTTTTTTTTTTTTTTTTTTTTTTTTTTTTTTTTTTTTCTTTTGGCTTCGCACGGTTTGTGCATTTAGCCAATGTCACGTTTAGTTTAAGGTAGGGAAACGAAGATATTATTTTGAATAATTCATTAAAACGGGATTTAGGATAGAAGGACGGTATATAGGATCAGTATGTGATGTTATAATTAATGAGCAAATTACATTGATGAAAATTTACAACTTAATATTATTTACAGTAATGAATGAGACTATACATTTATAAATAGGAAAGCTATTTGTACAAAGTAAAGAAAGTATTGAGGTAGGAAAAGGAGTTCTGAGGGACAAGAGGTTACTGAAAAAAGAAGAACGGTCATATAAGGGACAGGAGAAGAAAATGTGATTTAGGTCGCCAACGTCTGTGCCACACGAGCACATGGGGTCATCGATGATATGAAATTTAGCAAGATGGGCTGGAGAACAAACATGACCTAGTCTCATCCGTATTAGAACTGAGGTCTCCATCTTGCCAAACTTTGCAGTGCCAAACCACGGTTTTTCCGGAATATCGGGTTGAATTACAGAAAAATAACGGCCCTTGGATTTGCTACCGATATCCCAAGCTACCCTCCAGGTGTCCCGAAGAAAAGTCTTTGGTAACGTCATAATGTCATTGCTAAAATTTATGTAAGGAGCTAAGTCCCCACACTGCACCGCATCACCGGCGAGTTTATCAGCCACTTCATTGCCATGGATTCCAGCATGGGCCGGAATCCACGCAAATTGCAAAGTGTTACCTTCAGAGATGGTTCTAAACGCAAATTCTCTTATCAAATAAATGATTGAAAACTGTGATTTGTGTTCGAAAGGGGATTTATTAATGGCTAGAAGAGCACTTTGAGAGTCTGTAAAAATTATGGTTTTTTTGAGCTTAAAAACACGAGTATATTCGATGGCTTTTAAAATACCAAAGCATTCCCCCGTAAAAACAGAAGTTTCCGGAGGCAGTTTTATTTTTTGTACAATGTTGTATTGAGAATGGTAAGTACCTATCCCAACACAACCCGACGGAGAACGCTTGGCAGCATCCGTGAATATATGATGGTACTCTAAGTGTTCAGCAAGGAAATTATTAAAGCTTATACGACAATTGGGATCTGATTTACTACTGACACAGTTATATCTAATGATGGGGCTGAATTGTAAACTCTCATAACTACAATTAAATATGGGAAGTTTATTGGAACGGTGAATAGGAGAAGAAAGTGATAGGAATTTTTTATAGCTTACAACTAAACAAGGAGCACGTTTATGGGACCAGTAATCTGAAGATTCAATCTGTAACACTAAAGAATCTAGTTTAGGAATGAGAGGATGAGTTGAGAACTGAAGAATCCGGAACAAATATTTGTCAGATAAGAATTGTCTTCTAAGATGCAAAGGAGCTTCTCCGCATTCAACTTGGAGTGCATTAATGGGACTAGACTTCATAGCACCCGAAATAATGCGTAATGCTTTAGACTGAATGCGATCCAATTTTTTAAAAGCCATAACACTACCAGGTTCTAAAACGAACAAACCATAATCCAGAGTGCTTCTGATAACTGCGTTGTAAATAAGTTTCAAAGAAAACGGATGTGCACCCCACCATACACCAGAGAGGCATCTAAGCATGTTTAGGTGATTTTCACATTTGTTGACAATATAATCACAATGAGGGACACTACTTAATTTACAATCAAGTATTACACCTAGATATCTGAATTTATCTATAACTGGTATAGGTATATCCTTATAAAAGAGGTTTACCAAGGGAATATTTCTCTTCCGGGTGAATAAAACAGCCGCGCTTTTAGACGTGGATAAATCCAAACCGTTTAGGTGTAACCATGACTTCAAAGTAGACAAAGCAGAATTGATGGCACAGCTAGCTTGTTCAACAGATTGGCTTGAAGAATATAATAATAAGTCATCGGCATATTGAAGAACCTTAACATGATTAGTAATTAAAGACGAGTCTAGATCAAAAGTGTAAATATTGTATAGAAGGGGACTGAGCACAGAACCCTGTGGGAGACCTCTCCATACAAGATGAGATACCTCATGATCTCCTATTAGCATGTTAACAGAGCGTTCAGTCAGAATATTAATAATGAAATTCGATAAAATCAATGGAACCTGTAAGGCTTTCAATTTATTTTGTAAAACTGATAATACAACATTATCATAAGCTGCATTAATATCAAGGAAAACTGCAATGGTGGATTGGTTTTTAGAGAAGGATAATTGAATATCCGATGTTAAAATACTTAAACAGTCAGTTGTACTTTTACCTTTTCTAAAGCCATATTGTGAATCTGCCAAAAGACGGTTACTTTCCACATACCATTCTAGACGATTTTTAACTAAGTGTTCCGCTAATTTCATCAGAATTGATGATAAAACTATGGGACGGTATGAAGAAGCATCAGATGGGGTTTTATTTGGTTTAAGGAATGGCAACACCATTTGACGTTTCCATTCAACAGGGATGTTTCCTGTATTCATGATAGAATTAATAAGCTCTAAATAATAAATAAGGACGTCATCATTTAAATTAGCGAAAAAGGAATAAGGGATGCCGTCAATGCCTGGTGCAGAATCCTTAGTTTTATGAATAACACCCTTTAATTCAGTGAGAGTGAATGGAAGATCTAGTGTCGTGTCTTGGATATTAGTTTTGGATACGAGAGACAGGTTAACCTCTTCCGGGACCCAAGGCGGTGCTAATTTATCTAAAAATTCACTGGCTAAAGAATCAGGGATAGGAGAAGGGTTGTTGTAAATGGACCTAAATTTACGGATATTGCGCCAGACAGTGGTAGGGTGAGTATTTGGAGAAATTGATGAGCAAAAATGGACCCATTTTTGCAAACAAGAACCAACCCACAGCAGATTACTTTCGAGAAAATGAAACTTTTGTAAACAAAGTGTGCAAAATGCATACTTAGTATATTAATGAATGATTACTTGTTGACCATATGTGGCATACTGTAGGCTATCTAGGAATATCAGATTTATACATTTTATGAAGTTATGGTATAAAGTAAATCGTTAAAAACCCGGTTGGTTCTTTCTAGCAAAAACATATTTTGTTGCTTAGTTCCTACTTGCAAAATGGACGTAAGATTCAATTGTTGTGATATTTCTAAAAATAAAAGTAATTACTTATAAAATATACTTTTTAATCATTTTCAATACAATATTACAGAACGATGGAAGCAAGAACCCTTAAAACTAAACATCAGTATTATCATCATCGCCTTCTACCTCAAAATCGATAGGCCCGGTAAAGCCATCGATATCGTCTTCTATGTCTGAACTTGTCAAGGTTTTGTAGAAATCTTTTGCGTCGTTTGGTATTAGATGCAGAATACTTTTTATATCTGATAGCTTAGCCTCAGATATGGCTTTGCCTGTAGGCCAAAGTAAGTCCATATCACTTTTGGTTATCACGGTCCTGCTTCTGATATTTTTCTTTATACTAACTTCCTTCAACTCATCGTCCAGATTGTTTCTCATAAAAATAGAGTACATTTCTTCTTTTTTAAGCACTATTTCTTTGGTATCCAGCCAACTTATTTTAGATCCATCTACTGCCTTTTTTCTGTTTGTGATTTTTGTCTCTAAATTGCGTGACGACAAAAAGTCTTCTTTGGTAAGCCTGTCTACAATCATTGGTTTAATTTTTCTACAGTTTTTCATGATCTCTATGTAATCATCTGGGGTGTACAATCGTTGCTGGTGTTTAAGAGAGCACTCTATCCGGCCAAAATCCGTGTCATTTGGTAAAAAACTGTGGCCAGATTCTAAAAATCGATGATGTATTTCTTTTACAGTGGGATGATCATTCAATTTTAAAAAAGGAAAATCGAAGAAGACCACAAAAAGCATATCGACAAAGCTAAATTTTTGCAACAAGAACTCAAAAAAGATATGAAACTGGCAAAAGATGACCCAACTATAGAAACTATTACTTTTGATCTTCAAAAAACGTTGCCTCTTCCGAGGATACCCACAAATATTGTTTTTTATAAAAGACAGCTATGGGTATATAATCTGGGTATCCATACAGGCAGTAATGACCAAGCACATTGTAATGTGTGGGTGGAAGGGGAGGCAGGCAGAGGGTCGCAGGAAGTCGGTTCGTGTTTAATAAAACATATCACAGAAAGATTAAAAGATGGTGTTGAGAGTTTATTCCTCTGGAGTGACTCATGTGGGGGTCAAAATAGAAATATTAAACTGACCCTAATGTTGAAAGCATTATTGAATGATCATCTCACTCTAAAAGAAATACATCATCGATTTTTAGAATCTGGCCACAGTTTTTTACCAAATGACACGGATTTTGGCCGGATAGAGTGCTCTCTTAAACACCAGCAACGATTGTACACCCCAGATGATTACATAGAGATCATGAAAAACTGTAGAAAAATTAAACCAATGATTGTAGACAGGCTTACCAAAGAAGACTTTTTGTCGTCACGCAATTTAGAGACAAAAATCACAAACAGAAAAAAGACAGTAGATGGATCTAAAATAAGTTGGCTGGATACCAAAGAAATAGTGCTTAAAAAAGAAGAAATGTACTCTATTTTTATGAGAAACAATCTGGACGATGAGTTGAAGGAAGTTAGTATAAAGAAAAATATCAGAAGCAGGACCGTGATAACCAAAAGTGATATGGACTTACTTTGGCCTACAGGCAAAGCCATATCTGAGGCTAAGCTATCAGATATAAAAAGTATTCTGCATCTAATACCAAACGACGCAAAAGATTTCTACAAAACCTTGACAAGTTCAGACATAGAAGACGATATCGATGGCTTTACCGGGCCTATCGATTTTAAGGTAGAAGGCGATGATGATAATACTGATGTTTAGTTTTAAGGGTTCTTGCTTCCATTGTTCTGTAATATTGTATTGAAAATGATTAAAAAGTATATTTTATAAGTAATTACTTTTATTTTTAGAAATTACACGTGAAAAAAAAAATACTACCTACAAAAGTAAAATCACATTTTGTTATTTTTTATTATTATCTGTATTAACGATACCCGCGATTAGAATGGTTCTTTTATTTTTGATTAAATAATGCTGAATTTTAACACCATTAAGAACTATGCTACATGGTTCCTTCAAGACTAACATAATTTGCATTATGCAAACAAGAACCAAACTCTCTTGGTTCTATTTAGTTATAAAAATATTATAACTTTTTATGCTAGATGGAACCAACGAACATTGGTTCTGGTTTGCATATTTAAAATGCTTAAGTTGAAAAGGTACCAAGGATCATGGGTCTGTTTAACAATTAGTTTTAATAAGTGTTTAGGGGACCATGCCGTATAGTTCTTTACAGTTTATTAAAAGGTGGCCAAAGTGGGTTGGTTCCGCAAGTGACAGTGTTGTATCTCTGTTGTTAGTCGGTGAAAAGGAACCATTTTTTTAGAGAAGCTAGAATGCGTGATTTGAGCGCCATCTATGTACTAAACTCAATTTCACTCAAACTGTGGGTTGGTTCTTGTTTGCAAAAATGGGTCCAAATTACGCCAAGATTCAAATTTTTTCTTCTTAAAAAGTTTACAAGTTTCATTAATCAGGTTAGTGACGATTTCAAAATTAATATCGGACATATCAAGGTTATAATTGTATTCAGCCTCTTTACGTTTCTTGACCAATTCAGTGCACTCGGAATCCCACCATGGAGGCGAGGGAATTGTACTAATATTGTTATTTTTTACAGGGAAAACTTCATCTGCCGCTGCGATTAATATGAGTGCTAAAGCTTCAGCACAACTATTTTCATTGCCATCAGAAATAACAGGCAAGGAGCAAAGCTTACTGTCAACAATGTTCCTAAATTTGTCCCAGTCATTACTATTTCTATTAGGTAGTTTATGTTTTAAGTTAGATCTCCTTAATGGAGCATTTGTTTTGGAAAGAGGATAAGAAATAACTATTGGAAAATGATCACTACCATAAGTAGAGGCTAGAGTATGCCAAGTTAATGAAGAGGCTAAGTTTGGAGAACAAATAGAAAGGTCGATTGCGCTTTGGTTCTGAGTGGGATCTGAGCGACGTGTGGCAGCTCCTGAATTCAAGATGCATAAATTATGTAAGTCTATTATATCTAGTAATTCATCACCATAACAATTAGTAGTTGAACAACCCCATGATTGGTGATGGCAGTTAAAGTCCCCCAATATTAAGAAAGGCTTTGGAAGAAATGAAAAGAGATTATTCATCTCTTGGAGAACAGAAGAGGAAGGGTGAGGAATGTAAATAGAAACAAGACAAGTGTGATGAACTTTAATAGCTACAATTGAAATTTCCTCACTATGAGGAGGTAATGTAATAATAGAAAAAGGGATAGAATTCTTGATAAGTATAGCTACTCCACCATACCCATCAGATCTATCCTCTCTAATGGTTAAATAACCATTAATTTTAAAAATATGATTCGATTTGAGCCAAGTCTCTGCTAAGGCAAAGGCAAACGGCTCATATTTGTTTAAAAGATATATAACATCACTCTTTTTGTTTACTAGACTGCGGCAGTTCCACTGGATTATTTTGGATGTGTTGTCCATTATGAATGGATTGAGATACATTGAAAGACGGGGCAACGTTGGACGGTGAAATGTTGAACTGAGAAAGAAGATTGTGTAAAGCAGAAAGAAAATCGTTTATGGAAAAATTTGTGTCGTTTTTTTCATTATTATGATTAATAGAAAAAGCACAACCATTTGATGGTTGTGGAATGTCATAATCTTTTATAATGGCATTGTGAGCCTCTTTATTATATCCTTGTACAGATTTGGGAGGGGACCGTGGTTTAAGGAAGACAGTCTTCTTATAGCTACTTGAAGCAGGCATTCTGTTAGGTGAAGAGATTGATGGGGTGTGTGCAAAGTTTTTGGAAGGAGAAGATAAAAGTGTATCAGCATATGACTTAGTTACTGGTGGGTAACATTTTTCCGCTTCAGCATAAGATACTGAACTTTGTGCCATATATGTTTTAATTAATTTTTGCCTAGAAAATTCTGGGCAAGACTTATTCGTAGCATAGTGAAAACCAGAGCAAAGGCAACAAGATGCACTTTCTTGTTCTCTTTCACAACTGTCCCCAGTGTGGCCTTGGCCACATTTATAACAGCGAGGCTTGGACCTGCACTGAATTTTAGTGTGTCCAAAACGACAGCAGTTAAAACACTGTACGGTAGGGAATATATATAAATCTACAGGTAATGCATTATAGCACATAAAAATTCTTTTTGGTAGAACCTGCCCATCAAATGTAACAACTATGGATTGGGATGGTTTCCAAACGGTTGTACCATCAACAGTGGTTTTAAAATTGAGACGTCTGACTTTTAAGATTGGCCCACAACCTATAGGTACCGTTATGTTATCAATGACCTCCTCGGGAGACCATTCCGCAGGAACACCACGTACTAAACCCATTCTGGTAACATTAAAAGTAGGTATAAAAGCTTTGTAATTATATGTTTCAAGACTATTATGAGTAATAAAAGAATTAGCGTCCAGAAAGTTCGAAAAAGAAAGAGAAATTTTGTTGCGTCCAATTTTCTTTACGCTACCGTTGATAATATTTTGGAAGGCGTTGTGCTTTAAGAACTTGCCAAATGTGATTGGGTGCAGTGTCATTCCATCATCTGGTGAAATTATGATTTTTTGAACATGAATGACAAAAGGCGCGCTGTCCGTTTTACCGTATGTTTTACGACCTATCTGTGGTTGAACAACTGAGGGCAGAGCAGGGATATCGGGCATTTTGTTATTAGAACTAGGTGTTTCATTATTGACGATTATTTCAGATTTAGGCTCTGATGTAATAGGTTTTAGAGTAGAGTCCATGCAATCACAACCAGAAGACGCGGAACCGGGGTTTTTCCGGGTACGGCGACGTTTATTGCAGGTCTTGCACACATGTACACGGCTTCTTTTCAAATGACGAGTCGAAGACGACCCATCGGTATCCATGCCCGATTCATTGGACATGGAAATAGTTACAAAATTGCCTGCCGGGGGAACGAAGTCCCCCGGATCAGGCGGGTCTTTCATTTTTCACAAAACTATCTAAAAACAACTTACCACTACCGATGAAAATATACAACACTAAGATTAAACTACAAGTAAAAGAAAATAGAACACTAAAACTATGACTACTGATCTTATAATTAGGGTTTTTTAAATTTACAAATTTTATATCAAAAAAGACGCGTCCGCCAAGTTTGATGTTTCCCGCGCTTTTTCTCGATCGTTATTCTGTCCCTATGTTGATTTTAATAATACTCCGTCTTATCATAATCTCTTATCTCTGACAGCCACAGACAGACTAAGACAGTCCAGTCTGACTTATCGATTATCGACCGTGGACATATCTTCTAAAGTTATCTGTGGCTCTTAGTGATTTTCAATTTTTCCATCGTCATATTTAAAACACTGCTGAGTTTAATTTACTGTTAATTCTTTTCAATTCAAAACTCCGCCCCTAAGACGACCCTATGTCCCTATGTTGATTTTAATAATACTCCGTCTTATCATAATCTCTTATCTCTGACAGCCACAGACAGACTAAGAACGTGTGTGTGAACTGAGGGTCCAGACTGGAATCCGCAAAATTTTAATCCTATGATTTAGTAGAAGTCTTAAAACAATTGTAGAACGAATCTGGGAATTTGTAAAGAAATATATTAAAAACTATAGCTCATAAAGTGTGGTCCCTCAATCCTCACACTGCTCACACAACATCAGCCAGATCTCGGAGAGTATCTTAAAAATGAAGGTTTTGTGATTACAGACATTTAGTAAAGAATTTGTAAAGATATTTACTAAATTACAGACCCCAGAGCATTAAAGATAAAAAAGATATAACGACTAAATTGTGGTCCCTCAGTCCACACAACAAAGGTAAATATTTTAGTGAATATTACCGAATTTAATAAATGAAACCGTTCTTTTTCTACCTAACGATTTAGTAAAAGTCTTAAAACGTTGTGTAAAAAAGAAATGGAACAGAAATGTCGACGCAATTTGGATAACAGCGATTATTAAAACTGGTCCCTCAATCCTCACAACTCTACTGACATATGCGCGTGTAGCTGCTTGACGAAAGAAATATCACAAAGTCTAGTGTACTTAACTTTTAGTAAAAAATGCCTACTGAATACCAGAAAACTCTAATTGTGAATTGCTTTCCTCTTAGCTGAGATAATGCTATTTTAGTATTCCTATGAAAATAGATAGAGTAGTGTCACCACACAATTTAACAAATTGTGGACAGTACCATTAAACTTTTTTTAATACTAGCTGTTGCCCGCGACTTTGTCTGCGATCCAGGGTAAAAAGTAGAGCCTATGTTACAGAATAAATAATAGTACTATGCCTATGTCCTCCAGCTCGCGTAGCATGATGACGTTTTGTCTACGGAAGAAGAGACAAAATTACACATTGCCATGCTTTGTGATATTTGATATAATATATTAATGGCGATTAATAATAATTTTATTTAAAAAAAAATAAACAAAATGACGAAATACTCGTCTTTAATCAATTTAAAACAAATACAATTTTAAACTTAAAAAAATATACTTCCTGATAGAATAACAAAATAACGACTTAATACAATATTACGGAACGATGTTGTCACGACGGCTGCTTGAGGCGAAGTAAGGGGCGAGTATCGTAATGGCTGTCACTACACCCCGGTCTGGGGGTGTGACTGGCGGTAACGGGGCGTAGCCCCTCTCCCGCGGCAGCAACACCTCGGCCCGTCAATACGGGCCCGTCATTGTATTGGCCTTGCACGGCCTGGAGATGATGGGGCGCGGCTGTCGCGCCCCTGTGAGTGATTGCTATCTTTGTGTCTGCAGGCACGCCACGACGCTGCTATTCAGCGCCGCTTTCTTCACCGTACCCCGGCGGTCAACCCCTACCAGGTGGAACCCCCATCTACATGGGAGAAGCCCAGCAGAAGGCGACCAGCGACAGAGGTACGGACTCGACGTTCCTACAGAAGGGTGAGTGGCCCCCGCCCATCACACTTTCAGAGCTAGCCGAGCCTGCGTGGGTTAGGGGGACCGTGTTATGGGTGTGTGGGTGGCATTGTACTGTGTGACGCCACCCGGTGTCTATGCGAAAAACGCGCACGCCCGCGCTGCGTCTTCGCATGTGTTTTTAGCGCCTGTGTAGAGGTGAGTGTCTGATGTTTACTGCGTGACACGCCTAAATTATCCTAGCACGCGCCACGCAGCAGATGTATGTAGTGTTGTGGAGTGTGTTTGTCGCAAGTGAGCCGCGTGTAAACTGGGAGCGACTCACTCGGAAGTCCAGTCCGGTGAATGGGGTCAGTCGTCCGCGACCAGGTCGCGGGGCAGAGGTCTCCTCGCGTCAGGTGGCCGCGCATGCCAGGGCGCGATCTGTTTGACGTGCGGCCAATCAGATGCGTCGGCACGCGCGAACATGACCTTCGCGAGACGCTGCACGAAGACGTCCAGGCCCTCTATCCCGAGGCCCCGCTGTATCACATCGTTCCTCACGTAGCGAGGGGCAGCAACTATGGTCCGCAGCGCTTGGTTCTGCTGCGTGCGGAGCTTCTTTCGGTTCGTCTCGCTCGTGAGGGCGAACCAGGCGGGGGCGGCGTACGTCAGTATTGGGCGCACGTACACCTTGTACACGCCCAACTTGACGCGCGCCGGGATGCGGGATGAGAGCACTGGTCGTAGGAGGCAGCGGGCGACCTTGCCTCTAGCGACGACCGCGCGGACGTGTGGCCCCATTGTGAGCCGACGGTCGATGGTGACCCCCAAGTACTTGACCTGGGGCGACCACTCGACGTCGGCTCCCTGCAGCTTCAAGGGTGGCGGGAGGACCCCCGCACCGGTGGCCAGCGCCTGCGTCTTACCCACGTTAACCGATAGCCGCCACTTGGACAGCCACTCGGGGAGGAGATCTAGCGCGCGCTGCATTTTCAACGCCGCGTGCTTCGCGTTAAGCGAGGTGGTTATGTACGCGGCGTCGTCGGCGTACAGCGCGAGCATCGCGTCTGGAGACGTTGGAATGTCGTCGGTGTAACGTGAGTAACACGCCGGCGATACGCAGCTTCCCTGCGGCACACCGGCACGCACCGGGCGGGGGGGCGAGTACTGGGCGCGCTCTGCTTTTATAGGCACGACCGCACGGTAGGTTGAAAATAACGTTTTGATGCTAATACGGCCTCTCCTGACATGTGGTTGTCCTCAGCCACATTGTTCAGATGATGATCCTTGTTCGTTGCAGTCACGATCTTCGGCAAGCGGACTCGGGCGACGCGAGGGGCTCATGTCTTCAATGGCTGCATTAGTAACTGATGGACCCTGGTGTGTGTCTGCATCTCCACGACTTGAAAGATCTTCGCAGCTAGTTGCACTGGTAGATGGTGCTGCGAGACTATCCTCTTCAGCTGAAAATGAGAGAATAGCACTCATTAGTAACATCCTTTAAACACATGTCTGTTGTAATTAAATACAACAAACGCATCTAGAAATAAAACTGAGACGGAGGCACACAGTTAGCACGTCTTGGCAGAGCCATTGCTCAATGCCTACAAATGCAGAGCCATCGCTCAATGCCCACATAAACTGAGACGGAGGCACCCAGTTAGCACGTCTCGGCAGAGCCATTGCTCAATGCCCACATAAACTGAGACGGAGGCACCCAGTTAGCACGTCTCGGCAGAGCCATTGCTCAATGCCCACATAAACTGAGACGGAGGCACCCAGTTAGCACGTCTCGGCAGAGCCATTGCTCAATGCCCACAAATGCAGAGCCATCGCTCAATGCCCATACAACCACTATGTATGTACAGTTGTACACGTGACTCTTTCAGTCCATGTAATCAAACACATTTAATACAGTACACGATCAAGCAGATAGAAAAGTAAATACAAAAATCTACTTACTATCAAAAAACGTGGCACATGACTCGGGGGTCCACTCTCCTCGCCAAGCAACCATATGCTCGGCGGCAGCCTGAGTAACTTTGCCATACGAACCAGTTAACAGCTGTAGTTCGTATCGATCGTGGGGAAGGATTTTCGCCACACGATATGGCCCTCGCATCCCTGAGTCCAGCTTGCCTGTAACTTGAGAATTTTTTATTACAAAAACGTTATCATTTAGATTAAACGTACGCTTGACCTTCCGATTTCTATTAACGTATTCATCTTGTTTACGTCTATTCTGGTCAAGCAGTTCGCTAGCGCGCTGTCTTTGTAATTCTCTTAAACCCTCGCGATTCGGTCGCACGTCATCAATAGCGACATCACGAACAAGTGATCTTATGACTGGCGTGACTGCTTCAACACCAATAAGCAATTGTAAAGGTGAGATCTGAGTAGTCTTGTGTTTAGTGCAGTTGATAACAAGCTGCATTTTCCACAAAGATTCGGACCATTTACTATCTGGCTTAGACGCCTCTATGCGTAACATATTAAGCAGAGTACGACAATAGCGTTCGACCTGACCGTTTTCACTATGCATCTCAGGTGTCACAAAATGAATTTCGCTGCCCATTTCAGTAACCCAGCCCCGAAAACTAGCACTCTCAAACATTCGTCCTCTATCACAAACAATAAGTTTGGGAGTACCAAACAGGGAAATGGCATTTGAAAACATTTGTTTTAATTCGTTTGAATCTTGCCTTTTTATCGCATAGAACAAACAATACTTAGAGTAGGCATCTACAATGAGCAGTACATACTTTTTATCATTAGAAATAGGTAGTGGACCTAATACGTCCATGTGGACCGTGTTAAATGGAGTATCTGGCTTATGCCAAGATGAAATCGGGTAATGAGGAGCTCTAGGAACTTTCTTGGACGAAAGACAAATTAAACAATGACCTACATATTTCCTTACAAAGGCATAGAGCCCTGGAAACCAAAAATGACGCAGTATTAGGTCAATGGTCTTATCTGCACATATATGGTCATGCTGGTCATGAAAGACCCTTAGGAGGCTTAATCGGTGCCCTTTGGGAATGAAGCATAGTAGCTTTGGCTCCTGGCCTGTGGGGGTGTATTTGTAATACAGCAAATCGTTACGAACAACATACCGAGAAGAGTCTAACTCGTTATTATTGACTTTGTCAATCAGCGTACGAGTTTCCTCATCCGCAGATTGAGCAATCTGTGCCCAATTTTTTGGCCTAGTTATTTGGAGGACATCAACAGGATTTCGACTTAGATAATCCGCGTGCTGCATCATAACGCCCTTTCTGTATTCTATCGTAAAGTTGAAATCCTGCATGTATATCCACCAACGCGCGACACGTGGTAAAAGATCTTTCTTGCGCTCTGTCAGTTTAAGCGCGTTACAGTCCGTAACAATTTTAAACGAAATACCCAACAAATAGTGGCGAAAGTGTTGTAAAGCTTTAATAATCGCGAGCGTCTCAAGCTCATAAGAATGGTATCGCGGTTCGGCACCTTGCGTAGTTTTACTGAAGTACGCCACTACTCGCCGTTTACCATTCTCATGCACCTGAATAAGAACTGCGCCGTAACCGATAGAACTCGCGTCCGTATGCAACTCTGTTGGTAATAACGGATCGAAGATAGCGAGCACAGGTTCGCTTGTAAGACAACGGATTAGGTATTTACGAGACTTTTCTTGTTCTTCGCCCCAGTGAAATTTAACGTTACCCCGTGTTAAACTAGCAATGGGAACTGTCTTAGATGCATAGCCGGGTATATAGCGCCGAAAATACCCTGCCAAACCGAGAAGCTGTCGAACCTGTTTTACATTTGTGGGCACAGGGGAGTCAATTAAAACCTTAATCTTTTGTGCGCTCGGTCTAACCTGACCCTCAGAGATAGTTCGACCTAGGTACTCAATCTCTGTAGCCACAAATGTACTTTTCTTTAAGTTAATGGAAAACCCCGCAGAAGTTAGTGTTTTTAATACCTCGCGTACGTTCTCGATTGCTTCATCGATAGAAGACGCCAATAATAACACGTCATCAATAAAAATGAGGACTTTACCCGACTCTATTAGTGATTTAAGCGTATTTGTGATTATTCGTTGATATACGACCGGCGCGTTCGCGAGACCAAACGGCATTTTCAAAAATTCATAATGACCTTCTGGGGTCACGAAAGCGGTCTTCGCTACAGAATCGCTATCCAGTTTAATCTGGTAGAAGCCTGTCGCCATGTCTAAGCAGCTGAAGAACTTGCTCTTACCAAGGCGATCAATATGATCTTCTATTAAAGGTAATGGATAGCGATCCTTCACGGTAACCGCGTTCAACGCGCGGTAATCAACGCACATGCGATCTTTTCCGTCTTTTTTCTTAACAAGAATAATCGGACTTGCGTATGGAGAGTTGGACTCGCGGATTATCTTCTTGTCTTGCAAATCTTTTATAATATCACGCACTTTCAATTTTTCGTCAAATGAAAGTCTGTACGGCCTATAACAAATCGGTGTCTCACTCGTCAACTCAACGCGCATATTACCAGTTGTGACTGTTGTTAAAGCAGTCCCAATAATAAAGAATTCTTTAAACTGATTTACGACTGACATTAATTTTTCACGATCGCTACCTTCAAGCGGCGTGTTAACCGAAAACTGATCATTTGAGTTGATGGGCAATACATTTTGACCAACTGAACTAGGAATTCGAGTAATACGTTGTTCATTATTTGCACGAATGTACGTTACCCCCTCGCGGTTCAAAACATCTGTTCCTATTAGTACTGGCACGTTTAGGCAATTTGAGGGTACAACAAAAAGATCCACTTCTAAAGAGATTTCGTTAAATTCTATAACTAATGTTACGCGGCTATTACACTCAATATTTTGATCACCTATGCCACGTAATACCTGATATGTGGGTAGTTGAGTACACTTAAAATATTTTAGCACAGATTCAGAAATAAGTGAAACGCGCGATCCGCTATCTATCAGCACGTCTGTAGGTATACCCTGTATTACGGCCGCTGTGACGTCACTGTCTGTTGACGCGCCTTTCAACTCGAAACAAAAATTAACATTGTTTTTATTACGCGTTTCAGATCTTTGCTTAGCAAAACAAACAGAGGCGTCGTGGCCTGGCTTCTTACAAAATGAACACGACCCATTTGGTTTCTTATTAATTGTTTCTGTCGATTCATCGGATTTAACAATTTTTGATTGTTTAGGGCACTCGCGCTGCATGTGACCCACACTACCGCAAGAAAAACACTTTATATCGCGATTTTTATTATTATGTGAATTTATTATGCTTTCGAGAGTTTCGGTCAAACTGTTTACTTTGGGAAGATTTCACAGAGGTTATAGATGGGTTGGAATTCGGTTTAGTATAAATAGAAAGGTATTCAACAAGATCTTTAGTCGTTAAATGAGCGTTAGTCGCCGCGGCACGTACTTGTGCGTCAGTTATACCTCGTATGACAATCGCGACCGTTAAATCATCGCTTAACCCTTTAACAATATTTAATCTCAAGACGGAGCGCCTAGCATACTCTGCGTACGTGGAATATTTGTCAGAATTAGTACTCATGACGTCAAACAATATATTCGCAACATCGATTCTTCGTGAGCAAAGTGGTTTAAATTCGATCTTAAAGTTAGACCAGGTGCGATCGTTTGTGACCCAGTCGTTTAACCAACTACGAGCATCTCCCTTCAGGCAGTTAGCAATCCGGGATAAACACTCGTTGTCATCCCATCTATTAATATCACGTGCCCTTTCAACCTCTTCACACCAAGAATCGATGTCATGTATGCTGGGGTCGAAGTTTGAAATGTAATAATGGTTGGATCTAACCTTAGTTAACGCACTCAACGCTCCAATGAGGCGATCTGTAGCATCCAGTGACGTCGAGGTACTTGCAATCGATTCTCCAACACTGCTGGTGTTTGACTCGGGCACTGCTGGTTGTGGCTCCTGCGGAAAAGACGCGATGTCCTGCCCAGGCGCCATAACAGCACGTGCGTCCGGAGTCATTGTAGCCGACGCGGTGCTAGTTGCGGGTAGGCTGGTATTTTCTAGCGCGGTCAGGCGCGCCAGAATAGCTCCAAGAGTTTCTTGGAGTTCGGGTGCATCGATAATTTGATCATGCCTATTTCTACCTCTACTACGAGTGTTAACTCGTTCGGACATGATTCAAAAGCTGTTCGCACAACACAGGAAGATAAGATAGGCAATGGAGCCTATCCCACTTCTGATAATGGCGATTAATAATAATTTTATTTAAAAAAAAATAAACAAAATGACGAAATACTCGTCTTTAATCAATTTAAAACAAATACAATTTTAAACTTAAAAAAATATACTTCCTGATAGAATAACAAAATAACGACTTAATACAATATTACGGAACGATGTTGTCACGACGGCTGCTTGAGGCGAAGTAAGGGGCGAGTACCGCGCTCGTGGATATCGCTACGCCCCGCAAGGGGCGTGGCGTGCGGCTCCAGGGCTAAGCCCCCCTACCGCGGAAGCTTTACGGTGGTCCGTAAATACGGACCCCTCATTTTGGTCGCCACTGGCGATGGCTGGTTGGGCGTGCTGCATTAACACGCCCATGGAGATGGTATCTGTCTTTGTGTCCGTGGGCTCGCTACGGCATATGCATACTACCGCTTTCTTCACCGTGTTTCGGCGGTCAACTACTACCGGGTGGAGCCCGCACCTACATGCGTGAAGCCCAGCAGATAGCGACCAGCGACAGAAACACGGACTCCGCGTTCCCACGGATGGGGTGAGTGGCCCCCGTCCGACCCATTTTCAGAGCTAGCCGAGCCTGGGCCGGGGGAGGGGGACCGTGTCGTGGGTGTGAGGGTGGCGTTGTACTGTGTGTCGCCACCCGGTGTCTATGCAAATACGCGCACGCCCGCGCTGCGTATTCGCGTGTGTGCTTTGTGCCTGTATAGAGGTGCATGTCTGGGGTTTGCCACGTGATACGCCTAAATTATCCTAGCACGCACCACGTGACAGCGTATGTATTTGTGGTGGAAGTGTTGCTGTCACAAGTGAGCCGCGTGTAGCCGGGAGCGGCTCACTCGGAAGGTCAGTCCGGTACGGTGATGGGGTCATCGTCCGCAAGCAGGTCGCGGGGGAGGGGCCTAGCGTCCGGGGGGCGCGTATGCCAGGGCGCGATCTGCTTGACATGCGGCCAGGCAGACGCGTCGGCACGCGCGAACATCCCCTTCGCCAGGCGGCCCACAAACTTGTCCAGGCTCTCAATCCCGAGGTCGCGGTGAAGCACGTCGTTCCTCACGAAGCGAGGCGCGCCGACTATTGTCCGCAGCGCAAGGTTCTGCTGCGCGCGGAGCAACTTTCGGCTAGGCTCGCTCGTGAGGGCAAACCATGATGGGGCGGCATAGGTCAAGATTGGGCGCACGTACAACTTGTACACGCCCAACTTGACACGATGCGGGAGGCGGGACGAGAGCACAGGTCTAAGTAGGTTGCGGGCGACCCTACCCTGTGCGGCGACATTGCGGACGTGTGGCCCCATGGTGAGCCGACGATCGATGGTGACACCCAGGTATTTGACCCGGGGCGACCAATCGATGTCGACTCCTTGCAGCCTGAGGGGTGGTGGTAGACGCGCAGCTCCTGTAATTATCGCCTGCGTCTTACCCACGTTCACCGACAGCCGCCACTTGGCCAGCCAGTCGGGAAGGAGGTCGAAGGCGCGCTGCATTTTGACCGCCGCGTAGTTCGCATTCAGCGAAGTGGTGATATACGCGGCGTCGTCAGCATACAGCGCGAGCGTCGCTTCTGCTGTAGTGGGGATGTCGTCCGTGTATCGTGAGTAACACGCCGGCGACACGCAGCTACCCTGGGGTACGCCCGCCAACACCGGGCGGGCGCTAGAAAGCGCGCCGTCGACCACCACCCTGAAAGTCCTGTTCGAGAGAAAGTCAGAAACCACCCTAACGACGCGACGGGGCGCGTCTGAGGTGGCCAGCTTGTAGACAAGGCCGTCATGCCATACGCGGTCGAAGGCCTTCTCCATGTCGAGGAGTACTGCGACCGAGTATTCTTTCTTGTTTCTAGCGGCCGCGAGTAGGTGCAGTACCCTCGACAGCTGGAGCGTCGTGCTATGTTCCGCCCGAAACCCGAATTGCTCCGGACGCGGCGCGATGTGCGGTTGGAGATGTCGCAGCAGGAGTGCTTCGAACACCTTGGAGATCGTGGACAGCAGAGTTATCGGCCGATAGCTCTCCGGCTTCAGGATGTTCTTTCCCGCCTTGGGCAGCATGATGACGCGCCCCTCCTTCCACGCAGCGGGAAAGACCCCCGTGCGCAGTATCGCCGTAAACAGGCGCGCCAGCGCCGCTACCATGCGGTACGGCAGGTGGCGCAGCACTGTGTTTGTGATACCGTCAGCACCAGGGGCCTTACGGGGCTTCGTCTTCAGGATGGCGCGTCTGACTGCGCCAGGCGAGAAAAAGATGGCGTCTTCTTCGGGAGCTATCGGCGGCGCGAAGTAGGCCTCCAGGTGTTTCTCGACTGCTGCGACATGTTCGTTGTCGCTGGTCGGGTTCGGTTGGAACTGACGCTCCAGGTGCTCGGCGAAGACCTCCGCCCGGTCCTCCGCTACATATTTGAGCGCCCCGTCACTGCTGAGTAGAGGGCGCACCGGAGCTGGGGTATTCGATAGTGCTCTGCAGAGTCTGTAAACAGAAGGCCAGCTATCTGTAGCGGCCTCTATTCGTTCCTCCCAGCCCGCGGCGGTCGAGGCCCTAAGCTCGGCCTTAACCTTCTCCGCGAGACGGTTGAGCTGTCTCTTCATAGTTGGGCATCTAGTTTGTTGCCACTGCTTGCGTAGGCGCCTCTTCACGGCGATCATAGCTCTAAGGTGGGTCGGCAGGGGCGGCAGTAGCCCTCTCCCCTGCGGCTGCGTTGTTGTCGCCGCTTCCAAGGCGCTTTGAATGCAAGCAGTGACGTCGTTCGCCGTCTGCTCTACGTCCGCGGAGGAAACAATAGGCCGAGTCGGCGTGGTGGTCTCTAACTTCTCTCGAAACGCTGTCCAATCCGTTATTCGACGTGGCGCTATGGGCTTCAGTCGGGTCGGCATACCCGATAAGACGACGAGTACTGGCTGATGGTCTGACTGTAGCTCGTCGTCTATCACTTGTTGCGTGATCTGGCCTTGTAGCCCTCGGTGGACTACGATGTCCAGCACGTCCGGCATGTAGATGTGGGCGTCCGGATAGTGGGTGGGCGTCTCTGGGCCGGACACCGTATAGCCGAAGGCTTCCGCGTCCGCGAAGAGCCGTCTCCCCTCGGTATTCGTTGTATATGAGTTCCACGCTGGGTGCTTGCTGTTCAAATCACCGGCGAGGATGGTCGTCTTCTGTGAGGTACTGATGAGGGCCCGCAACTCTGACAGGTCAAACCGAGTTGCGGGCGGCTTATAGCAGGCATATATGTTTATATCCTCGCCGGCTATATTTAGCTGCACACCCAGCGCGTAGAAAGTGCTGAGTGACGGCAAGGGGAGTTCCTGATGGACGACTCTTCGCCTCACAATCACCGCCAGACCACGATAGCGGGTGTTCTGTGCCGACCTTTCGTCCTTCCTGTAAACGAGGTAACCTGGGAACCTAACCCTATCTTCGGGCCCCAGGAACGTCTCGCTTATGAGCGCCACGTCTATGTCTTGTTCCCGAAGGAGATGGCGGAGGGGGGCGACCTTGTCCCGTAGGCCGCGGGCATTCCAGTGAATCACCCTTAATGACCTAGCCATGGTAGAGCGTCAGTAGGGTGGCCAGGCCATCAAGGATGACCGTTTCCACGTCTTGACCCTGCCTTATTGCCTTAATAAGGTTCATCAACAATTTGATGGCGCAGGTTGTGAATTCGCGTTTTGTAGTTTTGTCTTTGGCGCCGGCAGCGCCACTCGTCTCTCCGGTGAACTTTTTTAGTTCCGACTTTTGTCGCTGCGCTATGCCGGCGCCAGCAGTCGGTTCAGTAATGTTCACAGCCTGCGCCCTGTTTGTGGCAGGGTCGGCCTCCGGGACATCTTCCTGTGTCGCAGGGGGTGGGGGGAGGGTCGACTTCTTGCCCTTTCCCTTCCCCTTACCCCCACGTCTCTTATTCTTCCTCCGCCCTGAGGAGGAGGCTTGCTGCCTATCTGTGGGCCCGTTGGCCGCCGCCATCAGCGACGTACCCTGTTGGGCCTCCTCTGTTGCTTCTTGCGGCCTCTCGGTGGCCACTTGTGGCCGGCGCGAATTGGTCGTGATGGCGGCGGTCCCCGCCCGCTTGTTTCGAATTTCATTCTGAAACACGGGGCACTTGAGATTGCTCGCGGGATGCGGGCCCCCGCAGTTGACGCAGGTGGCCGGCTCCTCCCGCGGGCGCGGGCAGTCTCTTGCTGCGTGCCCCTCCCCGCATCGCACACAAGCGAGCGGGCGGTGGCAGTGGTGCGAGCTGTGCCGAAATTGTTGGCACCGGTGGCACTGTGCGGGCCCACGTTTGCCCCTCCAGGCCTCAATTTTGACACCACGCATGTACATGAATACCGTGGTGTCATATATGGCCCGGACATCTGGCGTCCTCTTTATGATGGCGTGGAACACGCAGCCGGGTCTTCCTTGCGTCCCCTTTATGTGGCGCACGTACTCCGGCTGGTATCCCATCACCCGGAGCTCCTCCTCAATCTCCTTCGGGTCCGTATCTGCCGGTATACCCCGTATGGCGATTTTCAGGCTCTTCTCCGCTGGTAGCGAGTAGGCGAACCATGAGATACCTATCTCCTTCTCTAGGTTGGTCAGATAACGCTGGACCAGCCTGTATTCTTCCTCCGTCTCGGGGCTAAATTTGACTCCCGCCCCGTATGGACGGGCATTAGGAGGCCGGCCCAGCTTGGCGGCGATGGCCCGGAAATGGGTGGCCCAGTTAGGTAGTTTTTCGACTACCAGCGGAGGATATTTGGGGACTTTCTGCTGCTTATTCGTCGTCGTCACCGGGGCGCCGGAGGCGCTGGGGACGGCAGCAGGGGCTGCGGTGGAGGTAGAGGGGGCAGGTGATAAAGTGAAAGCACTTACCCCAGCGGTCATGGCGACTGGCATCGGTGATGGAGGTGGTGTGCGGCGTGTCGCGTCCGCAAACGTAGGCGACGGCGACGGTGACGCAGGCGGCGTGGCCCGACTCCGCGGCACACTTTCGCGTGGTGCCTGCGGCGTGTCGCGGCAGGACCGCTTTGCTACCTCCACGCTGGTGTCCGACGAACTCCTCCGGCGTGGCATCTTCTGTCTCTGGGGTTGGGGCTCGAAACGCATTGGCGTCTTCATGCCTTCAGCTCCTCCGGCTCCTCCCACGTTGGGCCGCAGCCCGGATCGCGGTGTCGTATCTGGAGACACGTCGTCGCGACCGGACCCGGCCGAGCACGCCGATGCTAGCGACATGCTAGATCCCGCGCGTGACGAGCATGCCGATAGCACGGCAGGCGAGTCGTAGGCGGAGGTACGGGGGGGCGCCGGTGAGTCGGGCACCCGTGGAAGCACTGCACTTTCACTTACACTCACTTTCACTGCACTTTTTCCCGCACTCACCGGTCCCGCCAGCGAGAGGCGGGGACCGGACGTCGCGGTGCGCGGAGCTGGCGCAGCTTTGGTCGCAGCCCCCGAGGGCGCGGGCGGCGAGGTGAAGCGCGGCGGTGGCGCAGAGCTGTGCGCGGGGAGTGCGCGGAGGCGCACGGATGACGCGGGCGGCGCGGGGTACGCGGGCGGCGCGGCGGCGCGCGCGGTGGGCGCAGGCGTGCGCACCGGTGCGGGTACTCGCGCGGGTTGTGGTGCCGCGGCGCGGGCTTGCGGCGCGCGGCTAGGGTTCGCGGCGGCCGGCCCCGGGGCCTGTGTTGGCACGGGGCGGAACGCGGCGGGACGGATAGGGACCGGCTGCTGTCGGCTCGACGACGGCGTCGGCGCAACGCGCGCAGGCGCCGATGACGTCAGCGGGCCGGTAGCTGCAACGGTGCCCGTTTCCTCTCCTCCTCTTCCTTCTTCCTTCTTCTTCTTCTTCTTCTTGGAGTTGCCGGCCGGCGGCAAACCGGATGACGTACCGCCGATGTCCGGCAGCGACGTCGCCCGGTCTAACGTCGGGCGGGGTTCCGGGGACCCGGCATCGCGGCCAAGCGAGCCGCGGCTGCCGGGTTTCGGCATGTTGTTGGGCGTGGCCTCCGCGACCGCAACGGTGGGCAAAACCACCGGGCAGCACGGTGCCTTCCCCCTGTGTCCACACAAGTGCCGGCTGGGTTACTTGTGTGAACACAGAGAGAAAAGTTAAAAAATGACGGTCCGCGCAGAAAATAAAAAGTTACACTCGTGGGTAGGACGTGTGTAGCTCGGGCCACGGGCGAATCCAAGCAGGGGCGAGTACTGGGCGCGCTCTGCTTTTATAGGCACGACCGCACGGTAGGTTGAAAATAACGTTTTGATGCTAATAATATATTTACTTACGTTAAATTCATCGTAAAATATTACAAATTCTATTTTAGTATTTTATAATAGATATGTGCACAGCCCAGTTGACGGATGTCAGACGGCTTGTGTCAACTAGAATAGAAGGCTGCACGTCGTCTGTTTTTAAGGAGTCGAAGCTTCTAGAATATTCTAGAAGCTTCGACTCGCCCTTATTGGCCGAGCGGGTATGAGAGGCGTTTCCGCCAGAACCGCGCCGATTGTGGCGGGAGTGGTTGGAAATAGTTTCGCGTTATAAACATAAAAAGTAAGGGTGGTTTAATGTAATTTTACTTCAAGTTTGCCTTCGGAAACACTTTGCTATCAACTTAGTTCAAAAAATCTTTTGATTTAAATGCTATCTACCTACCAATATCACTGTTTTATGATGAGCGTTTCTTTTCATTATGATGATCAACATTTCAAAATTATTGAAAGTACTGACCAACAAATATTCTTACATTCATTAAGTTACATCCAAATTTCACTTACTTATATAAAAGTATTATAGTCAGTGATTTGTTAATTTTTTGAATATATTTTTCATTCAATACACATACGCCATGTATAATTAATTTATCCATACAACCTTGTTTTCATTCCGTCATAAGCTTTAACGAGTCGAATGCCGTAATTACAGATACAATTAAAAAGGCATTGTGTCTCGCGTGGATCCTCGTTCATACGAAGGGATATTCAATAAAGTTATATGCGTGTGGTGTGAGGGCCACTTTATTGAAACTCTTTGAAAATATGCTTAGGATTTAGTGAACATTCCCAAACAATTGTGAAAGTTGGAATCAGATTTTGTGAAAGTCAACTTTGCGAGATATGGACTGTAAAGTGGGGCCCTCAGTTCTCACATAGAGGATTGAGGGCCCGCCTGTACCTGACAAACTATGGACACTACAGATAAAGTCTTTATGCCAAAATCTAAGCTTATACCAAACAACAAAATTTGTGAAAACAAGATATTATCGCAAAACACTGTCCTACTTGGTATATCTTCGTTCAAAATGGGCCCTCAATCCTCACACACGTAAAAGTTTATCACGCAAATACAATGAAACCATTAACTTATAGCTATTGTTTGTAATCCTATAAGATACTAAATAAATTGTGAAAATTTGTGAAAGCAAGAGCAGGTCACCATTTCTTGTTGTTTGAAAGTTATGACCTTGACAAAATCCGGGCCCTCAATCCTCCATTTATTTTGTTTTCCGTTTGAATACGCTTATCGTATGAAAGATTAGACAAATACAAAATAGTCTCTTTTTGTGAAAAAAATTGTGCAACAAATTGATGTTATTTGTTACTAATAAGAATAACGATTAAACTAAAAATCTTAATAGATACCGAAATCAACTATTTTTGAAGTGTGTAGCAGGGTAGGGTGACAATACTTTCATTTTAATACCTGGATTGGTACAAACGGCACAATCAGATGGCCTGCGAGATCGCCAGATCTCACCCCATTAGATTTTTTTTTGTGGGAATATGTAAAAAATCAAATTTACATGAAATCTTATGCGAATGACAACGAGTTGAGAGTTGAAGTTCAGAATACGATTTATAATATTCACCACAACACTTTATTAAAGGTTACTAGAAATTAATTCGTTAAAAGAATAAATTTGTGTATCCAAGAGAATGGAGCCCATTTCGAGCAACTAATTAGTTAGTTTACCATTTTTTGTAAAAAATTAAATTAATTTAAGATTTCCTGGTTTTCCTTTCATTTAATTTATCATGTTTGTTAGAGAGATTTCATCCTTATAATTGACCCTAACGATCGATGCAATAAAAGTACAGGGTATAATTGTTTCAGATTTTAGCCGGTTCGATTCCCGGTTGTGGGAGAAGAGAAATTTCGAAAATCTTTGAATGCAGTTTGCTTTCTATTCAAAAATAAAGGAATGTTTTGAGTAAAATTTTCTATCTGCATTATTAAGAGTACTTCCTTCCAGGTGTCATTACAAAATTCCACCCTGTATATTATAATACACATAGTTGTATGGGTAATTATCTTGGAGTAGTGAATGTTGATATTTAATTTTATTTAAGGATTATTATGTTCCAAACATTTTCACATAAAATCGAGGAGTTTTGGAGTTCAACCTCATTAGTTTGTCTATGCGACTACTACAAAGAAAAAGTACAGTGATGTTCTTTTTATTATATATGTCATGTCAATTGATTGAGAAAACTACGAAAATAGTTACTAGAATTCTCTGTCTACGGAAATATTATTATAGTCATACAAATAAGTACATGTAAGTTTGTTTTGATATATACTCATCTACCTATATGTTAGTGTAAAACCGCGAACTGCGGTAAATATTAGGATTTACGGGTAAATCCTATTATTTACCAAATCTCACCCGTAAAACCCCGAATTATTCTAAAACTATCTTTAATTTCGGACTTTTACCGGTATTCAGTCGGTAAACCCTAAATTTTACCGCAGACACCGGTAAGGCCCTGCACGCACTCCCGTGCCGTGTGGGAGTGGCGCGAGGAGGCAAAACGCCGGGGCGTAACTCCGCTGCCGCGAGAAATTACGGCACAGCGGACAGAGCTCCGGCGGGATCATGGCGACATGGAGAGTGCAACTGTCGCAACCCAGCGCTGGGCACGCCACAATTGCGACGATAAGTCCCCTCTTTGAGGAGTGGTTAGAGAGGCGCCACGGCGTCCTCACCTTCCGCCTGGCGCTGGTCCTCACCGGACACGGTTGTTTCGGGAGGTTCCTGTTTCGCATAAGGCGGGAGGAAACGCTCGGTTGTCACCATCGATCGCCTGGAGGACACGGTGAAGCATACACCCGGAGGTCTGCCCGGCTTGGGCGGAGCACCGCCGTGCTCCCACGGAGGCGATCGATGGGGCGATCTCTCGCGTCCGAACCTGATCCAGGCCATGGTGCGGAGCGAGAGTGCATGGGAGGCCGCCACCTCACCTCCTTCTGCGAAGCAGTAATGCTCGCGAAGGAGGAGGCGGAAGGCGTGAGGGAGAGACAACCTCACGCCCTCAGTCGCCGCAGGAGACGCCCTGGGCGGCGGGAATCGAGAGCCGATTCCCGGCCACCCTAGGCGCGCGCTTGCGGATGTCTAGTAGTGGGTAGCTCGCCGTCCGGTAAGGACCAGGCCCGGGTCGACAGCGCATTGTGTTCCACGCGCGCCTCAAAGAGATGTCAGCAAAAATCCCAGAAGGTATAAGAGTTACGCGATAGAAAGAGAGGCAACTTGTTGTTGAATATAACTATAGGTAATAAGCGTTGTGCGACCTGAATTAAACTTTATCGTGTCGATTTTGCAGTGTCCCATCTGTATTAATCTGTGTTGTGGGGCTTGATTAACTCGAAAGTTGGTGTAAATAATCTTTCAGTCAAATTAAGGAAATATTCCAAACGTTTTTTTTTAATTCTAGCCCTGTGGGGCTGAAAACAAGGAATATAGTTTATATGAAAAATCTATTCATTTCGGTAATTAACTTGAAACTTGGCACAAAAACTTGCTTAAGTATGTAATAAAGTTTGTCAATAGTCTTTCATAACTACCCCGGAAAAACTAACTTTACACCCTGTTCCTCATGACTCTATACACACAATACGTATGGACGGTAAAGATTTTGATTTTAAAGTGAAAGCTATACCTGCTCTAAGAGATACACTGATCAATTAATAGTTGACACTTTTTTAATTCACACAGCCGAATGACGTCATAAAATGGCGGCTACTATTTCATGGTTTGAGAAAACATTAAAAAAACCTGAAAACTTTGAATTTAATTTTAAAATTTATATTGTAATTGAACTAAAACTAATATTTTCCGACTGCTTTTTGCCTAATCTATCTAAATAATATATTTTGAGATTTTTTCTCATATAGAGTAAAATACCGTATCGTGGTCACCCTATTTCCTAATTCAGGGAACAAAAATAAAACTCGATTTTTATTTACAATAAAGGGTCTTTTAATTGTTTTCTAGTATCGAATTTGTTGCACAATTTTTTTCACAAAAAGAGACTATTTTGTATTTGTCTAATCTTTCATACGATAAGCGTATTCAAACGGAAAACAAAATAAATGGAGGATTGAGGGCCCGGATTTTGTCAAGGTCATAACTTTCAAACAACAAGAAATGGTGACCTGCTCTTGCTTTCACAAATTTTCACAATTTATTTAGTATCTTATAGGATTACAAACAATAGCTATAAGTTAATGGTTTCATTGTATTTGCGTGATAAACTTTTACGTGTGTGAGGATTGAGGGCCCATTTTGAACGAAGATATACCAAGTAGGACAGTGTTTTGCGATAATATCTTGTTTTCACAAATTTTGTTTGGTATAAGCTTAGATTTTGGCATAAAGACTTTATCTGTAGTGTCCATAGTTTGTCAGTTACAGGCGGGCCCTCAATCCTCTATGTGAGAACTGAGGGCCCCACTTTACAGTCCATATCTCGCAAAGTTGACTTTCACAAAATCTGATTCCAACTTTCACAATTGTTTGGGAATGTTCACTAAATCCTAAGCATATTTTCAAAGAGTTTCAATAAAGTGGCCCTCACACCACACGCATATATAAAGTTTAATGGTACTGTCCACAATTTGTTAAATTGTGTGGTGACACTACTCTATCTATTTTCATAGGAATACTAAAATAGCATTATCTCAGCTAAGAGAAAAGCAATTCACAATTAGAGTTTTCTGGTATTCAGTAGACATTTTTTACTAAAAGTTAAGTACACTAGACTTTGTGATATTTCTTTCGTCAAGCAGCTACACGCGCATATGTCAGTAGAGTTGTGAGGATTGAGGGACCAGTTTTAATAATCGCTGTTATCCAAATTGCGTCGACATTTCTGTTCCATTTCTTTTTTACACAACGTTTTAAGACTTTTACTAAATCGTTAGGTAGAAAAAGAACGGTTTCATTGATTAAATTCGGTAATATTCACTAAAATAATTACCTTTGTTGTGTGGACTGAGGGACCACAGTTTAGTCGTTATATTTTTTTTATCTTTAATGCTCTGGGGTCTGTAATTTAGTAAATATCTTTACAAATTTTTTACTAAATGTCTGTAATCACAAAACCTTCATTTTTAAGATACTCTCCGAGATCTGGCTGATGTTGTGTGAGCAGTGTGAGGATTGAGGGACCACACTTTATGAGCTGTAGTTTTTAATATATTTCTTTACAAATTCCCAGATTCGTTCTACAATTGTTTTAAGACTTCTACTAAATCATAGGATTAAAATTTTGCGGATTCCAGTCTGGACCCTCAGTTCACACACACGTGACTAAGACAGTCCAGTCGGACTTATCGATTATCGACCGTGGACATATCTTCTAAAGTTATCTGTGGCTCTTAGTGATGTCGCGTGTGCACTATCTGCGTAAAATACAAATACAGTGATCTGCGTAGAACTCAAAGGGAACTCACTATGACAGGCCAGCCCTAGCCGTCGGATACACTCTTTGAGGTTTGGAGTGCTTTTATATTATAAAATAGTAATTCCATGGGAGCGCTAAACTGATATTATATTATTATTTATCTCCAATATTTACAAACAAAAAAATGTTGGTTTATTCCCATAAAGATAGATGTCCAAAAGCGCGGGCCACACCAACGTCAACGTCAATGCCCATCATCGCCATAAACATCGCAGTAGGTTAGATTCGGTCAAATTATCGCGATAAGTCGTGGCCTACCTACCTACGGCCGACGTCCTTCATCGCGATAATCAACGGCAAATCCCGTTGGCGTGGCCTTGACGTAAAAAAGTGTACAGCAGCCAACCTACTTGACCCCAATGGCTGAAGTGGGTTGGCTCTTGGTTGTGTGCTAGCAGAGTGTAAAAAGGGGTAATACACCGTTCGAACCAACCACCAACAGAGGTTACCTTGGTTGGGTCAACCAAATTTTATTTTGATCTACCGATCATGTGGTTGACGCAACTTATCAGTGCATACTGCGAACGCAACAGATGAATACGTCTTGCTGCATCGAAAATTCTGAATCAATATTTCAAAACGGAATTATGACTATAGGTGACCGGTCTTAGTCGATTTTTAAATACCTTTAAAATCTTTTCTGTGCATCACTAGCTATGTCAGTGTTCTGTCAATTGTCATTTTAGATCTGATGTCATCAGTCATTGGTCAATATTAATCCGGCTTCCAAGTTCCATATTTTTGTGACTTTTCAAAACAACCTCGAATTTTTGCGATTTTATTGTTTTAAAACCAACAAAATGGGCAATTGGAAACTAGAAGTCGGAAGAATGGCTATGTACACATCTTTCCCAGTGGGCCTCTTTTTTTTCTTCAATCAACCAACTTATTTCGAGGAGTGGGTTACAAATACCAAGCGTCAAATCTTTCCACCAGAGAACGTCGCAGACAGGGAAGCTATTCAGCAACTCATTAAAGACATGAGAAAAAAGCAAATGGCAGCAATGGACAAAGAATAAATGTTTGATAGGTACCTGAGCAACAATATTTTTGCACAAAGTTGTACATACATAAGTGGCGCATTTTTATAGACCATGTAATGTAGTAGTGATTCCATAACTTTATGTTTATTCAAATAAATATTATATCCATGATGTAGGTGAGTACTCACAGTTCTGAGGTTATCACTGATGACTTTCAGTTTGAGGGTCCTATAATAGTGACCAGATCAGTGATAAAAGGATTCAAAATTTAATAAAACATAATAATTAAAACAAATATTTTATTAGTTATAAATACCAATAAACTTTATAGAAAACTTAATCTACCTTAACTGTTTTATTTTTATGCTGATAACTCAATACAACACCCAACACAGTTGAACACAATGAAGCGTAGATTACATAAGACACTCCATAGAACTCTCCTATTAGTCCTGAGACCATAGGAGCAACTACACCGGTCAGTGAGCGGACACTGTTTGAAGCACCTATAAGTGTCCCTCTGTGGTCTCCATCACTCCTCTTTAAAACCATTTCTAATGTAACTAACCTACCAATTGCATTACCTATAGCTAGTGGTATCAACCAAAAAGCATAAACAATAACATTAAATGATAAAGCTAGTCCTAATAAAGAAATACTTGTAACTATAAAAACATGTAAATTTCTTATACTATAGTCTTTGTCATGGATATAAAAGCTATTAATGTAACCTATGAAAAAACTGGATATAGAACCTATCACGCCTTGAAATGATATAACATAACCAACATATTTTGGTGATAGATCATATTCGGTTTTTAAATAAAGTGAATAATTTGAGTAATAAACACCCATTGCAAAACCAATTAAAGCCTTGAACATGAAAATGTCCCAATATTTGAACCAATCTATAGTAAATAACTCTACAAAAGATTGCCGTACACTAGAAAACAATGTGTTTACTAAACTTGTTTGTACTTCTTTATTTTCTTCTTTTCTTTTTGGTGGCTTCTTATCTAACTTTGGAAGGAAATACACTAAACCTGTAAAACATTAACATGTTTAAAAACAATTGCTTTCTCATTTATAATAAAATAAACATATTTTGATTATGAAAGTTCCTTACCAGAATTGATGGCAAAACATATCCCAACAATAATGGCAATCAACATAAATCCGTTTTCTGGATTATCCTCAGCCATATGACCACCAATCACAGGGCCTAAAGTGATGCCTGCACCTGATATTGCTGCCATCTTGCCATATATTTCAGCTTGCTTCTGTTCATTCTTTTCATAATCAGGCACTAATGCTTTGGTCAACATCTGTGTTTGTTTAAACAGACCTGTAACATTGTCATTGATTTGGGTTTTTTTTTCACAATAGACATTTTTGATCTTCAAGGATGACTGAAGCCATGACCCCAAACCAAGAGATGAGATTTTCTTGAATAAAAGTTCTAATAATAAATGCTATTTAAAAAATATTTTAGGAACAGACATACCTATTTAACTGTAGAATTTACATAGGAACTACACATCAACAATGAATAAGTAGGTACCATGGCATAAAGCCAACATTTTTTTTTTCAGTTACCTACCTAAAAGTCCTCATAGTATCCTAATTTCTGTTTACACCAAAGATATATATAAATCATGTATTTCTACATGCTGTTTATACTATTTTCATTTATCAATTATTATTAATACACCTAAAACATTGTAAAGACTAGTTTTATGCAAAACTTGTAGTTATAATGTCAAGGTGAACAAAATAGTTAACAATACATGTCTGAAACAACATAATTATGATGATACATCGCCTTCCCCAAAAAATAACATTGTAATCAAAAAAAGTAAAATTTACAGGAAAAATTAAAAAACCATTTTTAGATTATAACTTCATAACAGTTTTACATAGCAACATTGTTAATATACCAATAGATAGCTATTTTTTTGTAAAGTAAAGAGATATCATTTAAAAGGTGTAATCGCACCTCTAGAACAATAATTGCCCATAAAAGCACTTCTATCGCAATAGTTGATTACAATATCATTCATCCAACCTCTCCAGGGAGACATTAGTTGCGGCTCTCAGGTTGCGGGCTGGTCATGTTCCACTAAACAAATTTTATAATCTAATGGGGGTTAAATCATCGCCACTGTGCGATACGTGTCAGGTGCCCGAAGATATAATTCATGTGATGGTGGAATGTGACCAGTATCGCGAACTGAGGAGGAACCTGTTGCCAAATATTGATCTCCACAATGGTGGAATCAATTTGATTCTGAACCAGCCAATGACTGAAGAAGCACAGAGTATTTACAAGTTCGTAAAACGGTGTATGAAAGAGAGAAAGGATAGAGAGGGGCAGAGAGTATAGGTCAAGAACTATATTTGAAGATGTGAGTGACGGATAGAGTAGAGTAATGGGTGGCTTGCAGTCTGCTATCGCAGCATGCAGGATGCCCATTACGCTACTATAGGAATGATCCCATGAGGCTGGCATAGTCACCTAGAGTGCACTGAAGCCTCTAAATATTAGATTAAAAAAAAAAAAAAAAAAAAAATATCATTCGTGGGGGACGGCAACATGTTTTTTCTTTTGTATTAAATAAGTACTACATATAACTTCAATTTCTGATTCAAGTAAGTAGTTTGTTAGCCAGAAAGAAAGCGTCTTAATATCCTAACATGCTGTAGTCACTGCCTACCTCTATGAGAATGAAGTGTGATATGAAATTTTATGTATGCATTTAAATTAACTGATTCTTGTATGTACCTAACACTGCTCTAACCACCATTATAACGAATATTGAACTTGTGAGTCCAAGCACAGTGTATGCTAGGCCACACATAAGCAGTGTCAATATCAAAATAGTTTTCCGGCCCTTCAGGTCACTCAAACTGCCCTGAAAAATGTTTTTTTTTTATTATAAAATATGTGTTTTACAAACTTGAAACTTATGAAAACGAATGTAATTATGAAGCAGAACTTACGATAAGCGGTCCAGAACCTAGCTGGAATCCAGCATATATGGATCCAAGTAATCCCACATACAAATGGTTACCACCCATCTGTCGTACATGACCGGCTACTAGTGGAATAATGAGACCCACAGCTAATAGGTCCTAGAAGAATGTAAAATTAAGTTGTACAATTTGATATATTTTTTCAATTTGTAGATTGAGATAATCTAAAAGAAATAACAGAAGTACAAATATTATGAGAGGGCATTTCTAGTGAATACCTACCAAGAAAGCCACAGCTTGCAGTAGATAAATTGGGAATGACATTTTGATTTAAAGTTTTATTTCACGAGTTGAAACACTACATACTACATACAGGCAAGTTCGTAGGAAACGATAATAATTTTAATAAACCGTGATAACAATTCAACTTTTCACAGCGGTCAATATCACGAATACTACTTAATCTGTGATATCACGTGAAGTTTTACAATAAGTAACAGACTACTTAGGGGGATTCAATAAGCACAGACTGTACAGACGCCAGCAGGTCAGCCAGCCGAAACTGTCAAATTTTCCCATCTAAAATAATAATAATAATTGTAATGGTCCCCGGGATCAATTTGCAAGAAAATAGCGGAGATGTAAATAAACGAATAGAAAAATTTAATATTTAGCAAAATAACAGAGAAAATACAATGAAAATACAATGGTTTTATATCGACGACGATGACAGAACAACAATAAAAAAGTGCACATCAATTTGACGGCTAAAAAGAAAACCAAAAGTATTTTTAAAAAGTTTTTCACAAAAAGTACCTATGCGAGCTGCGTCGCTTACATAGCCCCACCCTAGTGCTGCTGGCGCAGCACTTGCTATTCCAAGGAGATCTTAGCGACGCGAGCCACAGATCTTTTAAGGCTACCTAACTGCGTTCGAACTTGTACCACTCGCACTCCGCCGTCCTTTCCCGGAAAAACCTCTTCTATGATGCCTCGCGGCCACACGTTTCGTGGCGCATCAGGGTCGGCGATAAACACTAAGTCTCCGACTTGAAGAGGCTTCTGCTGCCCGTCTTCGGTCCACTTTTGCCGTGGTATCATCGCAGGCAGCACTTCGGTGACCCATCTTTTCCAAAACATATCAGACAACCGTTGTGCTACTCGCCATTGTCGACGCCGGTACAGGTCAGAATCTTGAAAGTTGCCTAGCTGCGGTGATGTAGAAGACGAACCGATCAAGAAATGGTTAGGCGTCAAAGACTCTTTGCTGTTAACGTCTACCGAGACGTGGCTAAGTGGACGCCCATTCACCATGGCTTCTACCTCAGCCAGCAGCGTGTTCAGCACCTCCTCTTTAGGCGCTCTTTCTTTGAGGACGACCTTCAGTGCAACCTTCACACTACGGATTAGGCGCTCCCATGCTCCTCCCCAGTGAGGGCTAGCCGGTGGTATGAAGGTCCATTGGGTGCCGTGAATGGCAGCAGTGGTCTGCAGGAGCTGCTCATCAAGTTCCGTAGCGGACTTCTTGAGTTCTGCGTCTGCACCTCTCAAATTTGTACCGTTATCGACAGAATACAATTGTGCAGGCCATCCGCGCCTAGAACTCATCCTCCGAAGAGCCATAATCAATGAATCGACACTGAGCACCGACACTATCTCCAAATGAATTGATCTAACAGTGAATAATGTGTGGACTGTATTGTATGCTGTTTTGCCGCTCATTCGGTCGGTCGGTGTTTGTGTATGCGAAGCTACGTCATTGAAAGCAGCGCTCACCTGTGCTTTGTCAGTGTTACCCGCTCCTGCTACAACGTGAGGCGACGAGGGCATGATCACTCTCCGATAACATCGCGGTATTCGAATGCTACAGACGCCTAGCAATAATACCAATAAATCGGGACCCGGTAATAAATAGGAATTGAGTGATAAGTCACGCGTTTTAGCCGACGCATTAAAAACAAAACGAAGTTTCTTTTTGTTTCGGTTGTCTACCCTAAAATGAGGTAAGTACCAAGTTTTTATTGGTTTCGATAAGTCTGAAATTACCGTAGCAAAGTCATTGTCTAACAAATGCTTAACACGATCTCGGTACCTTTGTGCGTATGGTTTCTTCTCCAAATTATGCAGCCTAGACAGTGCCGTACGTTCAGAATCAGGCATCTTACAACTGGCATCCTTCCATGGCAGACCTACGTGCCATCGACTATCAATTAATTTTGCCGTTCGTTCCAGGTGTTCCAAAGCGCGCAGATCATCAGCGTTCTGGCGTGGTTTCCCGGATATTCCCATAGATTCGATAGTAAATGGCTTTCTTACCATCTCGTGCAGGTCTTCGAAAGAAGTGTTTGCCAACCCTGATTGTACCTCGGTGACGTGCAGCGTGGAGAAACACCCGCGCGTCGAGAGAGAGACAGGCACCAGCCCGTGGACGCACCATCCCAGCGGAGTACGAGTGGCACAAGGTTCGTTACATTTGCCAACTCTAACATCTAACGGTAACAGTAAATTATAATTATCCTGACCTATCAGAATTTCCGGTTTAGTATAAGAGTAGCAAAACAAATCTTTTATACTACTTAAATGTGCATAGTTTTTAAAATTAACTAAATCAATATTTTGTACAGGTACACTAAAGTTCTGGAAACTGCGAGCAGAAAGTTTAAATCTCTCACCATTATGGTTCGCTATACAAACACTCATCACGTCGGCGTCGCACACCAGCGCGCTGTTGTCCCACGCGCCATGCACGCGCAGCGTCTCGCGGCGCCCGCGGAGCCCGGCGCGTGACGCCAGCTCTGCACTGATCAGAGTTACAGTAGATCCATCGTCTAATAATGCACTTGTATTGAAAATTCCGTTAGGTCCATGCACAGTTACGGGCACAACTTTCAGCAATACTTTACACTCGCTGTTCTTGATATGAGTGACTGTTTCAGGTGCCACCGGTGGAGGCGGCGACAATGTTTCAGATGCAGTGTTGTTATCACTGTTCAGTGCTTGAGGTACTTTGTAGTGCAATAACTTGTGGTGTGGTTGACCACAGTTCTCGACGTCACATGCTGCGGCCGGACAGGTTGCTCGATCGTGATCTGCATCCATGCATTTGAAGCAAATCCGGTTTCGCTTCACAAAACTCCAGCGATCTCTACGTAATGCTTTACGAAACTTCTTAGAGTCCTGTAATTTATGCTTCGATATGCGACAGAACTTGCATTTCTCATTATTGTCGCTACATTTATTTAATAACACTGTACCTTCTGTGTATTTTGCAGCGTTTTTATTATAATAATAATAATAATAATTCCTTTATTGTCAGGCAACTAAGGCCCATAGATAAAATACACAAATTACAAAATAATAAAATAATAAACTAATACATATCAAAAACATAAAAACTACTGCACACGAAGTGACGGCGTCGTGTTACGCTGCGAGGTGTCGCGTAGCTGGCCGCGGAAACGCCGATACAGAACACCTTCCGGCCAAAACTCTTCCTTGAGGAAGGTCAGCAAATGGTGAGTCGGAACGCGCACCACAAACGACTTGAAATTGGTGTCATGGCGCGCCTCCAACTTCTCCACCCTCAAGGTCCAGGTGGTCTTCAACCGTATGTACTCTACAATGTCCTCAGCCTTCGTAGAGTGGAACAAACGGGACACGTACAGCTGCGTCGTCGGTACTGCAGGACGAAGCAATATGTTAGGCCCAGCCGGCGCCGTCCCACACTGGTTGCGATAAGTAGGCTTCCTCTTCTTTCTCTCCACCTTGATGAAGCCGTCCTCATCACAAGTTTTCTTTGGTGGAACCTGCTGTTCGTGGTCCACCACAGCGCCTTTAATCGCGCTCGATGCTGAGCGACTCTGTTTTCCCCCTTTTTGTTTTTCTGCTTGTCGTTTCGTTTGCGACACGGCAGTTTTCGTCTTTGCGACCGTTGCAGAATAGGTACGTATAGGGGTCGATGTACCTATATCACGCGTCGCTTCCCCGGTAGGTGCGATGCGATCAGCGGAACACGATGCAACGCTTGCATTCTTGACAGTCGATGATGTAGATTCACTCGCCGACTGTAAACTGCAGACAGAAGCATTTTGTGCCCCGCGACGTGTGTTTACATTGGAGCCTTCTGGTGACCCACTTGTCGGAATAGCGTTGCGCAACAACGCTACTTCGGCTCGCAATTCACCAATCATGACATCCGATGACTCCAACTTGGACTTCATCTCAGCCTGGCTCACCTTCAGAGACGTGATGTCCTTCAGCAGCCTGGTGACGTCGACGTGGTCGAAAGTGACAGGAGGCAGCTTGTGCAGGTCCTTCGCCACAAAATCTGGCACGTCATCCGGATCGGTCCTCTTCAGCAGGTCGATGATGTCCTGCAGACTCTTCTGGCCACCATCCCTTCGGCGAGATGGCATCTGTCCGACTTGGTCGAGTAATTGAAATAACAGCAACTTGGCACTGCATACCTCTTCCTCTTTGAAGGTCGACTTGCAGATCTGCAAGATGCTGACCTCGTCCATGTAGTCGATGGCATGCTTAACGAATGCCAAAAGCTCGTTGGCAATGAGCTGCCTCGTTGCCATTGTGTACAAAATCGGGCAGCGGTTACCACTGCGCAAAACGCGAATAAAATATTCGTGCTGTGTAGCGCAAACGCGTCCGTTTCCGAGCGCGCATTGCTCACACTTTATTGTTCAATAGAACCATAGACGAGACTTTCAAAGCTTCTTCATTTAAAAAATCCGATATATCGAACCATGTTGGCTTTTTACCTTGTTTGATGAAAGTGTAGCTGAAATCTGCCCACTTTGCGAGCAGAACTGGTGGCAACTTCGATAATATGCATGTAGTTATGCCTATACCATTCAGGTATTCATCATGCCCAATCACTTTGACAGCGGCTACACAATTTCTCACTTTGACTGAGAAGGGCACAATATCTTTATAATATTCTTGTGAAACTGGATGTAATTTCTTGATATCGACCATAATGCGTGACAAAATGATGTCAGGATTCCCAAACTGTAGCTCGAGTGTGGACATTACTGTATCAGGCGAGGTTGCACTTATCAACAAGGCTGAGACAGCTTCGCGAGCTGATCCTTTCAGACATTTCCTAAGGCGCCACAAATTTTCGTTATCATTGAAATTACATACTTTAGACGATTCTTCATACGCCTGTCTAAAGTGAAGCCACTCCATGGGGTCACCAGAAAACAATGGTAATTCTCTTGGTGTGCAAATTCTACTTAACAGGTTTCCGTTAAGTCCGTTGTTGGTAGAAGCGGCTGCAAGATCCTTTAGTGCGCTGGCCAGCAGGTGAACTGTCACATCAGTGCCGACATTCTGTGTGGTCGGCGGGCAAGCCACGTCCGATGTATGACCATTATCGTGGACGGGCTGTACCTCCAGTTCTCGGTTGCTGCGCTCTAGCCACTCTTCTACATCCTTGTTAGTGTGATCTGACGGTATACTACATTCGTCGTCGATCTCAGCTAAGTTTGCGTCTAATCGTTTATTTATTAAGTCTAATTCTATCCTGGCCCGCGCCTCTGCAGCCTCTAACTCTAGTCTTTTTTTGCGTGCAAGCACAGAGGAAGATGAAGACCTCTTTGACTTTGGTTTGCAGACGTGAAACGTTGTAGACGGCAACATATCCACAGCGGATAGCGGCTGTAGTTCCTTTTCCAGTACACTTTCGACGAGAGTTTTGTCACTTTGACGCTGTAAGTCTTTCACACTTACTTGTTCCTCGCTCGCTAGTACTGACGGTGGAATCTCTTGGGCCGAAGACTTCGCCTGTTGTTCCGCTAGCTTCTTTGAAGCACCTCTAGTGTTCATTTTTGGTGGAGTATGGAACATTAGATCCGGCTTGAACGACCAACTGTAATGGTCCCCGGGATCAATGTACAATAAAATAAGCGGAGTTGTAAAATAAACGATTAAACAAATATATTTAGCAAAATAACAGAGAAAATACAATGAAAATACAATGGTTTTATATCGACGACGATGACAGAACAACAATAAAAAAGTGCACATCAATTTGACGGCTAAAAAGAAAACCAAAAGTATTTTTAAAAAGTTTTTCACAAAAAGTACCTATGCGAGCTGCGTCGCTTACAATCTTAATCTGTGCTTACAATAATCTTACTAAAAATCTATTAGGCTAGCCACACACACACAATAATATTGTAAATGCAAGATTGACAAAAATGTTGATCAATAAAAGGTCCCGCACACTACGCCATACATATTATTGAAAATGTTTCGTGGTAAAATCTGACTCAGTCAGTCAGTCGCTCAGCGGCTTGATTCGTGTGCGCACGTTTTATATTTTGGATAGAAAGAAAAAAGTCGTTGCATTGATCTATTTTATCAAATTAATAAAATATAATAATGACCTTCGTATTTTTTTTTACTGGTTGCTCATCATTTGATAAAAACAGCAATTCTTAATACGTCCAGGAAGACGGAACGTACACATCATTGGTTCCCTTTCCCGATGATTTGGATTTGTAGACCTTCTTTAATTCTCTCCGAAAGAATGATGGCATAATTTGTACAAAAAAAAAAGATTTGTAGAGAAGTTGGAATTAAATTTTTATACTCTTGGATGCCTAAAGAGTATCTTCTGGCATCTACAATATTTTATAACCCTATGATAAAAAATATAATGTTAAAAGCAAATAGTTTAACGAAGAGCTCATTATTTCAGAACGAAACGGCGGCTGCCAGTGTAAGACCCGCTAGACCATAGATTAAACACTTACGACAGGGGGCTTACTTATGTCCGTAAGGATTGAGTCGCCACATTTCGTATCTTAATGAAATTTAATACTTATTTAGTAGTAAGTTTAAAAATTTTGTAGGTTCGATCCTCGATTTTGTAGGTATAATACTTCAAAAGATATATGAACATAAAGGTGGCACCTCAATCTAAATATTTGGATTGAGTCGCCACGTCAGAACTAGGTACGTCATGGATGAATGTTTATCATTATTTGGTATGATTTAGTAGTAATTGTGTATAGTACCTACTAAAAATCTGAGTCCTATACTGTTGATATTGAAGAATATACAATACTTTTAATGTGGCTCCTCAATCCATCAATCAATCAATCATAAGAACGTGAATTTCCATGAAATTAATTGGTCAATTTATATTCCACTCCAAAGAACATTTAGTAGTAAGTGTGTTCGAATTTGTAGTATATACAGAAAGTAGTAAAACTGAGTGAATTTAGTAAATAAACGCATTTTATTTGGCTCCTCAGTCCTGACGTTCTGCAAATAAATAATTGATTGTATCTACCTGAGATCACAACGGAATCAATAACCAGAGACACTAACATTTAGTATAAATGTCTACTAAATACTTATGTACAAATCAACATTGTATATATTCGGTATCTGAAAAAAAAAAATACTTTTCGATATTCATTAAGAATTCGCTATTGAGGGTGACCATGTTGTGTGTGTACCTGGGACAAACGGTCAAACTAGGTAAGTCCAACTTCGTTAAGTTAGGGAAGCTACGGAAGATCTTCTCGTCCAAAATATCGCAGTGTCTCGAAACAAAAGTCTTTGACCAGTGTGTGTTGCCAGTTATGATTTACGGCACTAAGACGTAGCGTTTTACAATGGGCCTCATAAGAAAGCTCAAGGTCACCCAAAAGCCAAAGAAGAGGGTTATGCTCGGTGTTTTTCTGCGAGATCGAATTCAGAATGAGGTCCCTTTTGGGGGGAGCAGTGGACGTCTTTCGGCTGAAATGATGATGATGATGATGTTAAATGAAACCAGGATGACTAGTTTTTGAAATTTATTTTTTTAATAAAATCCCTACTTATTTCTAACAGAATTGTATTATTCACTTCGTAAAGGAGAAAAATAATAAAGTGTTCATCCTAAACGTTCTAAATAATTGCCACTTAAATACTAACTTACCTAATAAATAAACACATTATTACTAATTGTAAAAAACTATTCATACTGCCCATTGATACCTCTGATGTTATGGTAAGCGTTTATAACTACGATTTTGTATCGAAGCGCTTTTGTGTTTTAAAACAAATCACAATTGAAATCAAGATGTGCCAACAAAGATAATTATGCAAATTACGTATAATAACAATGTTAAAAAACCGGTCAAGAGCGAGTCGGACTCGCACACCGAGGGTTCCGTTCCGATTTCTGAAAAAGTGTGCTATTTAGAGACATCGTTTTATTTTTCCTGTAATCTTTACACAAACTTCTATCATATAGAATATTTGCAGATTTTTCGCTTCGCAAACTTCGGAGATAAGGGGGGGGGGGGGAACGGTATTTTTTTTTACATTTTTTCTTTAAATGTTTGAGAACGTGCAAATAGCGCTCTTTCATATGATACCCAATATACCATAGTAAACCCACTTTGAATTTTTAAGACCCCCTTTCAGTCAATGTTGCAAAAAAAGTATAAATATTTCTACTTCTTTCTTATTTGCAAAATAGTTGGGTAAACATCATCTAAAACTGTTCCTAATTTCAAGTTGATAGCATTAGTAGTTCTTGAGATATCCAGCTGTGACAGACAGACAGACAGACTGAGTCACACCATAAGGGTTCCTTTTTTACCATTTTGGTACGGAACCCTAAAAAGGAACTATACCTATACTATATGTTTTAAAAAACAGCACATAATAAGTGGTAGGTCCACTAATCGAATCGCAACCCGCGAAATACAATAATTGAGTAGTCCCGATGCCCATCTGTGGTCTCCGAGAGCAAATGCGCGAGTTAGGGTCAGCTCACACCGAGACGCGACGCAACGCGACGCTGCGCGCACATTTTAAAAGAGCGACTCAAAATATAACTTTATTTTCTACACGAAAATATACACATTTCATTGTGAGAATTTAGAATACGTTGCACCATGCAGCGCTGCGCCTCGTGATGCCTCGCAGCGTATAGCGATGCATCGCGACACAGCGGTGCTTCGCCGGTACGCGCGTTGTGCAAGAGCGGTGCTGCGCCTCACGAAGCCGCGCGACTACTCTACTACAGTCTCTACTATTTCCGTCCAGACTTCGTGTAGAATTGAAGCAGTTTGGTCGAGTGCTCGAGTGAAATTATAATGATAGACTGGGATCTTGTTATAATCGGACTTCTTGCAGAAGAGGAAGAAGAATACAAAAATAAAATTAAAAAGACGCAGGGCGGGGCGGGAGCACGTGGCGAATGTAGACACGTTCCGCTGCGCCGCGCGGCGTCGGCTTGAAATGGCGGCTGCGAAAATTTTTGCAGCCGCCATCTTGGATTTCCATTTTGACCTCATTATCGTTTTAGGTGTTTTTTTTTACCTCTAGTGTTTTACACCCTTAAAAAATTTCACAAGTTCCATGATGAAACTGGGTGTTCTACTCGCCGCGCGGTCGCCTGTTGTGTTGGGACGGCGCCGCGAATTTGAAACCGACTGTGGTGAAGATTTGTGGGCAAGTTTTACGTGGTGTGGTCGTTCTATTTACGTGTGTGTAGTATACATTAAACCGAGTGCTAAAGACGCGGACTATATGCGTTGGTTTTGCAAAGTTGAAAGTTTTGTATCTAACTTAAAAGGAACTGTTTTACTTTTAGGAGATTTAAATTTGAACAGTGCTTCTTTATCTATTGTCAACTATTATTCTTACTTTCTATCTTTTTGTTGCCTGAATGAGAAGAATGTGGTGAGTAATTCGAATGGAGGTATGCTAGATGTGGTGTTAGTCCAAGAGAACGCTGATACGATTGATACTTCTGTCGCTGCCACGGATGGTATAGTTAAACCTGACAATTATCACCCACCATTAGATATCTATATTAAAACTAAATCTACACATATTTCTGATGTCATTGAACCAAGTAACATTGATACCAGTAAAGACTGGAATTTCAAAAAATGTGACCGAGATAAGCTTTTTGATCTACTTTCGAAACATTCATGGGAGAAGGTTGTACAGGCTGACGATGTATGTTCAGCTACAGAGTACTTTTATGAATCAGTTTATTCCATCTTTGATGCTTGTGTACCAAAGAAAAGTCGATATAAATTTACAAGTAGGCGTTATCCAGTGTGGTTCACCAAAGACATAATTCAAGACACTAGACTTAAGCTCAAGTGGCATACTGTTTGGAAGCGCACTAAATGTACATTAGCTCATAAAAACTTTTCAGATTTGAGAACTAGCCTTAAAACACGGGTAGCACTTGCTTATGCATCACATACCAAAATGATCGAAAATAATTTAAGAGCAAATCCGCGTTATTTCTGGCAACATATTTCCAGTTTACGCTCAAAAGGTGGTTTTGAGCCAAGTGTTACCTATAACGGTGAAAAATTTTCAGGTGTTCAGGCGGCCGATGCCTTTGCTGATTTCTTCGTTAGCGTTTATCTTCCTGATGTTCCGCTACTTGATGCTGATAAGGTTTCCCTCTGTGATACTAATGTTAGCAGTAATTATGTAAATATATTTAAATTCACTCCTCAGGATGTCATGTCAGGAATACGTAAACTCAAACATAGTAGTTCAGTAGGGCCTGACAACATTCCTCCAGAAATTTTGAAAAGTTGTAAAAAACACTTTTGCTTACCTTTATTTCATATTTTTAATCTATGCTTAAAAACCGGAATATATCCACCACAATGGAAGATTTCAAGGGTCACTCCTATTCCCAAGAGTATGAATAAAACATTAGTAGAAGAATTCCGTCCCATTGCCCTTTTGTCATCACCAGCTAAAGTTTTTGAAAACATACTACACAATTATATTTATTCCCAAGTTGAAAAGTATCTGTGTAATGAACAACATGGCTTCAGAGCAAAAAGATCAGTAAGTACAAACCTTCTTACATTAGTAGACTTTATATCAAAACGATTGGACCGTGGAGGGCAGGTCGATGTCTTGTACTTTGACTTCCGGAAAGCGTTTGATAGGGTCAATAATGATATTCTGCTGGCAAAACTATGTGCCATCGGGTTCCCGCCAGGTCTCTTACGGCTCCTCGCTGACTACCTCCGCGATCGTCAGCAGTTTGTCAGACTGGGACTCTATGAATCCCAGCCCTACCATACGCGTTCCGGAGTCAGTCAAGGATCAATCCTGGGACCCCTTCTTTTCTTGATAATGATCAACGACCTTCCTTCAGTTATTCATCACGCCAGAAGTCTTTTGTATGCAGATGATTTAAAACTCTTTTCCGAAATTCACTCTGAAGCCGATTGTCTGGCGCTGCAGAGCGATATTGAGGCAATATTGGAGTGGAGTGTTAAGAATAAAATGGAATTTAATTCTTCTAAATGTTTCATCATGAGTTTTACTCGAGTACGAAACCATGTCACCTTTACTTATAAAATTAATGGCAGCGCTATTGCTAGAACAACTGAAATTAAGGATCTGGGTGTCACATTTGACAACAAGCTAACGTTTCATGATCACATGGTATCGGTAGCAAAAGACTCATTTAGGCGATTAGGCTTCATACTGCGCAATGCTAAAGATTTTAGCAACATCAGCGCTATTAAATCTATTTTTAATGTACTTGTTCGCAGCAAACTGGAGTCCAGTGCATGTGTCTGGAACCCGCACGAAAAGAAGTACACTTTACTCTTAGAAAAGGTACAAAAAGCTTATCTTAGGTATTTGTACAAACGTTTGAATGGATATTATCCGTTTATGTATCCTTCGAACTTTCTTTTAGGCTGTTTAGGGTACAATTCTCTCGAGGTCAGAAGAAAAAATGACCAAATTATTAATATGTGTAAGATTCTTCACGGAAAAATAGATGCTCCTGAACTGCACGACGAACTATTCCATCTTTTTGCTCCAATAAACTATAGCCGGTGCAGGAGGCACAGATTGTTCGCCGTGCCTCGGAGTCGAACCGTCGCTCGAGCCCAGTCTCCTGTACCTCGCACGCTCACTGCGCTCAACGCTCTCTTGGATGCTAAGCCTGACTGTGATGTGTTCGCGGATGAATGGAAGAAGACCTTGTCAGTATGTCTGGAGTATTGTGAGAACAGCGTATGACTGTCGTGTTGTTGTATACTTTTCTTATTGTACTTAAATAATGTGTTTGTGTCTTAACTAATGTAACTGGCCTTGGCCGTTTTATGTTAAAATAAATAAATAAATAAAAATAAATGATGATAATGAAGTTTGCTGTGTTGACTGTACAATATAATCCAAAAAAAATAGGCTTGGTAGTGTCGTTAATTGGAAACGACACTACTGGTAGTGCGGCTGGTAGTGTCGTTGCCAATAAACGAAAATTTAAGGGATTCCCTCGATTTCCATGGGATCTCCTCATCAGATTCTGATTTGGTGACAGTGGGACCACCTCGAGAGCATAACCTTTCAAACAAAAAAATAATTGTGCAAATCCGACTATACAGGCTGACTTTGAAAACATGCGGCAAAATAGATTTTGTTTCTATAAGCCACGAAACGTACATTTTCTTTTTAAATCACGTATTCATGGTCACCCTACAAAAAAAAATCATAAGAAATTAAAGAATAGCTAATAACTTCGTAAATATGTACTTTTTTTTGTATTTTTTTATACCTACATTTTGTAGAAATTTATACAAAATATTGGCGTTTTTTGTTCCAAATTTCGTCACATGATTATGTAGATTAGAGGCAAATCTATTTACCGAAGCATCTGAATTGAGGAGCCACATTAAATATGCTATATCTCCCATTTCTTTCTTTTGTGATTGCCGACTCATATCCTACAAATCTAATATACTTACTACTAAATGATGTTGAAATTGCGCATTAAATTGAACTACTGCTTCTTTGAAAAATGACCAGTCGTATGTGTATGGTCTGAGGAGCCACACATAATATATTGTAACTTTTTTAATTTTAACACTACCGAGCTCAGATTTTGTCTACTAAATACTCTCAAATACTACTAAATCATACCAAATTATGATAAACATTCATCCATGATGTTCTTAGTTCTGACGTGGCGACTCAGTCCAAATATTTAGATTGAGTTGCCACCTATAAGTTCATATATCTTTTGAAGTATTATACCTACAAAATCGAGGATCGAACCTACAAAATTTTTAAACTTACTACTAAATAAGTATTAAATTTCATTAAGATACGAAATTTGGCGACTCAATCCTTACGGACATGTTTTCGAGAAAAAATCAGCTGCTGACGAGTTGATCCCATCAACTCGTCAGCAGCTGATTTTTTTTCGCAATTTCGGTTTCGTACCAGGGTAAAAGTTGGTCATAATGATGAGTACATGCGAAACGGTTTATGTTTATTGTTTATGTATCTTTTAGTTAAATTATTATAATTATTTTATTGAAGATTCAATATTTTTATTCTTGTGACAGTGACAAACAGGTTGACATGACATAATTTAAAAAGAAATGTAAGTCGAAGCAAAGAGGCCACATATATAACACAGAAAAAGACCAGAAGGTACAGACGCCAGCAGGTCAAGCTACCCGAAACTGTCAAATTTTCCCAATCAACCTTAAACCTAAAGCTTCAGCAATAGAGATGAAAATCTATTAAAGAAATTTGACAGAATGTAGTAGCTTGATGTGCTGGCGTCTGTACATAAATAATATCTTATTTAGTTTAATGTTTAAATTTATTAAAATGTAAAATAAATATTATTACAGCTGATTTTTTTTTCGCAATTTCAATTTCAGTTGCATAATAACTTGTCAGATGTGGTGGTCTCATTGAACCTGAATAGGCGCTCATCTGACTTTATAAGTATCACAGCTGATCGGGATAATGTATTATTCTTCCCGCGATTAGCGTATGATGACTTAATATTATTTTCCTTGGGTACTTACCAAATACGGCAGGCTAACTCTTATTATAGTGAACATATTAAAATTAACGGCACCTACATAATTGAAGTATGTGCTGAACTACCAAGTTACATCAGTCTGTCTCAAATGAATGTCAATGAAACTGAGGGCGTTACATTATTAAGGGGCAAAATACGTTCACGGCATGTGGGAAGAAAAACTTATTATGTTTATATTTTGACTAAAACTAATTTATCTGGGCGAAGTGGCATCCTAGAGTATTGCTGTAATTGCATAGTTGGTCGCCGAACGATCGGTTGTTGTGCCCATGTAATGACAGTTGTTTGGTATTTGGGATGGGCAAGGTATCAGGATAACATTATACTACCAGCTCAGCATTTGAATCATGTTTTTCTAGAAGAGGAATAAAGACAAACATCAAGATGTTATTTTTTTTATTAGACCTAACCTGATGTTATTTTTGTCATTTCATATGAACTTATTAGGTACACTTTCACAGATTAAGGTTCGCTCATAAATATTTACTCAAGCTTGATATTAATTTGACGTCTTCTACACCTAGACATAATCTTTAGGTGTCTTCAGGGTTGGTATCGTACTGCTGAGTGCTGCTACGGTCGGAGCAGTGCGGATTTGATGTGGGTATCATCCTCCCGCCCTAATCCCAGTTTATAAGTAGTCTGCCCAATTTGTGTATCTTGACTCTCGGATGTGTTATCCGTAGCCTTCATCACAGTAGTCACCTTCACCTTTCCACCCATATCATCTTTCACGCAATCCATAATCGTTTTATGAAAAAGTCACAAATAATGATTAATATACTTTTTCAACTGTAAACAAGAAAACACATCTGACTTGTCTGTCAGTTTGATAGATCCGGTCATCCGGTAGTGTCACTTGTCACTTTGTTTTTTTTATAAATACAAAATGGTCAACGAGTTGAAATGAAAAACTGATAATTTAATTTCGAATTATTTTAAGTATCTGCATGGGGTTTAAAAATATGATAAGTATAGAAATCTACTCCTGGTAATGTATTCTAAACATTGGAAAATGTTTTGAACCCTCAAAATGACCAGTTTTTTTTGTACAAATTAATGTATGGACATTGCCTTCATTCTTTGTTCGTAGAGAATTATTTTTTTCTTTACATCTGCTTTCATGCTATTTTGATCTGTTTATAAATATCTAGCAATTTTTCGTACGCATTATTCTTTTATACTTCATCGCGATATGCTTCGATGGATGTATTCCATAGTTCTGGACAAGTTTCCCATGTTCTAATAAACTCTAACAAATATTGCTTTTCCGTGGGAGTAGTATTATCAAAATTATTTTCGCTAAGTATAAACTATACTGTTTTCATCCTCCATTTTAACAAAAAAAAACGTCTGCCTGCCTTGAAATCTTTTTCTCAACTAAAATATTGACGCGCGGGCGCACACGACAATATTATCGGCAATACCCCTGCCACCCCCGATATTGCCGTGACAAAATCAGAATTTCTGGAAATCCACAATAATATTGATCAATACCGAAATACGGGCCGCACACACACCATATTATTGACATTATGTTCTTTATTGACAATATTATTGTGTGTGTGCGGGCAGCCTTAAATCATCATTGTAATTTGCTCATTAATTATAACATCATATACTGATCCTATATACCGTCCTACTGTCCTAAATCCCGTTTTAATTAATTATTCAAAATGATATCTTCGTTTCCCTACCTTTGTTCCTACGAAACTAAACGTAACATTGGCTAAATGGCTAAATGCACAAACTGTGCGAAGCCAAAAGAAAAAAAAAAAAAAACGAACGATATTTTTCACAAGGCCCGACTGACTCGCCTATTACTTTAGAGTTTAGACGTACATCACTAGATTATTATAAAGTTCTCTGTGCACTAGATTTTGAGTTTTTGACACTGACACTGACAGGCACAGCTGATAGATAAAAACAGCGAGGATAAGCTCAATAAAATAATAAATTATTGTGATTAAAAGCACAATAAGTATTTTCCTTACACAATGAGCACTACACGGTCTTCAGTAAGTACGAAGTACCAACAAACAAAATAATGCTGTGCAATTTTGTGCACACTAAGAAAAATCTCATAATTAGTTCTGTAGTCGGAGCTTTTGATCTATGTTAGAATGTTTGGCTTCCACACTAAATCCTTCAGAGTTCAAGTGGACCATGTGAGTGGGCAATGGCGGCCGTCGGTGGTTATTCCAATCAGGCCACCTCCCTCCAGAAGTTGAACATGTCTCCTGGTTTGTTCAGTATATCTGTGAAAGATCTGGGTGCTCCCAGGGTTTCTGTTCTAATCTGGGTAACGTCTGTACATTCAAAGAGCACTTGAAATGCACAACGGTTTCCTCAGCCTCCATGCAAGCCCTGAACAGAGGATTGTCAGTTATGCCTATTGTGTGGAAGTGTTTGTTTAGTGAGCAGTGCTGAAAGCAACCAAAACTTCTAAAATATTCAGTACTAATGTTTAGCCATAAACTCAAAAATAAATCACCTTGCAATAGAAACTGTTTTAGCATCAAAGCAGAATATGTAACTAAGTACATAATTTTCAGGTCCTGCAGACCTTCAAGAGGTTGCACAGAACTAGGATGAAAGTTTTTGCAGGAGATGAAAGAGCACTGATAGCTGGGAGACTAAAAATAAATGAAGAGTTCCGTAAAAACAAACATGTTACCAATGAAGAAGCTATAAAGGCTGTATAAACTTTTTTATAACCACATATTATAACTTCTTTGTGTTAAAGAAATTAGCTCAAAAATCTTTATTATTACAGATGATTAAACTTGGCGAGGATGTGGAAAATGAACTTCGAACACAAGTTATCCAAGCTCGAGAGATCAAGCCTGGTGTATTTGGTATGCCATTCATCATAGTATAAATATTTTTGACTATCAATGTATACCATCCTGTATGGTAAACACCTTCAATTACACGACAGCCCAAAAAGGAGTGTAATGTATTCAGGGTTGATGTATGTTGGAATGTATGTATGTATGTGAGTTTCTTTATTCCACCATAACTTTTAAATGCCTGAACTGATTTGGATGTATGGGGTATTGTTAGAATCCTTACATCATCACGAGTGACATAGGCTATATTTTTTTTGAAAAAAAAAAATCAATTTGGCGGCAGTATGGCTCCATTTTGAAATGTGAAAAAAATTTTTTTTCTTCAATTCAGTTCTTACAATATGGGTAGCAAATTGAAGGCCTTGAACAGCACATTCCAAAATATGTAATTTATCGTTTCATAAATTTAATACATTTTTGGTCTAAATGTGAAAGTGCCAGCCAAACAAAAATTGTGCTACATTCTATTAGAATTTGTCAGACTGAGCATTTAATCAGCCTTTAGTAAGACTGCGAATGTCTACATTGTCACTAAAATGTATAAAATAAAACCATGTAATAAAAAAAAATAAAAAACACGCCTGCCCTGCCAAAAAACGAACTAAAAAGTAAAAAAAACAAGTCATATTCTCTGACTAAACAGATAAATAAAATTGTCATTGCAATCGGGGGACCATTTGTGGAACATTTGTGGAACACTTTTTAATCTTCTTTTCTTTTTTTTATATCTTTTTTTTTACTTTTTTATCCCCCGACTGCAATGACAATTTTATTTATCTGTTTAGTCAGAGAATATGACTTGTTTTTTATTTTATTTATTTAAGTTTTAGTTCGTTTTTTGGCAGGGCAGTCGTGTTTTTACCCGTTTGGCAGGGCAGTCGTGTTTTTACCCGACTGCGGCGAAGCCCAAAAAGAGGGTTATGTGTTTGACCTGTATGTATGTATGTCCGTTTCTTTGTTCCCTCTAACTCCTAAACGAATGAACGGATTTGGATAAATTATATGTCTTTAGATTTGTCTTAGTGGCGCGAGTGTCACTGGCAACATTAACATCAAAAATAAAGTAAAATGGCGGATTTGGGGTGACATATTGTGGAGTACGAAATTTTTTTGTCTTCTAATACCATCGAGTGGGGTATCAGAATGAAGGGTTTTTAAAGGTGATTACAAAAATATATACAACTTATATGATTAAAAGTAATTCGAAATGACAAATTGAATTTTGATGAACAAAATTTGCTTTGAGCAGAATTAGGACCTGGAAGGCTTGACTATTTAACTAAATTGTCTGCGAAATCTTTCTCATTTGTAAACTAAAAAGCTGGAAATAAAAAAAGTAATTAAAAAAACTAAAAAACCCGACTGCAGTAAGCAGGCGGGACCTGTTTGAGTTTGAAAATATAAAAATGGAACGGGTCCCTGCCTGCTTCCAACATTTATTAAATTTAAAATGGGCTTGTTTTTAGCTTTTCAATTTTAGTTTTTTAGTGCAGTCGGGTTTTTTTAGTTTTTTTAATCACTTTTTTTAAAATTATATATTTTTATTTCTCTTGTATTTTCAGAGGCCAGAATTACTCAAGACACTGCAAAATTTGAAAATATCCCATATGATGACAATGCAGTATTACCTGATGGAACAACTGCAAACAAGCCATGTTGTCAAGACAAAGCTCAGAATAAATAGTACCTAGTTATGATGTTAGCTAGTAGTCGAAAATAAATTATTGAAGTAGATGTAGGCAGACAAGCAAATGTGTTAAACACCAAAGTTGTTGAGTATTTTAACGAGTCGAATGCCGTAATTACAGACACAATTACAAAGCCATTGTGTCTTGTGTGGATCCACATTCATACATGTGGCATACAATGGGTTAGTCGTACATTTTAAGTGAATAAGCCATAGACATAAGAATGAAGTTTTTTATATTTCTATAGAATAAGCCTAGCTTTTTCTTATGTTTAAATACTATTTAATATTCGGTGGTGGCGCCACCGTCTACGCGACACAATTTTTTAGCTTTTTTAGACAAATGATAATTAAAAGTTCTGTATTGAATAGGCTTTATTTTATTCTTATATTGATAAAAATTAACACTAAACGTACTTTTTTTCAACCTCACGAGTAAAAAGTAGCGGCGGCGGCGGCGAAATCGAACGGAACCGAATCTTTTTGCGTAAAAATACGGAGAAAACGTGTTTTCCCTATGAGACTTAGCTAGATCGATTTTTCGCACCCGTAAACCCTTATATCGAGAACGTAATTACAAATATATATAGTTAGATACACAAATATTGCTTGTTTAATAGTATAGCTACTTTAACATGTCTCAAGTTTTTTTTTAAATCCATCAAGTATTTATTTACCTTGGGGTCATAAAAGAAGGGATCTTACTCTTCGGCACTTATTTAATAGAAATAGTACATACACAGACCGACTGACTGGGACAGGTGTTTTTGATTTGTAAATAAAATCAGTTAAAGCCAAATGTATGTTTATTTTAACTAAGTGGAGGCGGATCATTTAGGCCTGCGTGAGCTACCGTCTTGCCGTTCACACGCTCCAATCCATCTTACCTGCACAGGCAAGAAGACGGAGCGTATAGCCGGGGCTACCAATAACTATCGAGACCACAAAATATAATATTGATTGATGTCGATTAATTTTTGTAGTTTTCGAGTTATTTTGGATCCCTCATTTCATATCAATGGTAGTGGCTAAGGATAGTAGTAGGTATAAAATTTATGTTTTTATTATCAACTGAGTTCTGCTTATACGTAGATGAATAGCAAAGATCAGGATTGACAAAAATATGCCAAGATAATAATAAACTATAAAATATGAAAATCACAAGATTTCAGATACACCACTTTCAACTTTCAAAATTATGTTATTCTTAATAGGTAACAAAATTCTTAAAACTTGGCACACTTTTTAGCTCCTGCAAAGTTTCTGAAGCTGGTTGGTATAAGTGGTCTATTGGATTCAAATCAGGGCTTCTTTCTTGCTGGCCATTCCATACTAACTAACGTCATGCAGGTACACAGCAGCAGGTCAAGTTACTATAAACTGTAAAATTTTCTCATTCGATTTTGAACTTAACCCTGATCATTTTAAGGCTTAAAATCATTTGGAGAATTTGTTATAATATAAAAAATTACTTTTGATTTTGATTACCTTATAGGTAATACGGGCTGGTATCCGCAACTCCACGACAATGCGCGTATTTTGCGTATGGGTGGGAAAATCGGTTATTCGATCCACCCCAGCTCCTCAAAGAAGGCAAGCAGCGCCTTGACATTACTGACAACCTCCCGGATGGTACCTGGGTTACCGAAGTACCTACTTTGCCCTGTATGCGGCGACCACCGGGCAGTTTAGAAGCACATGAGTTGCTGTCTCGTCGTCCTCCATGCAGGCCCTGCACAGCGGACTGTCTGTGACTCCTATGACAAAGAGGTGTTTATTAAATGACCCATGGCCAGTTATAGCAGCTGTAACTATACGCAGCTGTTGTTTAGTTAGTCGAAGAAACTGTTTCGTGAGGCGGCCATCAATTGTAGGGAGTGCTTCCTTAGCCTGCCTACACTCACCTTGGTCCGACCATAGTTTGTGATGCTGGTCCCTGGTACGTTTCCTTACCAGAGTGCGCAAGTACCCGAAGGGGAGCGGCACTATGGGTTCAGGTCCCACTGGTGCCATGCTCGACCCCCTTCTGGCAAGTTCGTCGGCTGCATCGTTGCCTAGCGAGCCGCTGTGTCCCTTGATCCATTGAATGGTTATATTATTGAGTCTACCCACCTGGTTTAGACGCTGGTGGCACTCGTATATTAGCCCAGAGTCCACTGTGTGACTACTTAGCGCTTGCAGAACAGACATGCTATCTGAGAGTATGCGGATCGAGTGGTTCTTAACTTCCCTGGCCATGATGGCAGTAGCGGCCAGAGAAATGCCCATGCACTCGGCCTGGAACACCGTGTTATGGACCCCCAATGGTGTAGCTATGTGTATGTTGAAGTCCTCCGAGAAGATTCCAGCACCTGTGCCACTACCTGTTTTAGATCCATCTGTGAAGATGCGCAGCTCTGCGGGCCACAACCCTTCGCATCGACGATCCTCGTGAAGCTGGATCTTGTATTTTTTATCAAAATTAAATTGTTTGGGTACCCGGTCATTTACAGCTTTCGTAATGGGGAACTCCTTGTTGAGTCCCTCAAGCAGCGCGGTGTGTGGTGAGTTAGTCTTACCCCAGAGATCTAGTGCATTAAGACGTACCGCCGCCATCGTTGCTTCCTGCTGTATGAACAGGTGGAGCGGTGGTAAACCCAGCATGGCTTCAACTGCTGCAGTCGGAGTGGTCCTCGTGCAACCCGTAGTCGCCGTGCAGGCTAGTCTTTGCATATGTTGTAGTTTATTGGAGGCTGTAACAAGTTTGGTGCGGGGCCACCAGACCACAGCCCTGTAGGTGATCATGGGGCGGATCACTGCGGTGTACAGCCATAGTATAATTTTCGGGGATAGGCCCCACTTCTTACCTATCATTTTCCTGCACTGCCAGAAGGTGATGCAGGCCCTGTTTAGCTTGTTGTCTAAATGACTACTCCAGTTTAACTTACTGTCTAGGATGACGACGCCGAGATATTTGACTTCGTTGGTCAACTGGAGTTCTGTATCGAAAAGTTTTGGTAGGCGGAATGGGCCTAAAACTCGTTTATGGGTAAACATGACTAGTTCAGTTTTAGTGGGGTTCACTGATAGGTCAAATTCCCTGCACCATCTTTCTACAATACGTAGCGCTTGCTGAGTAAGGTTGCAGATCGTTCCTGTCACCTTCCCCGGCACAAGGATTGCGAGGTCGTCTGCATACCCTATTGTATAATAGCGGCTGGCGTTGAGTTTGGTGATAAGGTCGTTAATCACCAGATTCCATAGTAGGGGCGACAACACCCCTCCCTGGGGGCAGCCTTTGGCTATCATGGCCAACTGCTGTTCACGCTCAAGGCGAACCACTCGTTTACTTAACATGTTTGTAATCTAGTCCGTTAGTACCTGTTCTACTCCATGTCTGGAGAGGGCGCTACTGATGCTGGAGAAGTTAGTTTTGTCGAAGGCTCCTTCGATGTCTATGAACGTACCCAGGCAGGTGCCTTTCTGGTAGATCGCTTCCTCTATCTGACTGACTACTAGATGAAGGGCGGATTCGGTCGACTTACCCGAGCTGTATGCGTGTTGATTACCGTGTAGCGGTATTGTTTTTAAAACGCCGTCCCTTAGCTCCCTGTCACACAGCCTTTCCAGAGTCTTTAATAGAAAGGAGGTCAGACTGATTGGACGGTAGGATTTGGCGTTTGTGTAGTCACCCTTACCTGGCTTAGGGATGAATATAACTTTCACTTCCCTCCATCCTTTTGGAACGTATCTAAAGGCTAGGCACGCCCTCATTAGAGGCACCAGCCTTACTGCAACAGAGATTCCTCCCCACTGCAGTAAGGCGGGGAAAACTCCATCAGGACCAGCTGCCTTAAAAGGATGGAAACTACGAATGGCCCATTGAATCCTTTCCAACGTGACCACCCTGCTTGCATAAAGCCAATCATTGTCTGATGGCGTTTGAATTACATCTAGCCGCACGCAGGTAATTGACTGATTACCTGCGTAAAGACACATCCAGGGAAGTGAGTTTCAATTAGGACGCGTCTCGTTTCTTCTGGCGAGGAAGTAAGTGTATTATCAGGGTTACGGAGGGTAGCGGGCCCAGGTGTCTGCTGTTGCGCCAGTACTTTCCTTACCCTGTTTGCTTGCTGACAGGATTCAATGCTGCCACAGAATTTACGCCATCCTGTGGTACTCCTGAATCTGATGCATTTTTTGTAGCTGGATTTGGCTGCGTAATAGTTATACCAGTCCTCATCCGCACATGTGTTCATTGCTCTATTCAGTGCTTGCCTTACCTTACCGCGCTTACGCTCCAGATCAGCGCCCCACCAAGGTTGTCTGCCCGGTGTATTACGCGGAGTGGTCTCTGGGCAGGCAGTTTGGTAGCTGTCTATCATTGATTTAGTGAGATGGCCTACCAGTACCTCAATCTGTGTCGTGTCCGCAACTGTCGTCGGATCGCTTAGTCATAGATAATACACTATATAAAGTAATACGCTTAGTATCGCCAGCTTGGATTCTAGGCTGCGTGTATAGGTGGCACGATCCGTATTACGCGGATTACGTCGTGGTGGTGTAGGTGGAACACAGACCTGAATGTCGAAGCGGATCCACCTGTGATCTGAGCAGGAGGCCTCCTTGGAGACCTGCCACCCAGTGGTAATTTCCGCCGCGCCTTCTGTTGCCAGAGTGAGATCTATGATTGTACGACTTCGCCTGGTCTGGTCACGAAGTTGGTTCGGAGCCAGTGTTTAGTAAAGATAGGTTAGTTGAAAATAAATAGTCAACCAATCCCTGTCGTTTTGCGTGTCCATACGGATACCCCACAGTTGTTTTGATTACCTAAAAATATATAAAAATGGACGGTGGCTCGATTTAGGAGTCTGCGAGTGTATGATGTATATTAGGGACACGCGTAGCCACAGACTATACAACGTGTAATGCTAAACCCCCTTAAGAGGTTTTGCGCATTTAGCATTACACGTTGTATAGAGAACTCACACGTATACGTAGCGTGCGTATAGTTTGCGTCTTGTTGTCTTGTCGTTCGTTTTTTTTTTTTCGATGTATATTATGTAAGGGTCTACTGCTCTTAGGTTTTCCAGTAGTCAATAACAGCAGCGCGCCATGCCATGCGCATCGGAAACTCAGTTATTGTTCTGAGATCGGAAAGGTTGCTTCCGAGCCCGTAAGCCCTCAGGCGCCAGAGGTCTACTTATCAAATAGCCCATTTCTCATTCCGACTACTTCTCTATGTGACTACTTCGCTATCGGCCCACTTGGCAAACATCCTATTTCGCATTCTGTCTAATTCTCATAGTGACTACTTCACAAACCATCTACATGTCAAACAACGACTGAAGTACAGATGGAGCCAAAAGTTAATTCTCGTTTAAAAACATAACTTCTTATCTCTCTCTCCCAGTACCTATAGCACGGATTTTAACGACAATCTTAAACAAACAACAATCATTAACAATAATAGATATAAGTAGATCATAGTAATAGTACATTTTGTTTTTTTTTTTGTAGTTTTTTTAGTGGAGAACGTTTGTAATTGCATTCGAGCATGCATTGCATTGTTTTTTTTGAGCCGAGAACTGCAATAACAAATGTTTTGAAGAAATAAAATAAAATAACGGAAAATATTTTTGTCATGATAAGAACATAAAAAAAAAAAAATTGCAAACAACGTGGTGTGACATATCAAATGAAAGGACATACTATGAGGGTCTCAAATATATATATTTTTTATAATTTTAAAACAAATCATTTTAAAGTAATTTAAGAAAACAGACGAAAATTGACCATTCTCCCCCCTTTTCTCCGAAACTACTGAGCCTACAATTTTGAAAAAAAAATGCAGAAAATAGTTCTATACCTGAAGATTATAGGAAAACCTATAAGTTTCTGGTCTAAGTTTCTGGTCTTAAAATAACATGGTAAATCTCTCAATATTGTGAGTACAAACTTACATTTACTGTTGGAATGTATGTTCTGTAATGTACTTATGTATGTTCTTGGGATAATTTCATCCCAACTACGGAACCCTTCAGTGTGCGTACCTACTTGCGTAGTCCGACACGCACTTGGCCGGTTTTTATTATACCGGATGACTTTTTTTACCGTCTCGAAAAAAATTTGGTATATTAGGTGAACAGAGTAGAAGTCTATGGCATACCTAGTTTTTTTTTTTTGATTAGCTTAGACTGAAAAAGTTATCTAAGTACCAATAAATAGAACAAACTCGATGTAAACTTTTCATTTTTGTACCAGAAAAACAGAAATTTTGAAAAAAAATAATACATCGTTTACAAATATCGAAATTAAAATCATATGCAGCCTGCATATGATTTTAATTTTTGATTTATTTAAAAAAAAAAAAAAAGTTAGGTATGTCATGGGCTTCTACTCCGATCACCTAATATACCCATTTTTTTTCGAGACGGTAAAAAAAGTCATCCGGTTTATACTTATATAAGGTGAACTTTTATTAATTACAAATATTTAAACAGTACATCTAACTATACGCTAGAAATACGGCGCTAGCATTTTTTTTCAAATATTCAGGCTAGTTTTTTTTTTAAATTTTTCTAACAAAAAATAACAATATTTTTAAAAGCATCCTGTATACTGACTCAGTGAACTCAGTCATTGACCTGCGCGAGGCAAAAAAATCTACCGTATTACGTCATCGCTCGGACTCTCCGCTCCCCGCTTGCTGCACGTGTTGCAAACCGTTATTTATGACTTTCTTTCTTAGTAGGTACCTACCTATTCGTCTAGGATCTTGTTTCCACCTTGAGCAACGCTATTAATATTCCGCTGCAATAAACGAAAGTAACATTTGCGCTTATCTTTGGTAGAGATATTTCCAATAAATCGAAGCGGATCAGTGTGGAGCTATTGTTTTTTTATGATAGATATTAACAATTTTACTAACATTCATTTAAAATGTATCTACTGACTGGTGTAAGACTGCCTTTGTAATGCAGTAATCAAATAATAACGTAAACGTTACGTTCAGTACGTTCAGTGGAAATTAATCCTAAGTAATAATACAAATAAATAAAACAAAATAACAAATAAAACTCACCAATTATTATTATTTTTTTAACTTGGCGTGTTCAAAAGTCAAAATTCACTATCAGATTTACACTTATTTACACAATTTACTAGTTATTTACACATATCACATCAATTGTTGGACGTGACGCCCTTGTAGACGCACACACTGTCTAGCGCGATCGAGACAATGCCTCCGCACTTCAGTAAGCACTTGCTGTTCACTGGACATCACGTCAAATGAACTCACAATTCGCGCACGTAATTCATCTAATGTACGGATCGTTCCCATACACTAGGTCTTTGGCCCGACCCCACACGTGGAAGTCCAGGTGATCGTGACGGCCAGCGGATAACGCTACCGCGCCCAATCCATCGCTCTTGGAACGCCTCATCCAAGTAGGTGCGTACCCGCACACTGAAGTGCACCGGCGCGCCGTCGTGCTGGTAGTAAGTACATGTACCTGCGGTACAACACAGGTATATCCAGCAGTAGCTCTGGTAGGTCTCGCTGGAGGAACTGTAGATACGTGTCCGCAGTCAGTCGATCCAGAAAAACGGGTCCTAATAATTGGCCGTTCAACAGTCCTGCCCACACATTCATACTGAAACGGTGTTGGAAGTGGTCCGGCCGAATCACTCGTGGATTGTAATCGCACCAGTAATGCGCATTATGCACATTACATAGTCCCTCGCGCGTAAATGTGCACTCATCCGTCCATAGCACGTTATCAGTGAAATGATTTTAGCGAACTAGACGCTGCTCCCGCGTCGAATGATGGCTGGCCGCGCAACGGGGTGCGGCAGGGGCGAAGCGGGGTATGCTTTTAGGTAAACAACGCGACTCCTTTGTTATCTGCCATAAAGTACGTTAGCTGGAATTCCGCGTTATACACGGGGTGTTGAATTTTACTTTTTAAACAAAATGGTTTTTAGTGTTTTTCTTGGAAACTAGCGTATAGAAATTTATGATTTTTTCAAGAAATGTTTATCTTATGGTAATGAATCTATCCTCAAAATTTTTGTACTTACTAATAAATTACCTTATATATTAGTTAGTGATTTTATATTCAATCAATGTAACTATGTTATGTTTTTAAAAATTAGTCACATCAATCATTTACTTATTATATTAACTGATCATTATATAAAATAAAATTATAGAATCAGTTATTATATTTTGTAAATATTAGAGATTTTGTAATTATATCATATATTACTTACCCGTACTTAAGACATTGATTTTGATGCTAACTGTCCGAAAATGACATTTTTTTAAAAAGTAGGCAGTCTGCGAAGTAGTCACTATGAGAATTAGACAGAATGCGAAATAGGCTGTTTGCTAAGTGGGCCGATAGCGAAGTAGTCACATAGATAAGTAGTCGGAATGAGAAATGGGCTATTTGATAAGTAGACCTCTGGCGCCTGAGCGCCCGTAAGTCGGCGTTCACACGAGCGTAATAAAATCGCGGGCGGGTTTTATCGCGCACTGGATTTTCAACTCTCGTTGTTGAGCCAAGCGTTGAGAATCCAACCTAACAAAAACAGAGTGCATCCCAGCTGCAGCGCGACGAAAAACACACTGTTGGATTTTCAACTCCCGGCGCTAAGCAGAGAGTTGAAAATCCAGCGCGTGATAAAAACCCGCCGCGATTTTATTACGCTCGTGGAAACGGGGGTTTAGGGTATATATGTATAGGTCGTATATAGAGTGCTATAGGTCGTATGTAGCTCCGTCTCTCTCTCTCACTGGAAACGTTCAACTTCTGCCCTGCTATAAGAGCTCATAGTAAGCCCCCTGTGGAGGAGCTCGTGGCTAAGTAATAACAGCCGCACAGGTCGATCCATCAGGTTAAGCTACGCTTGCCGGGGTTGGTCCGTGGATGGGTGACCATCTTTACATACCGAGACTCCTCCGTGCCCGTGCCTCGGAAAGCACGTT